>CAXIVR010000008.1:3729893-4272393 GCA_964035755.1 Teleogryllus oceanicus | reverse complement strand
TGACATTCATTCTGAGACCTCTGAGTACAGCGGGGATGAGGAGGTTGATTCAGTAATATGACTCGGAGAGAAATCAAAGAGCTGAGGTGCGTGGCTGGGCTCCTCACCGGGCAACGTCCACAACAGGTTGAGCGCGGCGCAGGGGAGGGCTGGGGGCGGGAGGGGGCGGGGGTCGGGGGACGGCGTTACCTGTGGCGGAGAGCTGCGAGGTGGAGCTGCTCTTCTTGCCCATGCCGGCGAACTGGCCCGCGCCGCCGCCCTTGCCGCGCTCGCCCCGCTCGCCCCGCTCGCCGCGCTCGCCCCGCTCGCCCAGCTTGGAGCGCCGCCCGCCGCCGTCCAGCCCGTGCATGTGCGTCACGGCCGTGTCGCTCAGGCTGCCGTCTGCCGCACACGCGCACGCGCCACACGCCTTCAGCTCTTGCAGCTGCAGGAGCGGCCCTGCTGCAATCTATGTTACGACCGGATGTTTCGGCGGATAAGGCGATAGAAGAATCGCAAAAAAGAAAAAAAGAAACCGGGAGCGGTAGCTCAGTGCGACAACTGATGTCACTGCAGCGCCTTCGATCGTGAGGTCCTGACGGTGACAGGATTTTCGACACTAGCTTTTCAGCTAGGTCGAATTTAGTCGCTGTCAGCAGGACTATTCTATTGGTCGGCTGCTCTGATCGGTATTTTTCTGTGGTTTCTCC
Source organism: Teleogryllus oceanicus (assembly GCA_964035755.1). Taxonomy (NCBI): domain Eukaryota; kingdom Metazoa; phylum Arthropoda; class Insecta; order Orthoptera; family Gryllidae; genus Teleogryllus; species Teleogryllus oceanicus. The sequence goes on along the minus strand of CAXIVR010000008.1, from coordinate 4,271,704 downwards.
GATCAACACCAGACGAATGCCGGAGCAGTAACATACAGAACGGGCCACGAACCGCGCGCGATCTGTCCTTCCTCTTCCTTGTCCTATCCTCTCCCCCCTCACACACTTACACTAACATGCACTACACTACCACACATGCCAGGAGACCGGTTGGGAGCTTAGAGCTTGTCCCAGCTGGGGCGGTGCCCCGCTGGTGGGAGAGTCCTTGGTTAGGGGGAAACCCCACTAGCCGACGGTAGGTCGGCGCTGGATCTCGCCATTCAGCGGGGGAATATCACCGCCATCTCCCGAGAAAAAACATGTACTACACCAACGGGACAAATGACCAACACAGTTGACGCGCCCGGAAACTCGAAAAAAATCAATCAATCAATGAATCGTAAAAAAGACCCACAAAATACGAGGTATGTTACAGGATAGATAAAAAAATTAAAAATTCTCACTTTCATCACCTGCGACAAATAGCTCCTGAAGTACATTCTCACTTGCCATCAGTTACACTTGCCCACGCTATTAATATGGAAGAAACCAATGGAAATATGAAGATAATTCTGAAGAATATTCAATATGAAAAAAAAGATTTAGAACAAATGTGAAGATTTCAAGGGGATTGTTTTGATTTTAGGTTTGCACAAAGTTTGCTGTTTTGGTGTGATTGGAACAGTAAGGATCGCAATAAATCAAAAGAAGACTTGGACTTCAAATAAATCGTTCTCATTTCACTTATATCTTCACACCAGGTGTAAAAGTTTTATGAATGTTCCCTTAGTTAAAAGAAAACTTATATCTCCCGCCTCTTCGTATCAAATCAGGTTTGATAAAGAATTTTGTGAAACCATGGAAAAAAGGAGGCGTTTTATAAAATACAAAAGAGAACTAGTGAAAGATGTAAAGGATTTCCTTCAAGAATTTGGTTGAAACTTTTTTGGCAACGAGAAATATGACAACTATAGGGAACTAGTAAAGCGGTTACTTAAATAAACAACACTTGGATTTCTTTTTCTGAAAATCTTGTGGCTGAAAGCGACGAACATGGAAAGCGCTTCCGTCAGGATATTGCAACCACGGAGAAAAAGCTATCAAGGACAGTGGAGTTAAAGTATGCTGGTAAATTACTGCTGGATTCTCAAAAAGGACGTTCCTGAGGCAAAATACTCAAGGACATCATCAACTAACACCTTTTAGGTATGTCGAACATTTTTCATTTCTATAGTGTAAATGCAACGACCGTGGAAAAAATAATACTGAACTGTCCAAAAAGAGCCTTACGCGATAGAGGCTAATGGGTTTTCATTTTGTAATTCTTCGTAAAACATACTATTAAGAACAGCCAATATAGTTCTTATGTCCTAAAAACGAGGGTAATTTAGAAGATTTTGTTTAAGAAAAAATCTTTATCCTCAAATTTGTGGTTTTGGAATGTTAAATTTTCGCAATTTTCAAACATTCAGAGTTCACCGGAAATGAAAATAGCGGCCATTTTATGCCGTACTTTGGAGGAGAAAATTTATAGGAAAAAAATTGGAGCCGTTTAAAGGTCTTTTACACTATCCAAGAACAGACTTTAATAAAAAATTGGCGCCATTTTTGAGAATATTTTGAAAATATTTTTTGAGGCTACATGTAAAGTACCCTCAAAAATAAAAATATCTAGTTGAAACTCCCAAAGTCTCGAGTTTGTTCAGATCAATTTTGGAGAAAATTGGCTGAACGGTTTAGGCTAGTGTTGACAGACAGATGGACTGACAGACGTTTTGTCGTCAATCGATTTTTTGGTAGCAACGACCCCAAAACATGGATTGTCTACACAACGTGTTATAGGAATAAATTCACTATATATAGGAAAAATATTCATCAGTCTTTTTCATTATCAGGGCTCGGCAATAAGAGTTTTTCTGTTGAAAATACGCTGCTTTTCGGCGCACGATTAAAATACCTTCTCTTCTTAAGCAGAAAGGGCGAGAAGTTATAAAGGAGTAGGCCTCAAAACTGAACCTTGCTAGACCTCATTCTCGTTTGCAGTTGGAAGTAGTTTATATTTCGCTGGAGTGAAATACTTTATCAATCGTTGCTAACTCTTATGTATAACAAGAGAGAGGGACTAAGGACTACGGAACTCAAGAAATCTCACCGAGGTAGTAAATTTTGTACGAATACTACGAATTATGAATACCCCCGTCGATATTATCATGTTTCAAAAAATGTACTCGGGATTGATACATAACTTGAAATAAAATATTAATTTAAAATAATTTTAAAATACTTTTCGTGATAGTTTTAATCAATTTTACAGAGTGACTCAGAATAAATATGACAAGCTTCTATGGCACGTAGAGGTTCGAAGATTATCACTTTTGCCAATGATAATGCAATGGGAAATTGCGTATTAGGGCTGGTATGTGAAATTTGCCCCTAATTGTTAGGCAACCCGTATGCACAGATGTTTTGCAGGCACGTGAAATCTTGACTGCGTCAGAGGGTGACCAGCCGAACACGTGTGCATTAGGGGTTGCCTGAAAATAAGGGGAAAATGACACGTGCAACAGCTTTATACGGAATATCCCACGTGTTCATCGGCAAAAGTGATCATTTTGACCTCTCTAATGCCCTAGAAGTTTGTAACATTTATTCTGAGATAATCTGTATGTTGTTATTATTCCTTTCATTTTCCTTGAACATTGTGAATTTTACTCATTTATTTTGGGAAAAATCTGCATTTCTTTGCCCAGTTGAGACACCAGACAGTAGCTAAATGAAGGGTAGAATTGAAAAAATACGCCTATGGAATGCAAACGTGATCTAAACTATCGATTTCTTCTATGCCAGGAATCTATATTTTTCTATGTAGAACGATACACAGTTTTGGTGCTGACACTCAAGTAGATTTACCCCCTTAAGATATGGATACTGACATTTGAAAAATAAAAATAAAAAAGAATGGCTAGCGTAAGTACGGGGTTTTCCCTTAACCGGGTATCTGCCATGAGCGTGGTACCGCCCCAGCCGAGCAAACTTAATTTCCTGACCTGTCTCCCGACAAGTATGGTAGGAGGAAAGACAAGTATGGAAAAGGAAGGATAGACCGCCGGCGGTGCGTGACTCATGTTTGGGTGCTGCTCCGGCATTCGCCTGGTATTGTTGGAAAAACAAAGAGAGAAAAGAGGAGGGGAGGGGGCGTGACTCACCGGCCTTCTCGTCGGGCGGCACGTCGGCGTTGGACAGGCTGCGCGCGAAGGGGCCGCGCTTGCCCTGCGCGGAGGCGGAGGCGGAGGCCGAGGCGGAGGCGGCGCCCGCGCCGTTGGCCGCCGCGCCGCCGCCCGGTCGCGCTCGCGCTCGCCGCCGCCGCCGCTCCGCGGTGGTGGTGGTGGTGGTGGTGATGGTGGTGCGCCGCGGCGGCCGTTGCCGCCCGCGTCCGCTCCCGCGCCGCCCACGCCGCCGTACTCGCTGCGGGGGCCGGCCAAGCAGGGGGGCGCGGGGTGAGCGAGCGCGGGGCCGGGGGGGCTGGGGGGGCTGGCGAGGACGGGCAGGGGCTCGGAGCGCCGCCGCCGCCGCTGGCGCTGCCACTGCAGCTGCAGCTCCGTCTCCACGCGCGCGATGTGGAACTCGACGCGCTGCAGGTGCGCGTGGGTGGACGGGGAGAGAACGGGGTCGGGAGGCCGGGCTGCAGTGGTTGGGCTGAGCCCGTCCGCCGCCGAGCGCTCCTTGCGCGCGCTCACGGGCTCCAGCGACCCGCGCCGGCTCGTCTCGTTGCTGCGCCCGTCGGCGGCCTCGCGGTCCGCGCCCGCGCCGCGCCGCGCCCGCCCCGCGCGCCCGCCCTCCAGCTCTTGCGGCAGCGACGCCCTCCGCGCGCGCAGCGACGCGCGGCCCCCCCCCCCGCGCACCAGGCCCCCGAAGAAGCCCACGTTCTCGCGCGCCGCGGCCGCCTCGAGCCCGGGCAGCGACGCCAGGTCGGAGGCGCGCGCGCCGCCCGCCCGGCCGCGGCCCGCCCGGCCCCGCCAGCGACTCGCGCCGACGCAGCTCGGCCGGCGCCGCCAGCGAGTAGCGCCGCCCCATCACCGTCACCACCGTGGCCGCCTTGCTGGGCGCGTCGGCCGCCGGCGGGGCGTGGTCGAGGGCGGCGGGCGACGGCGGCATTTCCTCGTCGGAGACGCAGCCCTCGCCGGCGCCGCGCCGCCCGCCGTCCTCCGCCGCCGGCACCAGGTCCCTGGGCGGCGCGCAGGGCGACGGGGCGGGCGTGGGCGCCTTGCACTTGAGGAAGAGCGCCGGGTCGTCGTCGGCGACGGCGGCGGGCGGCGGCGGGGCGGCGGCGGCGGGCGTCGCTGGCGTAGGTGCCGAGCACCTCGACGGAGTTGCAGGCGACGAGGCCGTGGGCGCGGAAGGCGGCGGCGTCGAGGGCCAGCAGCAGGGGCGCGCGGGCGGCGCGGGCGGCGCGGGCGGCGCGGGGGGCGAGTGCGGCAGCGGGCAGGGCGGGCTGCGCAGGCGCGGGGCGGGGCGGCGCCGGGGCGGGGCCGGCGCCTCCACGCTCTTTTGGCTGTCGAAGCTGCGGTCGGAGCAGTGGATCTCGGTCTCCGCGCCGCTGTACTCGCTGTCGTAGCCGTAGTAGTGGCGCGCGGGCGGCTCGGGGCTGGAGGCGGGCCCTCGAGCGAGGCGCTTCTTGAGCGGGCTGCGGCTGGAGGGCGACTGGGCGGCGGGGCCGGGGCGGGGTCGGGCGCGTCGCGGGGACAGGCAGGCGAGCAGCAGCGGCGAGCGCCGTCGGGCGTGGGCGGGCGGGGGCGAGGGGCGGGCGCGGGGGCGGGCGCGGGGCGGCGCGGGGCGTAGGGGCAGGCGCAGAGGCGCAGCCCGCCGTGAGGCTGCGCTTGAGGGGCAGGGCGTGGGCGGGGCGCGGGCGCGGGGCCGGGCGCGGGGCGGAGGGGCGCGGGAGGGGGCCGGGCGCGCGCCACACAAGGAGCAAGGCGTGTGGGGCGGGGTCGCTAGCAGCGCTGTCGCTCGCTACGTGGTGGTTCTCTGCGTAGCTGAGGGGGAGGGCAGAAGAAACGGCATGCGGCGTCGGGGAGAGAAAACAAATGAACACATGCATAAATAAAAAATAATCCTTCTTCGTTCATTTGGGGGAAAGAAGACTGTTCTGTAAGTGAACTGAACAGAAAAAATCTGTTTAAAGCTTCTCTCTCTACAGTCTCTGGAGACATTGAAAACTATTAAAGGAAAACGAAAAACTATTAATATGACAAGGTCACATGCAAAATAAAACATTTGTTCCTCTAACACAAAATGAGGTTGTGTTTTACGATTACATTTTAAATTTGTCAATCCCAAAGCTATATGGCAGTACAATATACTTTTGTGCGAATATATACTGTACACAATATTTCCGTAATGTTCTGTCTGAATGAGGAGAAAATCATCTTCATTGTATTCAAGAACATGAATGAGTAAATGTCAGAATGTCGCAGACTCAAATCATCAGTAAATTCACATTATTTTATGTACAGATTATGTTTTTAAAATAATTCTACGTTAGAGAATTAATAAGAATTCTTGTTTCTACAAATTAACTTAAGCGTAATGAAACATTTAGAGGAACAAATAAGAACATTCGAAAATAAACAAAAGGGAACATTTGTTTTAAGGACATACTGCAGCTAATTTACGTATTCATTGAAGACCTGAGAGAACTCTGCGACATAGCGAGCAACAGCTGTAATTGGAGATAACAATTATGTGCTAACAGAAATAGTCATGCAGTTATCAGTCACTTAATTACTTTTCTAGATATTGGGTTAGAGTGTATGTTTTGCACAAAATGAGGGTGGGTACGGCTGCTTGGAGCAACCTGACAGCAGCTCGTGACATTGACACGAACACATGAAAGGTTACCGTCTACCAAAACATTGTACTTTGGAAATTCAACGGCATATTAAGAGTAGATGAATAGCAGCTGATACTTTTCAAACATTTGCTTGTAAGCGTCTGAAACTATCTTGCTAACTTGAAAGTTAGCAAGACAACCCGCTTCGAAGATTATTTTTTATCTATTTTCGCGTCAGTAACAACCCACGACCGCGAGAAAACAGCCTTTTTAAAGGTCAGCTGTGTACAACAATCGCGCTATCTGCCAGAAGCGAGGGAAACACTCGCCATAATAGAAGAAAAGAGAGGAGAAAAGAGAGAAAAGGAGAGAAAAGAAAAGAAAGAAGAGAAAAAGAGAAGAAAAGAAAGAAGGGAGAGTGAAAGATGAGGGGAAAATAGAGGGAAAGAAGACAGAGGCTCAAAGAGAGAAAAATATATAGGAAAAAAGTGAGCTAAAAAGAGAGGGGAAAGAGAACGGGAAAAAGAAGGAAACGAGAGGGGAAGAGGGAAAGGAGAGAGAAAGAGGGAAATAGAGAGGGTAGGTGAACGTCTGATGGGTTCTGCTAGTAATATCAATAATAATAGAAATGAAGATGATGATGATAATAAATAATAATAATAATAATAATAATAATAATAATAATAATAATAATAATCTTATTTTCATGAGACTCAGAGGCCTTTGACCTACTCTCCTCGCACATAACAATTTCTGTTGATACGAGCTTTCCCATAATTTTTATTATCATTTGATGCCCAATTTATCAAAAAGTTCTCATTATTTACAAGATAATATTGACTACGTCGATTTAAACCGGACTGTTTTTACCACTCGTTATGCACGTTGACGGGATCAGAGGTTTCACTATGCGCACGTTTTGTTGTGGTCTCGCTTTTCCAAGTGGTGGGAGGAGAATTGCCTGGGTATGGTATCGTGAGCACGTGGTATATGTACGCAAATAAGTGTTCTGTCACGCGGGAGCGAAAAGTGTAGTTTTGAAACGTTTCTAACCTTTGAGTGGAGCTTTGCCCGCGGAGGGGCAGCGCGCCCCGCACTCACCTCATTCCGCGAGAGACGCGCGGCCGCTCGGACTGCGTAGACAAGGCACTGCTCGTGATGCTGACGACGCTCTCGATGTCGCTGTCGCCGAAGTCGCCCAGCGGGTCCTTCTCAGGCGAGAGGGCGTCGCGCCGGCCGCCGCGCCGGCCCGCCCCCGCGCCCCCGCCCCCGCCCCGCGAGGGCAGGTCGCTGTCGCTGAGGCCGGCGTAGTGCCGGTCCCAGCTCCCTGCGCACGGCGCACCCGCACCGCCTTCGCACGCCTCGCCCCACGCGCCACACCCCACGCGCCACGCCCACGCGCCCCATGCCCATGCGCATGCCGCCACCGCCCCGGCTGCCTCCGCACGCTCCTTCTACACCTACACTCTAATGCAAGCCACGCATGTTTAGATTTATTTATTTATTTATTTTACGTCAAAAAAAACAGAAACTGCGTATGACGTGCTATGGGGAAAAGTGAATTGTGTGCACATTTTCAAAATTCTGTGATCCCTACACTAAGTCATATACTACTTAAATTTTGAAAGAAAAAAAAACTCCCATGTAATAAAATCTATTTTCAAGGATAAAAAGCAATAAATTTTGAATTTTGAAAGGAGAAAAAAACAACAAAAAAACTCCCATGTAATAAAATCTATTTTCAAAGATAAATAAGCAGTAAATTTTGGCTCATTACTTCCTGCCGCGACAACATGGAAACGATAATTTGAATAATTGTATTTTGTAATAGCACAGAATGGCCTGGATACGTTTTCCATGATGCTAATACTAGAGGAAGATTTTTAGGTTCCAAATGACATAGTACGAGAGACGGTTTTCAGCATTCAATTGAAGTCGCAAGATCATGTTAATTCATTCTGAGTAGTTTGGAGAAAAACATGAATACCTTCTAAAATTCTGGTGAATAAAAATAGATACATTTTAAACGTATGTTTCGATGGGTTATTATCAAAATAAACATTTAAAATCCGTGAGATAACATAATTGATATTGAAAACTTGTTGGTCCCTGCTAACTCAATTTTCAAACTTTCTGATTTTACACGATCTTACTACGCCCTCTTAAATTGTATTTATATTTTAAAGCTGGGTTTTTGACTGATCCACACATGATCACGACCGTCACCAGTGCATTGACCAACTGGGCCTCTTGGCACAAACATAACAGAATGAGAATTCGGCGAGACAAATAGTTGAATCATAAGAGCATTATGACCCGAACGAGGAATGATGAATTCTTACAGAATCTCAACTTCAAAATAAAAACCCCTAAATTTGGCACGTCAGTGCAAGATTTAAAGTAGATTAATTGAATACATTCACTGACATTTTAAAAAAAATCTATATTTAGGCCCTATCCGCAATACGAAGTCCGTGAGTGCTGGGCGGTTGCATTACTGGGTGACGTACAATATTACTCTCTTTACACTCTTCAACTTTATTGCCATTGCCGGAACACACTTTTAAATGCAAGTAGATTACATCTGAAATGACCTCTATTAATAGAAGAGTTTATTTGTATGTATCAGAAGCGGCCGATAATGATACGCGCTATTAAATTAAAGGTGAGAAATCATTAAAACTGACATCCAAACTGATATTTGTTATTACTATGACTATTAGGTACCATTTTTAGTGGGCGATATGTACTGTATGTACGACGAAAACAGTATAATTGTGATTCACGAATACGTATTCACTCAAGAAAGTAACGAAATACTGGCGATAGGCAACCAGGGCTATTGCTGCTGACGGAGATCGGTTCGAGTGTAAAGCATTCTCCCCGACTGATCTCTGCCGTCGAGTGGAGCCGCGGCCTCGCTTGCACAGACGTCGTGTGTCCCTTTGCAGGCTCCTTAAGCATGCAGCGCGTCCAACGTACAGCGCCCCAAAACTTCATTGCAATGACGAAATTTTTAAAAAGAATCTCCTACAGTGTACATAGTTGGTGTCTCAACAGAATTATGAAGACAAACGTCTTGACCTTCCTTATTTTGAAGGATTTTTTTTTATTTTAGAAACATTAGATTCTATGAAAACAAAAACAAAACTGCATAGAGACGAGGATGGAAAATTTTAAACGCACTGCCGATGTGCTAAACTCTCGCTCAAGCTCTTTGATTTACTATCTCCAGCAACCAACGTGACACTGACAAAAATGTCCCAATGGAACGAATTTACATGTTTGTCCATTAGTCTGTTTATTAGAACTCAAATTAGAAACTATTTCTTCGATATGATACACTTTCTAAATCCATTCCGCCAAAACTTCAGGCTTTGGGACTTACGAAAACATCCAAAATCACGAATGAATATAATTCTGCCACCTCCGAGGAAAGCTGAAAAGATTAGATAGTGCTTTTCAGATCCGGTACTTATATCATTTTGATCTTTTTTAGGAATGGACACACTAGCAGGTACACTAATTGTCAGCGACCTGTCAGTGGAACATGCGTTTGTGATATTTGGATCCGACTGATTGTGCCCGATGAGGCTGGAGCTCCACTCGAGGCAACGGAGATCGCGTTCCGCCACATGGTCTCACGCGCAGGCGCCGTAAGGCGCGGGCAAAGCATCCAACAGCCCAGGTAGCGGCGCTACAATATATATATATATATATATATACATATATACATATACATATATACATATATATTGTATATATATGTATATATACACATATATATGTATACATACATATATAACGATATATATTGTTGTGCAAGAGAAATGGAGTTTAAGGCGAGTTGGCGCGCGATTCCCGCTCCGATGTGTGGAGCGAGTGGGCGTGGAGCGTGTCGCATGGCTCACGCGCGCGCCGGCCTGTCACGTGCACGGGACCTGGCTTTTTCAAGCACGCGGCCACGCGAGCGAGCGTGCACGCTCCCCACATACGCTCGCGACCCCCACTGCCCGGCCGCGTCGAGTGCGTGCGCTCTCCTGAGGCAGGAATCGCACGGCAAGGCAGGGGGAGGCCACCCGCATCGCCCACAGTGCGACATTACATATAATCCACCACTCAACTATTTCAATAAATTTATGACACTTTATATTACGAGAAATCTAAAGTGTCGGCCAAATTTAAACATATTTTAGTAGTCACGTGAGAACATGTGGCGAAAGTGCACGTTTATGTCAACTCTTGAACGTTCATGCATGCAGTCACAGACAAATTCATGCATGAATGGCATGATGCTACCGCGCTAATGGAGATAAGTTTTTCATTTCTGGCGAGAAGGACGTTTTAATACAAACGCTTGATGGTTGTTCAGCATGCGTTTCTGTTAATGAATTTATGTAAAAATCTTTTTGACTATGCGTTCATGGCTACTTACAATCATGCACGTATCACGTACATTTACTATTGTAGACAATGAGGAATATTACTAGTGAGCAGGATACATTAGCATGCGGAAACGCATGATGTTTCGGAAAATTATGTACATTTACAAGTAATGCAAATGCAGTTTCATTGATCAGGAAGGTACGAGAAACTATGCAACCCAGGCACAAATTCATCCATTGATTTCATTCATGTTTGGGGTGATGATATTGTTAGTTTCAGTCTTCTAAATTTTTCACACTGAGTTAAAGAGCTCTTAGGCAATCCCGAGGAAGGTAGACAAGTAATCCAAAATTAATTTTATTTTTATCAGGGCATATCCTAATAAAAAATTTAAAAGATACGTATTTTATAAATAAAAAATACCATTACGAAGTTTGCCCTGATATTAAAAAAAACTTTTATTACATAATTTAAAACTTGCAAACTAATATTTTTTTAGGATTTGCGCGTGCATCATTTATTGAGATGGATATCATTTAATTTTGTCAAGTAGTAAAATATGAAACAAATTTAAAACGTAACATGTACGTCAAATATTATTGAATGAAAACATAACCAGGAAATGTTTTTTTCCAATGTTTCATTATGTTCTCACGTGACTTCCAAGTTTTTGCAAATAATTATGCCATAAAGTCACCAGTAGACATAACTGATTGTAATAAGAGTGCATTTAAAAGCAAACGTGAAATACAAAACATGCAATCCACTACCAAAGCATCAGAGAACACAGTGCCAAGTGCCATACGCAAAGTGCGAGTGCAGTGCAGCTCCAGAAATAAGCAACAACATCCCAAGTCCTGGTGGTCCTTCATGCCTGTTAACGCCCTTCTCCTGGGAACAGAGTTAATGAGGGAGGGATCCTTCGACCGGGGAGTCAAATCGTTCGGGGCACATGTGATACCTTACGTGTAATCTTTGAGAGCACTCGGGGACTTGCTGGTTTGCGTCGGGGGTGGCCAGGCGCCTACTTTGAGAAGTGGCTCTAGTCTAGCCCTGACAAAAAAAATCTTCATGGTTATGCGCTCGTAGTCGGAGACCTGTATTCTGAGCAATTTGTTTTCATTGCGAAGAAATTACTTACCGACTGTGGTCCATCACGCATCTAATTAGTTTTTTACAAACCCCCTATCAGTTGAGAAAACAAGTCGAACACTGCACTTTACACGTGCTCCCTGATATGAATGGAGAGCTAATATTGCAATTCTGCCGAGACCCAAACTCAGAAAGACAACATGCCTCTTCAGCGAGAACAGTAGAGAGAATAGCATGTGGTGTCTTAAGAAGATGACGACTAGAGTTCACATTAACAGGCACTATTCGTCATTAGGAGGTAGACGCAACATCCTCTTCATGGCGTTAATCTTTTGTGTGAACAATTATTTGTAGGATGTATCCTCAATTATTTCACGTCACTCAATACTATGAAAATACATGGCAATATTAGCTAGATAATTTTAAATCTGCATTATTTCAGGAAAAATGTTTTTTTTCAGAAACAAGAGACTTATAGAAAAGTCCCATCGGTATTAAAAAGTACTATAAATGACATCCAGGCAGCCAGCACCGTACAACCCAGTTTACCTTTCCTTTTCCTAATTCTATACCAACGATAATACTCATCATTTCAATGTTTAGAGACAACTAGAACTCGTAGATAGATGACCTTACGGAAAGTTCTCAGGGGTAAATGCCATTTCTATTCTTCTCATTCTAGCTTCTTCTTACATCATTTCCCCATCACGTCCATGATGACTTTCTAGAGTACAGACGTAATTCGAGAACGCACCACACATTAGACTGCAGTTTAGTTAGGGCACTTGACTGAGATCCTGTTCTTCGTCGCTTGAATAGGACAAACATCCCTTTAGAACCTTTACACTGTCTTTTTAATTTGTGAAGTCGATGAAGGAGATAGAAGAGGAATTTCATCGGTACGGGGAGGACAATATTCCACCTTAGTCTTTTCGCAATATCGACGCCCACAGGTTAAGTGTAGTTGCGTTTGGAACGTCATTCAGCGTTCGCTGCCCGCCATAAATAATCCAAGTTCTGTGTTTGCAGACGCATTTCGTAGTCCCCAAAAGAAGAAAACAACTATTCACACTAGGGATGTGCTTGATGGCGCTTCGCTGTACGCGGAGAGTGTAGAGCAAAGCGCCGACCCCTCTGAGCGACGTGCGTCGGCCGGCTGCTTCTTGAGGAAGCACCTGCGCCACTTCCCGGGCGGCGGAGAGGCTGGCCGCGCTGCCACTGGCGTTGGCCGTCCTCGCTGGTGTCGGGCGCGGGCGTTGAAGTCTCCGCCGCTGGGTGGAGCGCCGTGGGCGTTTGTGGGTTAGGACGGTGGCGGGGGCGGAAGGCGGGGCGGGAAAGGGAGCGGAGACGGTCGCCCGTATTAGGGGCTCCCCGGGTTGGGGGCGAGGGCGAGGGCGGGGGCGAGGGCGGGGGCGGGGAGGAGAAGGATGCGAGGAGAGCGAAAGCGACCCACGACTGTCGCGTGCCCCTCTTCCATGGAATTGAGGGGCGGGGGCGGGGGAGGGAGTGGGATTGTGGGGTCCTCTTCCATCGAGTTGGGTGGCGGTGGTGGGGGCGAGGGAGGGAGAGGAGCGGGAAGGGCAGCGGGAGCGAGGGCGGCGCCCCGACCGCGGGTCCTCCTCTTCCATCGAGTTGGGCGTGGGCGTGAAGCGGTCGAGCGAGGAGGAGGCGCGGCGGGCGCGGAGGCGGGCGCTGGCCCTGCGCGAGCGCCGCCGCGCCCACCCGCGCCGGAACGCCGCCCTGCGCAGCCCCGCGGGCGGCGGGCGGCGGAGGCCGACGGCGAGGGCGAGTCGGCGAAGCGTCAGTCGTCGAGGGCGCAGCGCGTGGGCGGGGGCGACGGACAGGGCAGCGGCGACGACGACGGCGACGGCGTGGGCGAGGCCCCGGGCGACGACGAGGCCGGCGACAGCGGCGGCGACGGCGAGAAGGTGGGCGACAGCGACAGCGAGCGCGAGCGCGGTGCGGCGGGGCCGCGCGGGTCGGGGCCCACGCCCGCCCGCGCCGCGCTCCACCGCCGCAGGCACAGCAGCAGCCCCAGGCAGGGCGCGCACGCCAGCGCCCACGCCAGCAGCGGCGCGGCCCCGGCGGCGCCGCGTAGGGCGCCAAGGGCGTGCAGGGCCAGCTGCCTGCGGGCGCCGCTCGTCACTCTCCCTTCCCGCGCGCCCTCGCCCTCGCCCTTCAGCCCTCCCTCACATCACAAAAGCCGAACGCACTCACAAGATAATGCTGAAAGACACATTTCAATAGAAGCGCACACGGCCCGGGTTATTAGGCCCCCTAACCTCACCTAATCCTAAGTATCATTCAACTGTTAAAATGAATAAAGATCCTACAAAAACTGAATGGAACCAAAGAATAAGCACCACTAACATCGCCAAATGAAACAACGTAAAAATTATATAAACGACACATATCGTCGAAAATCGTGACTTTTATTGTTGCTATAATATAACATGTTTTCTTTACTAAATTAAATCCGATACGGCTACATGTACACATAATAAACTTGAAATGAGCGTCAGATATTTCCCTAAGACAGATATTGATGCAACACTAGACATCTAATCACAAGTTGTGTCAAGTTGATGAGAATGGCCATGAATGTAATTGAATATTTCAACAGTTTCTACCTGAGACATTAATATCAAAAAAATTGCTATGACACAAATTAGTCCTTTCTATTTATAAAATTCGCCAAACGAATAAGAAAATATAATCCGATAAGCAGTTTTTTGCATCGGCGAAGACGGAATTTGTTAACAATTATAAAACATTATATGTTAATATTGATGGCTCATTGTACCGGCCATTTGGAATCTAATCATTAAGCTGACGGGCAATTTCATGTATCTCATTCTCCGTTATTAGTTATAACGAAACAAATACTTAAATATAATAAGAGGCAACGAATCTTATCTTTATAGCATAAAATGGCATTCAAAAGCTACTTTAATATTGAGTGATTGTTATACAAGAGGACACAATAAATGTTTAAAATTATTTTAAACTTTTGGGTATTGAAGGTTTTTCATGTTCGCATAGAAGGGCTGAAGACGTATTACATCACAATTATTCCCAATAAAACACATCCTTCGCTTCCAAACTAAATTTTTTGGAATTGAAATGTTTGTAAAGCATTGTTACATTAACAAATTAGACGTACAGGCACATTTTTCACGAAAAATTTGCTTCATGCATAAGCGAGAGAAGAAATATTTAAGAAGGTTGGAGAATATATTTCAGTTGCACAATAATTAAATGCAAATTATTGTCTAGCTAAACGTTCATGGACGATGTTGAAGAGATGAGAGATTGAGATGGATGGAGCAGAAGCATTTTTAAAGTTCTTTTCGGTTGTTTACTTAATGCAGACTGAAGTAACATTGAACCAGTTTGCGAAATACTATCTATGAACAATATTTAGCAATTGCGGGACAGCCGCTGTAGACTATGCACAAAAGAATAGCAAGCTTACTATAACTATGCAAGCAAATTTTTTCAAGTACATTGGGCAACTACTACAATCTACTGTGAATGTACCGAATAAATGCTGGCTGGTAACTGAGCGGAGAAAGAAAAAAGTATTATTCTTATTCTATTGGAATAATTTTTAATTAGAATTAAAAAAATTAAGTGGATATTACACCTCTTAATTATGTTATATTAAGGAAGTTTAGTAATAAGCAATTCTTCTTCTCAAAACCCGCATTTCAAAAACTAGTTTCACACCGTACCTTTAACTCATTTCTCCGTTACATATATATAGCATTTTCGGTACAGATTAATCTACAGTGTAGTAATGAAACGTGCAATTAATCCAGTAATATCTGTATCGTATATCTGGGTGGGAGAGAGAAGGTGGTATGGAAGAACGTGAGAAGATCCGCTCACTTAAAGCAAAATAAAAGGCGAGGAGTCGATTGCAGACAATTGAGTTTATAAAAATGTCTTAAAATGAGATTGAGACTACGATCATAAAAGCATTTTACAACATACATTGGTTTCATTCGCAACTGAACGTTTTTAGGTTCCGAAAATAATATTTGAAAGACATTTCGCATTACGAAGCCTCTATTTGAAATTCTAAGGTATATCCCCTACTTCAGCGGGATAACTTATATAGATATTGAAAATAACCGTTCATCCCGAAAAAGCGCAATATTAAAAGAAAGAACTCTTTAAGTAGTTTGATTTAAAGAGTAACACATTGCATTCGGATTTCAAATCAAGAACCAAACAAAAGCTTGTTGAGCGCTGACAAAAACGAAACTACGCTCGGATCTTCCCAAGTGAGCGGGTGTGTAGCGAGGTCGGGGTGGGGGTGGGGGTGGGGGGGGCCGACAGGGCTGCCAACTCACCGCCCATGCTCGAGCCGCGCTGTGTTTGCGGCACCCGCATTCGCTGCTTCATCATCCGCGTCCGGTCGTCCAGGTCCTGCGGCAGGGAGACGCAACTCGTCATTTGCTACCCTCACGATCAAGTTGAACGTGAAGCTCATCATTATGACTTATCACGTTCTGAGTGACCAATTATACGGAAGAATTGATCCAAACTTCTGTCAATCCCAGCAGTACATCGGCTAAAAGTTTTCAAATTTTCCCATCAGTGTAATTTATATACTCTGTAAACAATTCTCACAATACTCTGTAAATGTGTAAATTCCGTTGTTCTGTGAAAAAAAGCACCATAAAGATTTAAGAAATATCAAACGTTTTTGGCAAAGAATGTGGGGCGAGAAATCTCGAATTAGAAAGTTACAAATGCGACATTTGTCCCTGATTGTTACGAAAACTTCTTGCGCTGGTAATTGGCGGATACACGAAATCACTTTGACTACTTCAAAACGTATAATTGCCTAATGCGATGTCTGCCTATGAGGAATTGATAGGTGACAGCTGGGGCAAATCGTCAAATATTCCTATTTTCGATATATCTCAATACATTACTCAATACATATTGAAAATATTACTGTAACTACAGTATCTATCGTGAGAACTCATCGATTATTTTCTTGAAAAACAGTAAAAACTAGATAGGCGAAATAATTGAGATCGCCAAATGCTTAGATTTTATCATAGGCTCTTGGTTAAATTTACAACAGATATAAGTGTTTGAGTGGCGTTAAAAAATGGAGAGCTTCACATTAGGATATCAAGATATACCTCGTAGGTATATCATTTCCAGTTGTGCTGTGTAGCAACTATTTGAAACGTTGTATTTAAGTTCCAAACAATGGTTACTTTGATGTAAACATAAGTATGAAAATTCAGAATGATTGTGGGTAAATTGTTAATGGCATATTTAAATATTTTTAAAACGATTTTAATTATTAATTTTTGAGTTTAAGCTTATTTACGTGTGCAAATCAAACAGTGAGTCAAGGCCAAAAAGTTACGCCAGAGATGCGGCTCATAGAGGTTAGCCTAGGCCAGGGGTGTCCAACTTTCAAGACGTCAAGGGCCACAACTAAAACCTTTAATATGGTTAGGGGCCATATTTTCGTTACTCGAGCGATCCCCACGTGACCCCAGTATTGTTGATCTCGGCAGTTCGCCTGGCTGCTCTGAAAAGAGTGGTGTGTTGGGAATGGAACCATATGGGGCATACCATGCAAAACGCATGGAGACACATAGGAATGATTTTGAATTTACTAGAACGAATCCTTAACTATAAACTTCACCTATTATTACGTTCAAGGAAATGAGACTTTGGGAGGTCGCGTGCGCCAGGCGCACAATGAGGAAGGGACTTCCACTTTTGACTAATAACCTCTCGCGGGCCACAATGAATGGCATCGAGAGGCGCCAGGTGGATAGCGCTGGCCTAGACAATACAATAGTGCCCAAAAGTACTTCGCCACCAGGGACTCACATAGTATACAAACTGACTTAAAATGACGAAATGTTAAAAGTTTTTAAGCCAAGTAGAGAGATCGAAAATGATAATATATAGCCAAAGAAGGTTTAGAGAGAAGTTGCATATAACGAAGATACAAATGTAAAATTGGTTCCTGATTTTTAACCTTCCTCAAACGCACAGGTGTTCGATAGATATGTGAAATACAGACAGCTTCAAACCGTGATATGTCGAATACATACACATCAGAATTTGTCTAAAAATTAGCGACAAACGTCCCACGTGTAACTTAGTAATATGCAATTGCCCACTGTATGGTTATATGCGAAAAGTGATCATTTTCGACTCCTCTACATGTCCTAGAGATTGTAACGTAGAAGTAGAAAAGAAAATTCGGAGCTAGCAGCAGATGGAGAGGCACTCACCGGCGGCAGGCGGTCCTTGAGCTCCTTCTGCAGCGAGCGCGGGATCTGCGGCAGCTGGCGCTTCTTGGGCGAGCCGGTGGGCGTGGCGGTGGCGGAGCGCGACCCGAAGCGAGGCACAAAGGCGTGCGTGGGCAGCGACCCGCCCCCGCCGCCCCCGTGGTGCATCCTGCGACACGCACACGCACGCGTCCGCACGGGCCCCACGCAACATGCGCTCACTCACGCTCTCAACGCCTCGCACAATCAGATCCATCCTCAACTCTCCTCACTTCTCCTCGCCCCGCCTCATACACGCTCTCAAACCACCAGCTCGCACTATCAGATCCATCCTCAACTCTCCTCACTTCTCCTCGCCCCGCCTCATACTCTCCTCACTTCTCCTCGCCCCGCCTCATACACGCTCTCAAACCACCAGCTCGCACTATCAGATCCATCCTCAACTCTCCTCACTTCTCCTCGCCCCGCCTCATACACGCTCTGAAACGACCAGCTGCACTATCAGATCCATCCTCAACTCTCCTCACTTCTCCTCGCCCTGCCTCATACACTCTCTGAAACGATCAGCTCGCACAATCAGATCCATCGTCAACTTTCCTCGCTTCTCCTCGTCCCGCCTCACTCACTCTCTCAAACGACCAGCTCGCTAAATCAGATCCATCCTGAACCCTCCCCATTTCACCTCGCCCGCCTCATACACTCTCTCAAACGATCAGCTCGCACAATCAGATCCATCCTCAACCCTCCCCATTTCACCTCGCCCCGCCTCATACACTCTCTCAAACGACCAGCTCGCACAATGAGATCCATCCTCAACTCTCCTCACTTCTCCTCGCCCCGCCTCATACACTCTCTGAAACGACCAGCCCGCACTATCAGATCCATCCTCAACTCTCCTCACTTCTCCTCGCCCCGCCTCATACACGCTCTCAAACGATCAGCTCGCACAATCAGATCCATCCTCAACTCTCCTCACTTCTCCTCGCCCTGCCTCATACACTCTCTGAAACGACCAGCCTGCACTATCAGATCCATCCTCAACTCTCCTCACTTCTCCTCGCCCCGCCTCATACACTCTCTGAAACGACCAGCCCGCACTATCAGATCCATCCTCAACTCTCCTCACTTCTCCTCGCCCCGCCTCATACACTCTCTAAACGACCAGCCGCACTATCAGATCCATCCTCACTCTCCTCCTCTCCTCGCCCGCCTCATACACTCTCTGAAACGACCAGCTCGCACTATCAGATCCACCTCAACCAACTCTCCTCCTTCCCATCCTCAACTCTCCTCACTTCTCCTCGCCCCGCCTCATACACTCTCTCAAACGACCAGCTCGCACAATCAGATCCATCCTCAACTCTCCTCACTTCTCCTCGCCCCGCCTCATACACTCTCTCAAACGATCAGCTCG
Organism: Teleogryllus oceanicus; assembly: GCA_964035755.1. NCBI lineage: Eukaryota > Metazoa > Arthropoda > Insecta > Orthoptera > Gryllidae > Teleogryllus > Teleogryllus oceanicus. Next base: position 4,252,725 of record CAXIVR010000008.1, on the reverse strand, counting down.
CACAATCAGATCCAAACTCAACCCTCCCCAGTTCACCTCACCCCGCCTCACACATGCTCTTAAACGACAAGCTCGCACAATCAGATCCACCTTAACCCTCCCACTTCACCTCGCCCCGCTTCACACATGCTCTCAGACGACTAGCTCGCACAATCAGATTCAGCTTCAACTCTCCCCACTTCATCTCCAAAAAATACATATTTGATTTCTCATTAACAGCTTAAATATAAAGTACATGAAAATATTGTCAATAGTGGGGTCATTAATTATCACATCAATAAAAAAATTGCGAGCACTTCTAATCTACTACGTTGAATGACGTTTTCGTAATTGTAATGCAGTAGAACCTCGTTATAAAAGAACCTCTTATACGAGAAAATGTGAGATGTTCCGAGTCTCAATAAATTATCTGAATTTTCTTCCCGCATGTGAGAGGGCCGATTTGAAGATTCTCGGTCACAATTAACAAAATATTGGATTTAGTGAACTTTTTTACCAAAGTAAAAGTCAGAAGCCGAAGTATGTTATACTCTCAATCTCGCTTGCCAGAGACAGCATGAGAAAAGATTCTTGTTCTGTGAAATATCCTTCCATAAGTAACATTACTCAACCGTAAAAGATTGAAATCTGCTTCGTCTTTCGGAGCATTTAATATGTTAGGCACAAAGGCTTGTGACTTCCACTAATGGCTCATTGACGAGATTGAACAGTCAGTTTGACAGTATTTGACTTAACGTGAAGCTCATCAACATTTGAACATCGTGTTGAGCTTTTCATAATCGTGATCGTTTATTTTCTGTAAATAGTCTTACACAGTTTGGATGGAAGGCTCAATAACATTAGAAAATCACCATGTGATTGTTGCGAAAAGGAAGGATTTTCGTCAATATCGAAAACGAATGATCAAACATCATATCGAGAACATTACAAATGAAAGATAACCTTAAGCAAATATGTAATTATCTTAGTTTAGCATTTTCACTTATGTAAGAGGTTCTGTCTATAAGAGACAAAAATCATGTCCCAGATGATCTTCTGACAAAGTTCTACTGATTAAACAAAAAAGGTCTCGGAAACTGAATTTTAACGTACTTATGAAGATACAATACACACAGACCACAAACGAAACTTCAACCTATGCACACACACATGCACAAATAGAACAATGAGTACGACGATTTACATTATGAGTTTATACTAAAAATACGTCAGGCAACGCAGACCGAAATGAATGGTTCTTTCTACATTTATCTCGACTCTAAAGTAAGACAACTTAAAACACTCTGTTAATGTGCCAGAGGTGCTAAAAGTGTTCAGAATATTGAAAAAATGTAGTATATGCATTAAAAGTCCTTCGGCATTTAGATAAACCCTCATTGGAAAATGAAAATATTTTTGGAGAAGAAAATTCATCAACCGGGAATAGAAATGAGCAAATACGAGGGAAGGAGTTAAAAAAGTCAACTTTTGATGAAATACATCACAAATATAAACACCGAGAAATCAAATTAATTTATTATGAATGCTTTCAAATCTGCCATTACTAATAGAAACCAGTTAGTTTTAATATGTGGGTTAATCTACAAATATATTGGAAATAGTATAATTTTTATAAAAACAGGAACAATTGGTATTTAACTCCAAAAAGTTATTAGATGGCTAATATGTATTATTTGGACTAATTATTCTCAAACACCAAAAGACTTTATCTCCATTATTTTCAACAATCGTGAGCAAACATTTTATCACCCCTGTTTTAAATAAAAAATGTATCTGTGAGGGACAACATTTATACGTCGTTGCACAAGTCTCGTATGTGCCTTTCTGGATCTCCTTCTGAAACATTTATTAGTGCTAGAATAAATATAAAGGATCTGGTTTCAAATACACAGAAGTATCTTAGCTTTCCTTTAATAATGGATAAACAAGGAAACAATTTTTTGGGGTGGGTTGAAGGGTTTGGGACATTTAACTACAACTACAACCAAGCAACTTACCGGTCGAGGCTAGAAGCGATACGGAAGAAAATGAAAAGAGAAAGCAAAATTAATTATTTAGTGAACATACGCAACTCCTAAGTGCTGCATAACAATTAAATATACGTGGCGCCATAACTAACATAAGAAAGCAAGCGCAAAAAAACAAAACCAAAACAAACATTCATATAAAACATCGATATTTTAAAATATGAATAGGAGAACGAAGGGGAATGGGTAGATATACCTGTAGAAGGAACACGTGAAGAAAGTGGAAGACATTGGTGTTATTCTTCTGACAATACTCTATCAATAAAACGAAGATGTAGCGAAATCCGCCGATAGTCTTCAAGTGGTCCTCTTTGTTTCTCAGTTCAAATCGAATGTTTAAAAAATTTCAAAGATTCAAAGGAGTAACTGTCTGAAGTTCATGCTTTCTTATGGCGGAACGGTAACAGATTTTAAAGTTGTGATAACTTCAATTTATTGGCATTTATAATGAGTAACATGTAAATTGGAATAGAAATTACATCAAGCCAGAGTTACTGGCCATGCATTACTCATTAAAGCGTAACTATCATGAATTCGTAAGATAGTTTTTTCTAGAGTGAGTCTTGAATCAACATTTACTGTAATTGAGAAAACCGAATTGCTTACAGAGAGAATTTGGGACTTGTGTGAGACAAAGAGGACGCGGTTGCAACCGAGCAATGGGCTTTCGGCCATGGGACGTCATTGTGTCCACCGAAGATGAAACGACAGAAGCCAGAAATCGTTGAAGGAGCACGCCGAAGAGGACAAAGAAGGAGCCAGAGGATATCGAGATAGAAGAAGAAACTGATTCCAAGGACATCAACGAGACGTTTAAGGTGATTCAGGATAAAAACCTAAATGTGTATAGGACACATGTTTAGGAATCCAAAAAATATCCGACAAGACAGTATAATCATGAAGGCGGTTGGGTAGATGGAAAGTTGAATTGGTGAGAAAAAGGAGAAAGAAAACGGAGAAGAAAAGAATGAGTACAGAAATTAGGGTGAAGGAACAGGAAAGCGGAAAGAGTAAATGGGGAGTGTGAAAATAGAGATCAGTGTTTCTGTGCTCTTCACATTTCTATTTCTCTATATTCAATTTAATTTCTCTCTGCCCATTTCAAGCTTGGAGAACGGAAAACGAGGTGTAAAAGAGTGAAAGAAGATTAAAATGAAAGGAGAAAATGGATTTAGGAAGGTAGCTGGCAATGTAAATAAAAGAGGTAGAGAAGGGAGAAGTGAAAATAAGGGAGAGGCAAGAGAGTGTAGAAAAAAGTAGTATGCAGAAGAATACAGAGCAGCAGCGCCAAAAATTGGGGTAGGTCGGAGGAGTAGTCAAGGGAGAGGGTCAGGAGTGTAGAGACGGGTCGGGACCTCGTATGAGACGTGTCCCAAAGAAAATAGGAACTACTCTGAAAAGATTAGAAATAGGAGGGAGGGTTGAAACAAAAAGGAAAGTGAGAGGAAAAGTAATAGTGAAAGAGGAAAGGGGGAAAGGAGTGGGAAGGGAAAGGGGAGGAAAGGAGAAAGGGGAAAAGGAAATGGGAAGCAAGAGGAGGGAAGCTGAAAAGGGAAGTATGGAGAAAGAGGAAGGAAGGGGACAGAGGTGGGAAGGGGAAATGGAAAGGGAAGCGGAAAGTGATGGGAAGGGAAGGGGGTAAGGGGAGAAGGGGAAGAGGAGGAGTGGGAGGGAGGGGCGTGGCGGGCAGTGGTGCGCTCACCTGCCCTGCGGCGGCGACAGGCTGCGGTGGTCTTGGGCGCGGCGCGGGCTTTTGCTGCGCGACCGCGAGTGCAGGCTGGGGCAGTCGGTGGGTGCGGCGGAGTGCGAGCGCTGGCCCAGCGCCCCGTGGCCGTTCTGCCAGCGCACCCGCACACGCACGCACGCGCTCTGTGATAACGGCCCCCGGCCGCTCCCGCCCCTCCCTCCCCGCTCCGCCCCGCCCCGCCTCGCCCCGCTCCGCCCCGCGCCGCCACCGCTTCCAAACGCCTTCTACAAGAGGCTCCAGACGGCAAGGCCATGCTTTTCTCATGTTTGGAGACCTTTCACTTCGATTCACTTATGTCACATGATTTTAACTTAAACAAACGTATCTGACGGCACTCATGTTCAGGCTGGACTTTCTACAGCTGGCAGCTGGCATTGTAACAGTCAAATGACTTGCTACCGCGCGGAGTCTTGCTCCTGCAGGCACGGCGACCGAGTGCGAAATGCGCTCTCCAGCACTCTTCGGGCGTTAGATTCGTATTTCTAAGCCCCCAAAACTTAAGCGAACCATTTTGAAATTAAAATTAAGAATAATATAGACTTGCACTTAAGTTCTCCAAATATGAAAAAAACAAGTAATTGCTGTTTTAAAAAAAAATCTACCTTGACATTACAAATGAGCTTTTTTGAATTCACAACTTGCTTTTGTAGCATTTAAATGAAGATATTCGGTGAAGTGAAAAATGCCAAAATAAGGCCCCTGGTGCGCAGCACTTCAGTGCAATCGTGACCACTACGAGGCCCACAGCCTCGGACTCCAATTAGACTGAAACTCTTTTCTTCCTTTTCGGAAGGAGAAGGCAAGCGGCGTTGTCAGAGTGTCTGTACCCTGCCCCCTCCCCGTCCTCAATGACGAGTGTTCTCGAATCCAGACGCTCCTTAAAATTCGCCTACGAACAATTTACTCTCAATATTCACAAAGTGACCGTCGCGACTCGTCAATTTATTTTCGATAAAATGTCGACACTCTACAAAAATTTGAACGGATTTTTTGGAGAATAACTATGATAAAATACTAAAATAAACGCGCCCCAGCGAATGAGACAAACGTGCACAACGAGAATGCGTTCATTTCAAGGGCCCTCAAAGTGCTTTAAAGGGTGTATTTGAGTTTCATTAATAATCAAAAGTATACTCTTCCAATACAGTTTTATTTGTAACTGTGTAACTATATCAAAGGTACTACTGAAAAAAAATATTTGCTGGTCATTTCTCGTTATCTGATATTTTGTGCTAGGTATGTTCAGTTACATATATTAGAGTACATTGACCTAATATTACGTATCCTTAAACTTTTCGTTTTTCGATAATATCTTTAGGCAGCGGTTTTCTAGGCAGCGGTTTTCTACTTATTATACGGAACACTAACATTACGACATTTTAATTATTTATAATGAAGATTTCTGGTTTGATGCACTGGCGAAAACCAAATTTGTACCTCGTTAATATTAAGGAACCTAACAAATACCTTAGAACGTAACCTAAAAATTAACATATTATTTACGATTACTAAACCATAAATAAATTATTTCACCGTTATCATTTTTCTTGATATGTGGTCTTATTACTGATCGCGAAATGTCCTGAAACTATAATAGTGGCTTTTTATGTACCGGAACGGTAACTCATGATCCAGGAGGTAATAAAAATCCGTTATACAGGGTATTATTTAGCATTTAGTTTGATAAAATATTTAACATTCAGTCTGAGAAACGCCGACCATCGTGCGGTGGCTTTGTGGAATATTGTAGTATCTACAGGGTGTATCTGAACTACCTTTCAAAAAGAGACATACAAGTGATATGATACAAGAGTATGAAGCCTCCTAACAGTAAGAACAAGACGCCGATAGTAATTTCATTTCGATGCCTTTGGCTCCTGCGTGAGTCATTTAGTCGATTCCCTCATCACCACACGCGTATGCAGGACGATATCCCCGACGCGAATCTTTTATGGTAAATTGATTCAGTGGTGAGTTGTAGTGGACATTTACATAATTGAAATGATTGAAGGCGTTGTCATTGTCAACAATAGTATTTATTTCAAAAATAGCAGCTTTCGATGGCTTAGCCATCATCATCAGTTTTCTGCTGTCTGGGAGCCACAAAAACGACTGAACTTTTTGAAATAAACACTACGTTGACAATGACAACGCCTTCAATCATTTCAACTGTTATGGTAAAGCTTAAACTGGGATGAGAACCTTAAAGGACTTAAGGCTCTGGAATGAAAAGTATATGTATGTGCTCCCGATTATCCTCTTCGCTTTCCCAAGTTACTCCAGATACACCCTGTATTGCTGCTTTAAGGATGCGTCTGGATGTCGACGATCTTATGAAGTGTAGCTCACGCATGGAGCGGTCCCAGAAGCCTGTAGCACTAGACCAAGATACGAATAGCTCGATTCCATTGCAAACTTAGCTGATATGTCTTTACAAATGCAAGCAGACGACAGATGTGTGTCTTAGAAAGCTTTTACGTTGGTAAAAGCTATAAATTCAATTGCCCACTATACACTTACGAAATGGTTAAGATGATGTCTCAATAGAATTGCACACGATAAGAAACTGTACGCGAATGTGTGTTGTATGCACATAGGATTATTTTTTTATACTCACTTGAAATAAATTAATCAATGGTTTCCACATCTGCATGATTGTTTAGAAGATTTCTGTTTTATGAAGTTTTAACATTTTGTGTGTCATTTACATAAATTCATACTCTAAGAGATTGAAAAACAAAGATTATAAAATTTGCGCAAAATCGGTATAAAATAAGTTAATAATCATGATAATCTCTACGTCGTCACAAAAAAGGATTTTTCATCTTGCGGTTTACCTCTTGAACTACATTTTGTCACTTAAGTCATCGAACCTCCTTCCATAGTTTTTGAGGTAGATTATTAACACCGACTTTGTGGAGATATAGTGACAGAGCAATGGAAATTTCTCTGATAATTGGTACTTGTTCTTTCTATTGAAAAATCGAAGACATGATCAGGGTATTATTTCAGCGTTAAAGTTTTCGTAAGGTACAGCGCTCCGCAATTAATATGTCGCCGAAAGTTCATCTTAGAGAAATTAACTTCACTTCTAAGCGATTTTATAGTCATTTTGAGACTATTTTTTACTGTTAACCACAAAGAAATCTTAGTAAATAATAAGAAATTTTCAAATTAGGTGGGCGTTTGTGTTACTGTGCGGAAGAGCTCGGTTAAACATGTGTCTTAAATATTGTATGAAATTCGAATATTTTACTTTTAGATCATTTGTGCAGAATGTCACGCTGACCGACATTTGCTGACTTAAGTTCGTATGGTTTAATTTTCGGTGTTTAAGTTGAAGCGCCTGAAAACTATGTAACGTGTAGTACTGCAACGTCTAACATACTACAAGTAGAACGTTTCGATATGGCGATAATCGTTGAGCTACAATGCGTCCGCTCCAGCAGCAAAATCGAGCTGAGCGGCACGCGAAACGTACATTTCTCCATACGCATATTATGTAATTCTACAGAGCTTCTTTTAAAGCAGGGCTGTTCGATTGCAAAACTATAGGGTCCCTGCTCGCGGTGGCGCGCGTGCCATCACCTTTCACTAGATGGAGCCGATTGCGCTCGGGTTGGCTGAAGATGAGGGCCACATCGGCGGCCCACAGGTAAGCGCCGGGCCAAGTCATGCCCGCTTCAGCAGTCGCGTTCTAAAGAAGCGTGCGAAGTTCCGCCAACGACCCCCGGGCGAGGACCCGTTCGCGTTTCTTTCCACCGACTCGATCGCGCTGCTTTGTTTTTCTTCTTCCCACAAACGCCCCTTTTTCTCAATTGTTTTGAAAAAGATACACCCCGATACCAAACCATAGTAAACAAGAAACGTCAAGAGATACGTCCTTACTGGGATGTATTGTAGTTGCGCTTTGTGTAGATTCACATTGAAAGCTTGAGCATTTGTTACATTTCTCTCTCAAGAGCTGCAACTAGTTTGTGATAAAATGGACTGATCTTTGAGAAATACCCAACATAGTCATGAAGACGACGGTGCCCAAAGCAGTAGGCCTTCGCATCTTGGTCGAGCGTTGAGTGTGTGTGTGTGTGTGTGTGCGGGCGGGCGGGCGGGGGCGTGGTCGAGGGCGGGGGCGTGGGCGGGGCGTCGCGGAAGGCGCCCTACCTTGCGCTGGGGCGGGTAGCCGCCCATCATGCCCGCGGCGCGCTTCCGGCCCTGCGGCGACATGTCTCTTCGGGAGCGCCGCTGGTCCTGCACGTCGAGGTCAGGCGGCGGGCTGCAACACGCGGCCACCGCTCCGCTCGCCTCTCCTCCTCCTCTCCTCTCCTCCTCCGCTGGCGGGGCCGCACCGGCCGGGGCGGGGCGGGAAGGGACGGGGCGGAGGGGCGGAGGGCGCAAGCGGCGGACGCAACGCAGCGGCAGCACCACCTCCGAGGACGCAAGCGACAGTGCCCACAGGCAGAGACAAAGAGATGTGGAGGCGCTTGGCTCCACCCCTAGCTGCGAGGAAGCCTCTTCATCCATTTCCACAAAGTGAAAGGAAAAGCAAAGAACGTTATCGAGAAATTAAAGGCGCGTGTAGCAAACGAACTTGGCCTGCGAGCGAACGCGCAACCGGCTGCAAAAGAAACGCCGGGGTGGCGGCTTGTTCCAAGAGCGAAGTATCGTACAGGCGAACGCCCAGCAGTCGCAAGAAAGAAGAAGAATAAAGTAGCAAAAGAAGCCAAATATAAATAAACTGAAGATTCTAAGGTAGGGCTCAAGTTAAAGTAGGGTAAGGAGGAAGTGCGGTCGATAGCAGAAAGGTGCACAAAAGAGGGAAAGAGCGGGCCAATGAGCGGACGATGCTGACCGCGGGTCAATCATAGCAGGCACGCAGCTTCTCGGTTCTCGGGTCAAGTGGCAGAAACGGCAACACAAACTGAGGCAAGACTCTACTACACGGCGCAGGGGCGGGGCGGCAGGGGACAATGCGTAGTATTGTTGGCTGAATATTCAGAAAGGCGGAAAGGGTTGAACATCACAGCTGCAGACACTGATGGCGTGTGCCCGAAACTTAGATACTATTGATGAGAACAGAAACGCACAATACCCTTTCCAATACACACTGGACAATATACTCATTTTTGTGTTAGGAAATTAATTTAATATATGTGAGATTTAGAAAGCAAGAAACAATAGTTTCCTTCGTTTCTTGAATTGAATTGCGAATCAATAGTATCCAAGACATCAATATAGCTTGCCACGACGTATTTAATTTTTGTACATCTAACGCCGGGAAAAAAAACCAAATTTGATACATATATTACGTTAATTATATTTATTAAAAACAGACACAAGAGATAGGTAAAATAATGTAATTACTTTTAAGATAAAAAAATGTAAATTTTTAAGAATGACTTTACATTATTAGAGCATTACGTTAAACAGTAAAAAAATAATCTTCAATATGATATGCCAGTAACATGCTGATTAAGCAAGTATTTAAAACACACCTCGAAGTATTGAGTACAACGGATAACTCAAATAATAATTGAAACCTCTTGGACATCCCAAAAATCATGACTAGACATCAGATTTTTAGGCAAATTGCTATTTTACTCTTTTAACATAGCTTCCGTAAATTATTCATATACTCATGCCGTGACTTTAGGGTATTACAGGAACCACATTATACTTAAATGTCTATTTCAGCGAAACAGCTTAAAAATGCCTATTTATCCGTTAATTACTTCATTTTTGGAATTTAAAAAAGTACAGCTAGAGCATTTTACCAGCTTGTTTCGTAGACCTCTCATGTGAAGGAGATTGAATGATGTCCTCAAAACATCATTGCAAACAATTTTGGGGCTCCTTATTGACAGCGAACGTCTCAAAACCCAAGCGTTCTCGGCTTGGTTACGTCTATTAAAAACTCTCGAATCGGGCATTTATGTTAACCTCATTCTAAGGTGTCACGAAATTCGACGAACCGTTCGACCAATTTACATCTTACAGGATTATCGTGGCTACTCTCTGCATCGAACATTATAGAGGTTGCTACACTTCTTTCATTGCTTCATTGTTACATCGAAAATTAAACTATGCGACCAAGAAAAGTATAGATGCAGAAATATCAATTTATGCTCATAAAATTATTTTCACTAATACAAGACAAATTCTAACCTCATAGTTTTTAAACATTTTAGGTAGTATATTGCGAGACAAATTATGGAACATAATATTATTCCAGTAGTTTCAGGTATTTTATTGTCCTTTTGTATCTGTAAACAAATTTCCCAAAATTATGTTTTATCGCTTAAATGTAAATTTCTTTAATTTTTATACTATTATATGTCTAAATAAAATATTTTATCAAAATCCGATTTTCTAAAAGTCTGATGTCTAGTCTCGAGATCTGATGAATAAGGAGACATCTTTTCCACAACCAAGTAGGGAAAAAATAAACATTCGTAAATAGAGCACGGAATTCCTTATGTATCGCCATAGAGAGATAAAGAACCTCTTCGAAACACTTGAATTCAATTCAATTCAATGATGCCTTTACTTTGCGAGGCTGAGGCCATCAGACCTGATCTTCCGACTGTCCACGTAAAAGGTATAGCGAAATTAGGCAGTGAAAAGTGCCCCCAAACCAAATCGATAATCGCGATACTCATGTGAAAGAGAATACAAAATCCAATAGATTCACAAAAAATCAACATCCTAGGGCAATCTGTTGCAGATATGAAACAAGAAACATGCTTTTCATGAGAATTTTTTTCTCAACTTCTATTGCAGATATCAGGCTAAAAAAATGAAATTGGGGAAAATAGTTGAATTTAGTTGAATGTTGCAAATCATTCTGGTAAGTGAGACCTTTCAATAATTTTAATATAAATTGTTTAAACATTGGTGAAAATGTCCAATCACATTTTGGACGAATTTCAAATTTCTAAACTGATAAAATAGTTTTAATTTTTTTCACTATTGTTTGCATTGTTTAAAAATATGAAAAATATGTTTTAGAACGTTATAAGACACATTCTAGAGAAAAACGGAGACTACTCTAACGTTATCACGTCGAAAATAATTTTTTTCTCTATGAATTTGGCGTCAAAATTGGTTGAAAAAAATACCTTAAAATTCAACTATTTTCCCCAACTCTGCAATTTGTTTCAGCCTGATATCTGCAATAGAAGCTGAGAAAAATAAAACATGAAAAATACGTTTTTCTTTGTTGCAACTCTGCAACAAGTCTGATACATGCAATAGAAGCTGAGAACAAACTTCAACATGAAAAACACGTTTCTTGTATCTCTGCAACATATTGCTCTAGGAAGCTGGTTTTATGTGAATCCATTGCATTTTGTATTCTGCTTCATATGTGCATCGCAATTATTATCAATTTGATTTGGGGACACTTTTCACTGCCTTATTCCGCTATATCCTTTTGCTATGCTCCTTTCGCCATCTAGCGGGAAAAAGAACGGGCGAAGGAATATGCGATTTAAATTTAGTATAGAGGCTTCTTTTAGGTTTGAGGATGTTTTACCTGCAATAAAACTACGACATGGGGCAGGCGGCATTACTTCCCCTCCGAAGGAAGGCGTACGAAATATCTTTTGTAGGATCGAGTTTGGGCCTTGCGCTACTTCTTCCCGGTGGGTGTGCGTGGGCGTGGGCGTGGGCGGGGCGCTCACCTGGAGGAGGAGCCCACGCTGGAGATGGAGGCGCCGTCCGCGACGCGGCGGTCGCGCGCGCCCTGCGGCTCCTCCAGGTCGGACGTGGTGTCGGAGTCGGAGAGGCGCGAGGTGGTGGAGGGCGGCGACAGGTGGTCCGTGGGCGTCAGCGCCAGCTCCAGGTCCCCGCTCTCCGCGTCCCGCCGCTGCCGCACACAAGCGCGCCTTACACACACGCAACGCCACGCACACACGAACAAACTCGCTTCTTACCTGGAGGATGTGCGACTGGCGGGAGGCGGGAGAGGGAGTGGAGGGGGTGCGCGCAGCGAACGCATGCACAGCCGGCTCAGATGCACTGCCACTGCACAGCGTGGGAGCGTGTACGGAGGGAACGCGGGGATGGAGGGGGGATAGTGGGCAGGGTGAATCGTGGGCGGAGGGAGAGCGTTGGCGGAGGGAGAGCGTGGGCGGAGGGAGAGCGTTGGCGGAGGGAGAGCGTGGGCGGAGGGAGAGCGTGGGCGGAGGGATAGTGTGGGCGGCGAGAGAGAGTGGGCAGCGAGAGGCGTGGGGCGGAGGGAGCGTGGTTGAGGGGGCGTGGTTGGAGGGAGCGTGGTTGGAGGAGCGTGGTTGGAGGGAGCGTGTGGGCGGAGGGAGCGTGGGAGCGGAGGGAGCGTGGGCGGCGGCGGGAGAGCGTGGGCGCGCGCTTACCGTCCTGGGTGGGTGGTGGGCGTGGTGGGGCGCGGGCGCGGGCCCCGACAGCTCGTCGTGCGCCGTCAGGTACACCCACTCGGGCTCCTCGTCGAGCGGCGCGCCGCCCAGCTCCAGCAGCGCCTCGCCCAGGAAGTCGTTGGCGCCGTAGCGCACGTAGTCCCACACCGTCAGCTCGAGCGCGCGCTGCTTGAGGTCCGCGCGCCGCACCGACGAGTACACGAACGTCTGGTTCCACTTGGGGTCGTTGGTGTTCGCCAGCGTTTTCGTCCGCCGCTTCGACTTCTCGCTGCGGGCACGCACGCACACACGCACTCTCACTGCTCCCCTCACAACGCGACACTATTCGTTCTACTCAGCTGCTGGATACAACTGAGAGAATGCAAGCACTAGCGGAACTATTTTGCCTTTGACACAAAATTAACTTTTGCTGTGTTTAAGGAAAAAGAAAACATCGTTAGACAAGTTAAAATTGAAAGGTAAAATTTTTTTTAACAGGGTGCGCTTTCCATAAGGCAAAAAACGAAGATACGTTTGATGTTTTTCTATAGCTATAAAACTTTTGTATTTATAATTCAAGGAATATGTGTGTGTGTGTGTGTGTGTGTGTGTGTGTGAGAGAGAGAGAGAGAGAGAGAGAGACAGAGCAAGAGAGAGACAGACAGAGAGGGGGAGGGAGGTGGAGATGTGTTTCTGGGGCGTCAACTACTGTGGTCATTATTCCCTTGAGTCCCTTCCTTCAATAGGAGTCTCCACCAGTGTAATACTGTGTCAGTCGTGACAAGCTCTAAACGCCCGACTGATCCCCAGTCATGACTGGCAGTGTAGTGCATGTACATTTGTGAATGTGTAAGTGGAAAAGGATAAGGGGAGATATCGCGTACGGTCCTGGGACATTTGTTAGGGAACTGCTCCGCCATTGGCCAAGAATTGATCGGATGAACTACGAAAAACGTCCGATCAGAGCATCCGGCCGCTCGGATTCTCCTCCCGACTGCGGTTGAATTGGACGTGACTCTTTGGCAGCGCCGCAAAGGACCGCCGTCGGAAGTGGAACCCAAGCGCCTCCCGGCGTGGGCGGGGCGGAGGTGACATAGCACGCACCTGCGGTCAGGCAGCAGGAAGAGCTTGGCGTAGGGGTTGCGCGGTTGGCCGTTGGCGCGGGGCGTGAGGCCCGCCGCGCACACCACCGTCACCAGCAGCTGCAGCGCGCTCGAGTCGAACCACAGCTTCACCTGCGCACGCGCGCGCGCCCTTCAGCAAGCAAGCACTCGCGCGCAGCTCCTAAGAAACACTTGGTACTGCACGCGCACGTTTTCTTCATATTCCACAGCGGAGGGTGCGGGGAAAGGAGGGCTCTGCTATGTCACGGCGTACCAACTGTGGCATGAACTTCACGCGCCAAAGCGTGCCACGAGAAATATTAAGTATGTTTTTAAAGTACGTGGTGATGTTGCCAGCATTGTAAAATGGTACGTGCCGTTCCGTGTCGAACCTAAGTATCTGAACGGGCCGCGCTATTAAGTGGTGGCTGAGAACCAGGGAGCTCGTGTATCAAGAAAACGTGCGCGAGCAATGGTTAGGTGGAAAAGCGGACCTCAATACCAGAGTCCCGTCGTATTCAAAATATACTTCGGTTTTCGTAACGTGGCGGATGACATTAGGTAATTTGTACGCCTCCCGCCTTATAAAATGAATCTTTATAACAGTGGTAAGTACATGTTTCAGGCCATGGGCCCCATTGAGGACGTCCGCGAATGAACTAAAAATATTCATTTTATAATGCGGAAGGTGTAAAAAACGACCTAATGTCATCTGCCACGTTACGAAAACTCAAGTATGTCACTAGTTCCGAAAGTATTCGGCGCATCAATGAAATGTTGACAGACGAAGCGACGATACGAGATCAGTTCAGCATTTTGAAACGAGTACCTGAAAGACATTTTCGTACGCGTTGTGTAGATTATTTTTAGTACGAATTCGAGGAATATTACACATTTATACTCTTGGGATCAGTCTAAATATACGAGGCGGCAGTCGGTGAATATTGCGCCAGTGTTTTGGTTAGTTTGCAAATCTCATTTGTTTTATATTGTCATGGTTTCTTTGCGGTTCGCGTATCGCAAAGCAACACTTTCCAATGAACAAACAGAGAAGACGAGTGCTGAAAAATCTTTATTATCAAGTTACGAGTGTACCCGTGCGAGAACTCTCGCATGTTCAACCCCACCCTATTTGTTCCTTAGGGTGTAGTATAACTGAAACTTGGGAAAATTCGGTCCGTTTCCATCGCCGTTCCTTCCAAAATTAGGTACGCAGCATCTGTACATCATGGCAAAATGTTAAATGAATGGTTGCACTACATGCATAAGAAACAATCTTCATCTGTACCAAGCAATGTCGCCGTTGCTTGATGACGAAGTAAACACCTCGAAACATGTATGTGTGATTTATTGTGGAAGATTACTTTTTGTGATAAATGATGTTCTTTCTGTGATAAATGATGGCATTCCTATTTCCAGAAGATTCTTCAAATATATTTAATTTCTCATTAAGAAAGAATGTTTCGATGTTTAACACCTTTCATAATTCCAGTCTTCAACGTTTCGTGCCCGAAACTATTGCTCAACTGGATAAGAAGCTCAAGTGGTTCAAAGTTGTATAAATTAAATAGAAGAATTAAATTAATCGATCTTTTACCGCTGAATAGCTTAACTTGTTAGTGTTAGCCAATTCATTTTTAATGAGTTTATATATATTATATGCCCCATGCCCAAAAAGATTGGTCGTTATTCTTTGGCTGATAGATTGGCTGATTCTTGTAAGCCTTCTTATTAATCTAGGAATTTTACTGTTGTTTTTACTCTTGTTGAATCTTGTCTGTTGATTTACGAATGAGTGGTTTTTGTCAAAAATGACTTGCTTAAGGGCGGGAATATATTTTCAGAAAATGCTGATGTCTATTACTATAACACTCGATGCAGAAATCATATTCATCAGGTGACAGTATCAAGAGCTCATTACAAAACATTCACATACAATACATGTACATTATTTTACATTGAACGATTCAATTCGATAGAAAAGTTTAAATCTAAAGTGAAATCGTTTCTGCTGCATAACTGTTTCTATACTATTAGAGACTATACTGAGCATCACAAGGAAAGTAACATTAATTTTAACAGTGATATTTAATGTATTAGTTACCATTTGGACTGTATAATTCTAAACAATATGTAATAAGGATTGTACCGCAGCTTCTGGGTCAATGACCCTCATCTCGATCAGGTTTTTCGTCCAGTTTCCCTAATCCATTGAGTAAATGCTGAGATGGCCCTTGTTTTGCTTCTGGACATAAATGTAACTTCATATCTGTGCACGACTTCCATAATTCAGTGGGAAATATTGTTATTAAAATTATCTTTCCATGTTGTCCGGCAGGAAGTATTATTCCAAACGAAGGACATCATGGATAAGAGCCCAAAATTTATTTACCCTTGAAAATAGATTTTATTACGTGGGAGCAGTTTTTTTAAAATTAAAAATTCAAGTAGTATATAACAGTCTAGGGATCACAGAGTTTTGAAAAGTGCCCGGAATTCACTTCTCCCCATGCACGTCATACACAGTTTTAACTGTTTTGACGTAAAATTAGTAAAATAAATAAATATTTTGTTATCATGCTTCGTTGATTGATTAAAAGTTATTATGGGGGCACAAACTACTTGATTCACGATGTACTTAATATTTCTTCCATAATTATATAAATGTTTCTTGTATATCATTCATTGATCTAGGTCAAAACTTGACAGACATGTACTATTCTAGCACATTGGTTCTATCAGAGTTACATGGTTATTCATTTATTCACAATTTAGATAAGGAGAAGATTTTGAAATATTAGGCCTATATATTTGTAGTACATAATGCATTGCACACTCAGATAAACTACATGACGCTTAAAATACTTTGAATTAGAAAGTTCATTATGTATATATGCATTTCGTCTGATGTAAATGTTACTCTTTGGTGCAGACATGCACTCCAGATAGGGAAGTTTGTGAGGAGCGATCCGCCGGAATCTAGTGAACACTTGGTAGTACACACCATCAAGTTACGTAATTTTAATTTAACTTATCTCAATTGAGATTGGATATGAAATAATGTATGGTATTTTCGTCCCTTTATTAGGTCTTACAACAAACACAATTAACGTTCCAATGAATGAGTTCAAGTGTCCTATCTTGCTGCGCACAATGTTTTTGCTACCTCCACTAAATCAACATTTAGATAAGGAAATTTGAAAGTTGCTTTACGGTTCGTTGTAATTGTTCAGATGTGAAGCACCATATTACTAAATGACGTTATAATTCTAATGAAATAAACTAAGTAAATTAACATTCGTTTAATGTTATCATATTTATGATATCCCGCTCGGACTAATATTACAAAATTAAGAAAACGTTTATTGTGATCAGAAATCGTTTTATGTTATCACTTTTCTGAAACATATTTCAGTTACGCACAGTTTTGAGCCATCAAGGCTCGAGACCAGAGAAAGACGAGCAAATAATATTATTGGCTACTGGCGCACACGGTGTCACTTTCCTACGCGCTGCTCTAAAATAACGCGCTGGCCACGCTTGATCGCCTTTCTCCTCTCGCAGGTAGTTTTCCAAACTTTCAGTGTGGTTCACGAAGCCGTCAGTTCCCATTCGTTCTTGAAGTTAAAATGCAGCGATAGCCAGTGTGAAAAGTTGTCCTAAACATAAAGTCATGACAACTAACGAGAAAGTTTATATTATTGGACGTTATGACAGTTTGCCCAAAACGAGTCAACGCAATGCAGCAGGGAAGCTTCAAACTTCTCAACCTCTTCTGTGCAAACTATTAAAGAATAGAAACAATGATCTTCAGGCGGCACAGAAGAACAAAAGCTTACAATGTAAGAGAAATTGTGTCGGGAAAGATATGAGGTTAAGTTTGCTCTAAGATTGTGGTTCACTAATATTTGTGAAAAAAGCTGGTGATGATGGCCGTCTGATGCGTCAAAAAGCAGAGGAGCTTGTTAAGAAAATTGGAAAGGAGGAATTTGTAGCCACATAAGGATGGTTTCACGGCTGGAAACAAGGGAAAATGTCACGTCTACAAACGAACGCACGGTGTATAGAACGACGCTGATCCGGCAGCTGCTGAGAGATAGATGGAAGAGATATGGACACAAATTATTTTCTTATTTTTTTCCAGATTGTGTGTTCAACGCCAATAAAACTGGACTGTATTTCCGTACTCTACCGTAGCACACATATTTGTTTAAGAACGACAATAGTAAAGGCTGTAAAATAAGTAAGGAGCGCTTAACGGTTTTGTGCTGCGCAAATATGTCTGGCGAAAAAGAAAGATTGTTGGTAATTGGCAAAAGCAAGAACCCGCGATGTTTTAAAGGTGTTAAAATATCAAGTGGATTATCACGAACACTCTAATGTAGGCACGTCAACCGCACGAGCTACTTGCCGCCTCGGGAGCCTGGCGCTCCTACGAGAACGGCCAACGTCTTCTGACTCCGCATTCATTTCCCCTAAAATCCACAAAGGGGTGTGCAAGCTGAAGCGGTGCGGTGAAGAGTGGCTTCATTCAAAAATATGTTTGCCAGATTTTTTCTATCAAACACGGAAATCGTATTATGTTTATATTCTTCACTATTTATTACTACTTGATGTTTATTTTCTTACTAAATTATCCTTATATAAACATCTCTGCTAAGTGACAGAAATATGTTTAATGGCGAATTTTTCTTGTTTTTTTGTGTTTTTAAATTATTCAGTTATT
This sequence comes from Teleogryllus oceanicus, assembly GCA_964035755.1. Lineage (NCBI taxonomy): Eukaryota > Metazoa > Arthropoda > Insecta > Orthoptera > Gryllidae > Teleogryllus > Teleogryllus oceanicus. The sequence continues at coordinate 4,234,753 of CAXIVR010000008.1, read as the reverse complement.
TATTGTATTTAGCAATAATGTGCAATAAATTAACAAGTCTCTTTGAGTTAACAATTCTCGCTTACGAACGCACTTTTACTAGAAAAGAAGGTATGTTAAACTTGCTAAGCAGAAAGTAGAAAGTTCATGCTTTTATATCACTCTTAAGTAAACAGGATTTCAAAATCAATATTATTTTGATTGAATTTTTTAAAAATTTTACACTCATTTGAATTTGAAATCATATTATAAGAATGATTTTTGAAGGGGGCTGACTCGAAAAGTAATTTTATTAGTTGACAACTGTGCAGGACACACAACTTGTGAATTAAAGCGTTGTCTTCCTACCGGCAAATTCGACTTCAGTATTACTAGGGAAATCATTGGAACTTTAAAGGCGTATTGTCGCCATAAGATGCGTGCAAGAAGTTTGGAGAACATGGGAAGAGACGAAAGGAACCAGTGCTAATGATCTAACTAAGAAGACCAATGTTCTTGATGCCCAAACACCTTTTTGCTATGTCATGGTATAAAGTGTTGCGAGTACAATCCAGAACTGTTCCGTTGGGGGGTTTCAAGAGAAACATCACACACAACGTGAAGAAATCATGTGCACTCGACCACCGAATGTGATGGAAAACGAATTTTGGGAATGAATATCTATGGATCACATCTGCTAGACAGAAGACAGTATGTTAAATATCACAAAAAGAGCATTACGATAAAATCACAACGGCTGAAATGAGACTGCATATTGGTCGTGGAGTTCAGCATGTCAATTGATTTCATGTAACACTATGAATACGAGATTTACATAATAAAATCCCCAGAAAACAGAAGCAGAACTTTAACAGAGAACTTTTTTAATGATAGAAAATGTGTCTAGCATGTAATTTTAATTGTGTATATGATTGCCTAAATACATTTTCTTTTCTCCGCGAAAGCACAAATAAATATATTATGTTCGTGCTCCCCATAGTAAACTATTTGAGTACGGGATATGGGGATCGGTCAATTAATGAAACACATTAGTTTGCCAACGTTTCGGAATATGTAATTCCTTCCTCAGGGCTACAAAAACACAATCACAAGGAATAAAGACAACTTGTTGAACAACAACATTAAAAATCACACAATATATGCCATGAATCAATGAGAGTGTTGGTATGGTATCTTTATTATGTATACAATATAAATTTTAAATTATATATGTACAATTATACATATATACAAAATGTATGTAATTCAATTTTCTGATTAAAAAAAAGTGGTTGCTTGTGTTGGCAATGATGTCAATGACTTCATTCATACGAGTGTTCCATTGATGAATATTGTATATTTTACATTGTGCAAACCCCAATAAATAAATAAAACAACAAAAACTGCCCCAATGAATGTAAGTAATATAAAATATCAACACACATTTACCGGAAGTACGTCAAATTTACTATTTATTTACATTTTCTCTCAATACTCAAGAGGTATTAAGGGTAGTTTTAATAATAATTTAGTAATACATGTAATAGTTAACAATTGTTTTTCCTTAACACGTGGTCGGAAAAAAGGAAAATAAATAAATAAATGAATAAATAAAAACAAAACCGGATACGCATGGTTCCGGCATGGAGTGGCTTAGCACGTGGTCCTGACACAACACGGTTTTGTTCATTCACCTACTTTCGGGCCGTGGCCCTGATCGGACTGGGCTTGCAATGGACCTGTTGTGATGTAGCAACTCCATATTGGAATTGGTCTGTAGGCAAACATGAAGTTTCACCAGTTTGTGTATTAGTAAGGTGTGTACAGTTTATATTACCTTGGCTTTATATATATATATATATATACAGTATATAATTTTTTTTCTTCACATATGTTGATTCATGGCATATATTGTGTGATTTTTAATGTTGTTGTTCAGACAAGTTATCTTTATTCCTAGTGATTGTACTTATTGTAGCCCTGAGGAAGAAATTACATATTCCGAAACGTTGGCAAACTAATGTGTTTCATTAATTGACCGATCCGTGATCCATATTCCACAACTTATTAAGGTCGAATTCTATTTTTCATTTGCTATTTAAATATTTCGCCCTTGTTATCAATCGGATAAGTTATTTTATTATAGAAGGATTTTCCTAAGGATGAGCCAAAGTGACTGTTCGCTAAACAAGTGAACATCCATTAATTTAGAGAAGTATCTTCCGCCGCGACAGCTGTTCAGCCACTCCTCTTCGTAAAGTGCTGATAGCTCCTTTGAAAACTTCCCTATGCAGAAGTCTAAGAGTTTCGCTGTGGTATTTGCACATACGAGAGTCCGGGAAATATTTACATTTAATTACGTATTGGAAAATATGTTAACATGCTCTCACAATCAGTAGAAGAAAACTGTTACGAATGTAAATAGAAAAAAAGATTTTAAGCCGGAAACACGTGCACCGGTACGCATCTCGCATTCAAGTCTCGGTTTTGAGATAAACAGATTTATTACACAAAAGTAAATTTAATGTAATGTTTATAGAAAACAATATTTTTTTACAGAAGAGCACATGACACTGCACGTCCTAATTTCAATTATCTCGCAGCGCACTATAGTTTTTTCGGACGAGAAAATCTCAAAAGGAAGCGTCGAATCCATTTACAAGTTGGCTAACTGCAAATGAACGAATGCAGGAAGGGAGTCTAATCGACTCAAGACTCAACGACCACAGAACCTTCAGTTATGTTGCCAGCATTAGCTGTCACTTTGGCTCATCCTTAGGAAAATCGCTCTATACTTGCGGCCCGAAGTGAAAACAATACGCGACGTCCACTGTACATCATTCGTTGATTTCTTTATTAAAATTTCCTTTATTGCAATTTTTGATAAATGTCTGTCTGTCAATTTTTGACCTATCCAGATTAATTATACGAAGTTTTGGCAGTGAAAATGGCCCGCTCGGGATTGCACGTCTCTGAGTTTCAGGAAAGGAGTAGCAACAAACTCTATTTCTAAGTCTATTTGCTGCCGCCTTCGCCAGTCCAAGCGCAGCTTCCCGAGCTGAGAAAAGTGGACGTGGAGATGCGCCGTGTGTCAGTCTTCTCATCCCAAGTAGGCTTGAAGTCATGTTAGCGAGGTGTGTAGCGGTGGCAGAGGTATCTCTCGAGCCTCCGGGCTGCTCCAAACTTATCACCGCAGTTGAGTCTTGAAAAGAAACTGTTGCGCTCACTGTCTTTCTGTAGCAATAGCGTTTCGTCAACGGATACAAATACAATATTTTTAATCACGAAGAAGAACGTGTAGAATGTTATTAAATATAACCACAAACACACTTTAATTGATTTTTCTAACTGCAGCCTAATTGCATCTCACACGTACGTTCCAGAGCCACTTTCACAACTGCACTTTAGCGATGAGGTGGGCATCTGCGCGAGGGAAGATTTCATTGCGCGGCCGAGTAGAGTCTCTCTACTGGTGACTTCATTGACGCGAGGCGTGCCTGTGCGGGACCGAACTAAGAAAGTGTTGCATAGTATTTCATTGTCTCACATCAGGAAACCATAACAACTGCATGTAATTTAATTTTCCATAATACTGTACTGTTATATATCAACTTAACGCAACCAAAGAGAGTAAAGAAAAGCAACTCTTAACGACCGGCATCCGCTAAGCATTTAACAGTCCGCCAACCGTTAGGAGAAATCAAAACAAATGAGTTGTAGCTCAAGATGGTGTTTGAGTACACTTATTCCAAGTAACTTCTGTGTCTATGCATGTCTCCTAGAGTTCAGTGGGAAATATAATTATTGAAATTATCGTTCTCCATGTTGTCGCAGCAGTAAGACGATTACTTCACAAAGAGCACGATTAGGAACAAGACTCCAAATCTATAATTGATTTACCCATGCAAAGAGCTTTATTACACCGAAGCGAATATTTTCTTATTAAAAAATTCTTAATAAATAAACGCTCATTTCCATCTATAATCAGTATTCAACTTGTATATGGCTCAGGGTAGGATCCCAGAATTATGAAAACGTGCACAGAACACACTTCTTCCCGTAGCAGGTCACACACAATTTCTGACATAAAATAAATAATAAAAAATAAGTTAAATAAAAGAAACGGTACATTTGTTTGCATGATTTTTCTAGATGGTATTGTAAAAGATAACACGTATAAGAATCGGTTGGTTATGAACCTGAGCTGTCGCCTCGGCGTATAAATTTCAACCGCGCTATTTGCTGTTTATCCTCGTAATGCAGTTCATAACTACAACACGATAATTGAATTACAATATATATATATATATATATATATATATATATATATATAAATGAATTATCAGTATAAAAGGGTTTATTAGACACATTATTTATTCTGAAAAAGAGTACAGATTTTGTTAAAACTTTGCAATTCCTGAAATATCTGAAGAACACAATGAACAAAACATATGTAGACTACGATTACAGAAACTCGACAGGTCATGCTTAATGTTCTAATTAGAGAGTCCGTCACAACAAGGAAATGAAATAAAAATAATAAAGTAAGTGAACGAGCCAAAGTATTTCTTCTGAAAAAGAGAACGGGGCGTACCTGCAGGCGGCCTCCGACGTTGTCTCGGCCGTGCGCGAGGCGAGCGGCGCGCCCGCGCCCGGGCACGCGCAGGTCGGGCGAGCCGGGCGACGTGACGAGCACGCTGGGCTTGTCGCGGCCGCCGCGGCCCTCGTAGCCGTCTGTGGACAGGCAGCGCGTCAGCGGCCCCGCCCCCGCCACCGCCCTCCCTAGCCCGCCCACCCGCCCGCCCGCCCGCGTATATTTTTCCAGAAACATGAAGTTTTTAAAACATCGATATTTTCGACCACAAACATGTTTTTTTCAGATCTATGTATTTTTACAGAAACATCGATGTTTTTAAATTATCTACACACTGACATCGATGTTTCGTCTTCAATTTTTGTTTTCAGATCGATATATTTTTCCAGAAACATGAAGTTTTTAAAACATCGATATTTTCACCAAAACATCGATATATTAACATCGATGTTTTTAATATTTGTTTTCAGATCCATATATTTTCCATCAGCAACATCGATATATTAACATGATGTTTTGTTTTTTGTTTTAGATTTTTGAAACGTCGATTTTTTAAAAAATGTTTGTTTTCTTTTGAACTCTGTCTATAAAGAATATTGATTAGAAAATTAAAATGGCAGAGTTCTTAGGACAGAAAATACTTTAAACTAACTTTTATGTATTATGTATGTTAGATACAGGATGTTTTACTTCCATGATCTACGAAAGTGAATAAATGGAATAATAGCAAAAACGATGTCCTTTATATTTTCTTTCTTTCTTTTACATTCGATAAACGTTATTGTTAACATATTACTTATAAGTGACTAAACAATAAAGTATACCGGCATTTCATTTAAGAACTCTAATTAAAAATGGAAATAGGATGGAAAAATACCATCTGTTTTATCATATTTAAAACATCGAAATTTGGAACAGCGATGTTTTTGTCGATGGTTTTTGGTCGATGTTTTCATCAAGTTTAAAAATCTTTTGCTGATGTATCGATGTTTTGAGGGAATTTGCCATCACTACCCGGCGCTTCACCGCTCTCCGAGTCTTCCCTCGCTCCTTCCCATTGTCATGGCGAAGCCCACCTGCTCTTATGTTCTGCGATTTATTCGCGGTTACGTGCGGTTCATGTGCAAAGTTTTAGCTGCCGAAGCAAACTCAAATCTCTTAAAAGTAATGAAATATACATTTACTCGAAGACTGTTTTGCTTGAATATTTCGTTTGTACAGTCCTGCTCCATCATCATGTAAAAAATGCGTAGTTCGGCCGCATAGGTGAGCAATGGACTGGAGATTCCTTCTAAGGGCTGTATAATTTACTCAGTGTTCGTGCCCTTTGAAATCCTTTTTATGTTAGTGATTTTTTACAATAGTTTCTAGCTTGTTTCGGCAGCTAAAATTGATGCCGTGAGTCGTATGAGTCTTAAGTATTAGTGAAAAAATATCGAGACGGGTTTCAACATGACTCGACAGTCTGTTCCTTTATCAGGCATGGTAAGTGCGTCAGGGTTATTTCGGAATGCTAGTGCCGAGTGAAACAAGTGTCCGGAAGAACCAATCTAGTGACAAAATGCTAGTGAAGACAAATATTGCCTTCACTATTTCCGGCGTGGAAATGGGCTCGAACAGAGTATCTTTCGTCATTCAAGGAAATCATCCTTACAGAAACGAATGTTTTTAAAATTTGTATGCTTTCTACTACGCAGAATGAAAATAATTATTGCCTGAAACCCTCTTAATAAAATTTCACATGACTTCATGAAGTTAACTTGATATTAAACCGCGTTTAATTGTATTGAATGCAATGAATCGTGGAGACTGTACTAGTCGTTAATAGTACGTGTGATGTACGGAAAAACGCAAGGGCACTCCCACCCCGAAATTACGCTCGTGGTATGAAAACTAATTACATTTACAATTATTTTCTATTATTATGTTTAATGATATTTATAAAAATAGCGGAAGGGAACATTGCATCAAACGCGGCGACGTCGCCGACAATGGATAGATCGTATTGTCGCCCCTAAGAGCGGTGAAGCGCTGTTAGTGTCCGGCCAAAGAGCGGAGGGCGGCAGTCGGGCGGCCGGTCGCCCCAGTGTAGGAGCAGCGCCGCGCCGGAACCGGAGCAGGAGACCTGTGGACTGCAAGACAGCGACAGAAAGCAGCGTCCTGTGCAAGGGCCAACGCCCGCCAACGCCGCTCGACGGCGCGGGGCTCTCGTCTTTCGTGATAAGCGACGGCGCACTTCTCCCGACGACTCCCAGCGGGCGGAAATCATTCGGCGCAAGATGAAGTCTTTCAAAGCAGGTTACGGGTGCTTAGGGACAATTGGAATGCTTTTAGAAACGGGAATACTGTTGCATTTAAGAGATCTTAAATAAATAGTTACATTTTTATGTTTCGTTGTCATTTTCAATTCAATGTCGGTACTTGAGACCCATTGCATACCATAGAACAACCCTACGATGAAGAGAAGAGGACGTCAGCGAGACAGTTGGAAAATTCGAAAGAAATAAAGATACAGTGCATTGGTAAAAGGTTCCACATACGAAGATGAAACGGCAATAGGGAAGCAATACAATTATAGGCAAAATCCAAGAAAATATTTGACTATTTCTTTATCTCGCATTTGCAAATATACCAGAAAAAATAAAAAAAAAATTTAAATTTTAATTAAATAAAAAGTATCAGTATTTTTTCGTAAATGATTTCAGATTTGCTTAAATTTAACATATACGGAAATTTCTAAAACAAATCACATAATAAAACGTAAAATATATGTAGACTGTTTAATTATAGTAACTCTACTGTAAATAAAAATGTTCACATTTCTAAGACTTTTTCATTGAAATAATTTCACTATTTCGTAATGAACATGACATCTTTTTCTGAAATACTGAAAAATGTATCACTGATGTTTCTCGCTATGCATCTGTATGTTTTAAGTACTTTGTGGTTATGCAACCTACTGTAATGAAGTGGTTACAAACTTCAATTCTTATTAAATGAATAATGTATCAATTCCCCTTTAATTACTTTTATTTGAGAGATATAACCGCCACATTTAACATTTAAAACTTTTTTTAGCAGATTTTATTCATTTATTAGTCACTAGGTGCGTGTGAGTCATGAAATATGATGAGATTTACAAATACCTAATGTAGTCTGTATCTGTCTTTTTGTACGTATGTTCTAAGCGAAACCACGTTCTACTTTCTGAGAATGAAAAATTGTTAATTTTTATTTTTAATATTGAAAGAAAAAAATCATATTAAAATAGAAACGAGAGGTACTTCCACATTTTAAATGAATTAAAATTTTTATTTTACATTTATAACGAATTTTAATGTCCGAATTATATTAAAATCATATCAGGATATTCATCTATGAAACTTGCAGATTTTGAGAGATATTTTTACAATAAACACAAAAAGAAAACTTTAATAAACACGATGTCCAGAAAAGACAAAAATCTTAGAAAAGCGTTGGGAATATCAATGCAATATTTTATGCCATAGCGGTTTTGCCGACAGTCGACTGTGTTTAACAAGTTTAGAATTATTTACGTTGATGTCGTCTCCCAAAATGGCGATTATCATATGTACTTTAAATGTTATTTCAAAACAAATTTGAAATAATTTTTACACTTTCTTTTTGGTCTCTGGAAAGGTTTAGGATATTGTAGTAGCAACTGTAACCTTTTATGACAACACTGACTGCACGGTAAAAGCGCCAGCGATGGGTAAAGAAATGTACTCACGGTCACTTCATCAAAGACTTTAAAGACATTCTCATTCTCAGCAGAATATCACGATTCACTGTTCCGTGACATCAACGTTTTGTAAATAAAGTCGAACCTAATTAAAACGGAACGAAGTTTTAGAGCCAAAGTCATGATGTTCTACAAATCGAAAAGGAAAAGTATTATTAGAGGATTTGGACAAAAAATTAAAATGAACATTGTGAATAATGAGAATTAATAAGTTTTTCTCCTTCTGAGTTAACTATATATTTTGTCATTAGTCATTTGATGTGACACCTAAATGATCTAGCTATTCGTAGTTTCATGTTACAGTATTAGTTTACGAGGATTTTAATTTGGAAAATCATTATGTGTACTTCAAAACGCAAAACAAATACATTTTCAATAAATTCCTTCACACTGTGGGAGCGATGGAATCGAAACACCTGATTACTTAGTACAAAGAAATACAAATTGCATTAACACACAGATGCAAATGTGGCGACTACAATAAGCATTGAATTTCTAGTACAGAAAGCAAGTGAAATTCGTTACTCAAATGGAAGTATAGTATTCCCATTAAACACACAGATTGTTTTTTTTCCGGATCCTGATCAGTGAGCACAAATTGCCTTCATATTTGCAGTGGAAAAGTATGTTCTAAAACGTTCGAAGTGACCTCCAACCATGTAACTGCACCAGTGCGAGAGCAGTGATATTTTTCGCGCGATTAGGACCACAATTTTATTGGTACTGAAAGAGTACTTGAAGTGAATGCTAGGGTCCGCGACCTCTTTGCTCAGCAAAGCCACATATCAAGTTCTTAAACATATTTAAAAGCAACGGTCGGTTTAATGGAAATGGAGGATGTTATAATTGCCTATATCTTCGTAACGAGAATATTTTTTAAAAAAGTGCAAAGACTACAAATGTTGTTTAGTACTCTTAGATTATGGTGTCATTATTTTATTCCACCTGGTCCGGGAAATTCTCTATAATCACCAAGTCTATCGCTGTAAGATATATTGAAAACGTTTTCGAAAAACAACAACAATTATATGCTCTTTTCCTTGATAAATATTCAAAATATTTATATATTTTGTTTTGAATAAATTAATGAATGTATGTTTGAACTGATGTAGACATAGGCAAGAGTAACACATTTTAAATACAATATTAAGCTAATTCTTATAAATGGAGTTCGCACGAAAGAGGTATCAAATACTGGATGCTCATGGGAGAATTGGAGCGAAGATCGAATCAGCAAATTCAAGGGTTATGTATTTATGCCTACCTAGCACATTCGTAATGCAATCCGAATGTTAAATAATACGCAAACATTTGTTTGGGCTTCACGGCCGAGAACGCGCTCAGAGAGTCAGCAATGGACAGCGGCGCAATTTTCTCCACTGGCAGCCGATCACGGCGAGAGAGGGGAATGGGTGGGGCGGGGCGTGGCGGGACGGGAGGGGGCGGGGCGGGGTATGAGGCACTGATTACCGTTGCCGGGTCCGAGGGGAATTTTGTCACACAACCACCACCACGAGGTGAATTTTTGTGTTGGTGTTTCAAGGGAAATTCGAATTCATGTGCCTAGACATCGGCTAGCCGGCTAGAGTTTTTGCCTTTGGTTCTCATTCCTTGATTAATATTGATTCTCGATGACTATTCTTCATTTACGGATGTCAACATTTCCACTTTCTGAATTGCATTGCAGAAATGTCCCTGAACGAAAAGGAAACCCATTCAATGAAATTGTAGATTTTCATATAATCTTTGATTATGATTTCAGTTTGATTAAATATGGTCAAGAGCATATGTTGCTTGTAAAATAACTGTGAAGTGAAGACTTGAGATCTAATAGTGAAATTTGATAAGATCTGAACAGAATTGAATGTACCCAATATCAAAAACTGCTATTCGTTTAAGTTAAGAAACAGTTTTAAATTGTTCGCGATGGTTTATATAAAATAAAGATTAAAAATGGAAGTTCATTATCTGGTTGAAATACAGTGTTTCATTCTCTTGGAAGTTTATTTCAGTACTAAATTAATTTTGATGTGGTGCGACTGTTTTCATCGCATGGTATCAAAATATAGCTTAGAATATTGCGGCGATTTTTTTTCAAATTTTACGGAAAACTACTGAAACTAATCACTGCGTCAAAATCCAGAATCTCTGTGATAAGTTCTTCAAAAAAAAATTTTAAAAAAAATTTTAATAGAAACGAATTTACTGACTTCATGGCTGATATAGCGATTCTATTACTATACAAGGTGAGAAAAACATTTTCAAACATTATTGTTGAACATCACTTTATTATCAATAATGGCTTTACATAATTATGATTTTGTATTTACGAAATTAGGATATTAAGTTTGAAACCGATGGTTGAAATTATTTTAAAGTAAAATTATTTTATGTAACGCAGATTCACAAACAGAAACGACTAACTTTAGGCAGTAATAGTTCAAGTAATGCATTTAAAAATTGAGAATGACGTTATATTTTACAATATAATATCAACAATATTCTATATATATTCAATTCACCACCATTTAGACGTGTTTTATCATATATTTTCTTATCAAGACTTTGTTATTCCCTTATTATTTGCAGCTACTAATGTCAACGATCTTTTCTTACAGAAGCCGAAACCCCATTACAGAATGCACACTTCACCAAGAGAAATAAATGAAATCAAGATAATGCCATATATCAAATCTCCCGGACATGATAATATAAAACAATTTCGTTATAAAAAATGTACCCAGGAACAGTAGCCTTTCTAACAAACATATACAACTAGTATTTGAAAATAAGCCATTTCTATTACTAACGGAAACACTTTGTAGTAATTCCAGGCCCTAAACCCAGTTCAAATACAACAATGACAGTTACAAAAATAAGTCATTATTACTTCTAATTAAAAAAAAAAATTAACTCTTAAAAAAATCACGGAACATATGTACTCGCCATTTCAGAAAAAATCATATAATAGCCGTAGTAATGGACATATCTCAGGCATTCGATAGAATCTGGCACCATACATAAATTATGAAATAGAAAAAGCTGGGATTCCATATTACATTGCAGAAACAATAAAAAATACTCTTTAAATATCAGAACATTTTCAGTAACACTAAACAACCATTAATCCCATTCTAAAGCCACAATGGCTAGCTTATCCCATTAGTCTCCCCTTTCACTCACACTCTTCAATCTATTAGTGACGGTCATCCCCAAAATACACGGAATTTAAATAGCACCACTTGCAGACGACGAAGCCAGATATACTTATCACACTAATAGTCATAAAGATGAAAATTCAACTATACCTACACGTAACTGAAAGATGAGCATGTATAAATCTAAAGTTCTCCTTAACTCAACTAAGACATCAGCAAACATTTCAGTCAGGCCATACTCGCGCCTTCTTCCTGAACTTTAAACCTGAACTAATAATCCTCCAAATAAACCAATAACGTACCTTGGATTAAATATTGATATACACTGTAATTGGAAACAAGATACCGGCATCAAAATCGATCAAGTCAGAAATAAATTACATCAACTAAAACATCGTTTAAAGAGAAATAGCTATCTCTTGCAACACTGTACTTATATTACACCAACTACAGAAAGAGCCTTGCTGATGTACGTTATTCTATATGTTGAAACGCATCAAAAACAAACGTAAACAAAATCAAATCGTTCGTAACCAATACCTCTGGATAATAACAAATGAACCATGATATGTTCTAAACAAACAATTACACAAATAATTTAATCTAAAGCAATTAGCCCATCAATTTTTTATTAATGTATTAGGCAAATACCATCCCTATCCTCATTCACGATGTGGAGAAACGCAATCCACAATACAAGAAGAAAAAAAATATCAATTTCAGGTATTCTTTGAAATGTTTTACGAAAGGGAATAAATAGATACCTCAATAGGTTTCCTCAACCTCGAATGCTAGTTATAAGTTATTAGTTGTAGTTTTTAGCCGTAAGTCACGGGTACACGTCTAAAGAAGAATAAATCGAACCATGTAATTTTTCTTTAAATATAATAAACAAGAAAAATTAAAACCCGAAGCCGAAATGTGTGGATGAGAATTGTCCGCGAAGCCGGGCGCGTTGGCGGCCTGTGGGGCGCGAGGTGGCCGCCGATACGAGATAGCGTCCGAGTCAACACGAGCAGCTGTCGCGCCCTTATCAGCAGGGGCCGCCCAACGCTGTGTCGAGGCCCGACACGGCACCCACGGCGCCCGCAAAGCGGCCTTAGCGCACTTGCACGGCTGCCTTTTTAAAGAGGACACGCCACGCCCAAGAAGCGAATGTCCAATGGCTTACACACTGCGCAACGACACTAACGTGGTTTTATCTACCAATTACACGTCATCACACCGATTTCTTTGTCTGACAAGTTTCGCCATGAAATAATTTTTCTTTATGTTTAATTGCGGCTTACCTGGCATTACCTGGGAATGCTTTATCAAATCATTATTATTTAAAGTCAGTGCGTAATTATAGAATAGGAATAATGAAGCAGATTTCATCATAAAACCATTCGTTAAGATTGTGCTATTGAATGCATATTGGGTTTGCATTATACCTGGTAATTGCACCAACGCAGAAAGGAAGTCCATTAAGAACTACAGAAAACGTGCATACGTGCGAGAAACATTCAGCAAATGTTACTTTACCTTCAGCCAATAAAATAATGAGTTAAAATTACATAAATGTTATATTTTATCAAATTAGAGTTTTTGGTTTTGCGATTCTAAGTAAAACAATATTTTGGCTTCAATGTCAATTACAATGTATGAACATGTAGATAGGAATACAAAATATTCTGACAACTGACACTTTTTAAAGGACTCATTATTTAAAGATATAAGAGATAATTATTCGATACGATAGATATAATGAGGAGAGAAAAGCAGAGTACATCAGAGTACTTCTTGTAAGTGGTCATTAGAAGGGAGTGTAATGTTAACGATGTCCATGTGTCAAAAGAATACAGTAAACCATATCAACTAGACATACTAAACATTTAAGCTGAAAAATAAGATTTTCAAGTCATTAACACTCAATAAGTAATGAAAGATTAAGTTAACGAACATACATTATTGAAAATTTTAGATTGAGCGATCATTTAATAAGATTGAGTAATTTTGAGGTATTCAGGTGGAGGAGGTATTGGGATTATGAGGTTAGGAGATCAAATTACACGTCATCATATCAACAATGAATCTGAACAGCTCGTTCTTTAAAGTGCCCCTAGTTGTTGCTCCCATTCATGTCAACATAATAAAGAAATAGTTTCGAATTCCAGAGAGAGTTGATACAAGACAAACATCAATCATATCCATTCACAACCATCTCATTATCAGACCAATATTAGCAATCACACCGATCTCTCACAGACACTTCGTGGATTTCTCAGTAACTACCCAATTTCAAACTGTAAGATAACAGCCCAAAACCTGAAATCAAAGAACGGCTTGGAAATCGTGAGTTAATGTCAACCTGTGAGCGTCGCATCCGAAGAGAATGCATTCACGCTTGCCATTCATTCCACGACGCGAAATTGAAAAGACAGAAGGGAAAGCAAGAGGAGGACTCAGAGGAAAGACAACCCGTCGGGTTCCATGCCAAAACAGGCAATTTGCACTTGACAAGTTCAGTGATCACATCGAAAGAACGAAGACAAATCAAACGCTTAAATGCAACAACACATATTTGTTTCTATCTATGAAAAGTCTGGAAGGCCGTTTCATGCGACAACAAGAAAATGCAACGAAAAGAATAAAAACAAGAAACGATAGTGCGATAATGAGCTGAAAAACACAAAAATGCATTAGAATAGAATGTTAAAACAGTGTTTGCATAATCATAAATTTAAAAAGACATACTTAAACGTGCCTGAAAATTAAAAAAAGTCATTAGTAATAAAAAACAAATTCCCCACAAGAAATGTAGCTGTGCTAAATCACTCAACATAAACAGTTTTAGGTCGAAAAGCGCCAGGGAAGTGTGTTTCTCAGGACTGGGAAAAGGGGGACATTGGGAAACAGAGTGCAGTGCAAAAATATTTTTCAAAGTGGAACAAATTATAGAATACGCATTTCTCAAATAATAGGTATACCAAATGGATAAGCACAGATTTTTGTAAATGTTCGTGAGAATTCTAAATTCTCAAATTATGGATTCATTCAGTGTTGGATTCTATAGCCTGATGAAGGCGTTGTTCTGTAGTAAAGCGTAGTAGCTGTTTCTGTTCACTTGTGTGTAATTTTATTGAGTGTGGGAATTGATTACTAATATTTCAAATTGTAATTTTAGAGTATGTGAGCGATTACACGTAATGGAATGAAATTTAAATATTTATGATATGGATTATCGCCGAAATTATACTGTGCTTTTAATTGTACGTCAAATGTAGTGCAATAAAAAATATAATGTAAAACGAATGATTCGTAAAAATAAAGGTGCTTGATGGTTATAAGATATGGAAAGTCGCAGGAGCATGGGAAACAACGCTGCGGGTAGCAGCCAGCCTCCACCCCGAAGTGACGTGACGACGGGCGGCCGTGAAGCGCGGGAGAAGGCGTCGAGTGCAGGGCGAGGCCATGCGCGTGCGGGGAGCGGGTGCGTGGGCGGCCGCGCTGCTTCGACCGAAGAAGCAGCAGCCGGCGGAGGGGGGCTCGTCACGTCCCTTCGGCGCGGGAGGGAGGGGAGGGGAGGGGAGCAACGCGCTGTCCGCGGCCGGCGCCAGGGTCGGGGCGCGGTGGGCGGGTGGGCGGGTACCTTGTCTGGAGGCGATCGCGCCCGGGGCGAGCGGCGGTGGCGGCGGCGGCGGCTGCGCGCGGGCGAGCAGCGGGGGCGGGGCCGGCGGCGAGGCGCCCCAGCCGTGGGCGGGGCGGTGCGCGCCGGGGTGGAGGCGGCGTGCCCGCCGCCCCGGCCCCCGCCGCCCGCCCCCGGCGCGGACCGCCGCCGCCCACGCCGCCCCCTCCGCCCCCGCCGCCGCAAACGCCCGCGCCCGCGCCCGCTCCCGCGCCCCCGCCGAGGCTCCGCGACACGATGAGTTCGACGTGTGGGTCGGAGCGCGACTCCGCGATGACGTCGTACACCTCCTGGTAGGTGCAGCCTTGCAGCGACCGCCCGTTCCACTCCACCACCTCGTCCCCTGCGGACACACGCCGTCACAGCTCCCCTCCTCCTCCCCTCCCCGCCCCTCCCTTTCCATCGCCCCGCCCGGCGGGCCTCTGGCTTCCACCTCAACCTTCGCAGACACTTCCCCCGACATTGCAATCACGCGCGTCTCTGGCGGGGAAGACGCCCTCACGATATCTTCAAGAACGTTCCGTACTTTTCATATTGTTACGAAGATATTTATTAGATAACAAACAGACTGGCACTCGAACGTAATGTACACAAAAATATTTCGTCATCCTCTATTAGCCAAAAGATACATGGGCAGGGAGTATTATGAAGATGCTCCCGAAATAGCGGGTAAAAGTAAGGCTACCTCGCGGGCAGCTTTTTCAAATCGGAGAGAAGCAGGACAAGCACAACATTTCTGACCGTATTGCTCAAACCGTCGCCATCGCCCTTATATCCGAAGCAGCCTCCATTGTTTTGAGAGAATGTGTTATTGAATTCATGAATAGCTGCGATGTTGTTCTTTTTCAAAAAAAAGTATCGTTTGAATCTTGTTGAAACCAATAAATCAATTAAAAACGGCCTCCCCAGAGACGCCACGACTGCATTGTGAGCTCCCTCGAGCGAGCCCCGACCGCGTGGGAGCGTGGAGCCAGACGCCCGGCGAGGAGGCGGCGGCGGCGGAGGCGGCGACGGAGGGCGGAGTCACCTCCCCGCCCTCCGTCACCGCCCGCCGCCGCCCCCGCCCCCGCCGTCCCCCCGGCGGCCCTCGGACACTGCCCGGTCCGGCCCGATCCGGCAGCTACACCTCCACACGGGTGGACACGTTGCGAATAAATAGCTTGCTAAGGCCGAGGTGAAGAACATTTCAAATCAATATTCCGCGCCAAACTTCACACGTGTCCGCGCACATAGACTCATTAACTCGAACTGTGAGCTAAAAATAAGAGTTGTTTTTTTTCAAAGGATATTCCTGAAGCTTTTCTTCTGAGAGAAAAAACGAACTCGGGCTGATTTCAAGCAATATCCCAACTTTCAAGTTGCCATTACCAGGTGTCAGTTCAAAATAATTTTGTTAAGGATTCCAAAAGATCAAGTACTTTGCATTGCCATTTTATAAACATCGACGATCAGTTATTTGACTTTGAAAACAAAAAGTTACGTCGTCATGCGAGAAAAGATTTGTTTAATAAAACAATGAGCTTTGCAGCTACAAAACGGAAATTGATGCTTGAAATCTCAACTAAGATATTGACCCATGTAGGCGAGAGAATTGTTGCAATGCCGCGTGTGAAGGTGTGCCCGGGCCGAGGCGAGGCGAGCGGTGTCCCGTGGCCGTGCCCTCCCCCTGCTACGCACCTGGCCGCAGCTGGCCTTCCACGTGCGCGATGGAGCCCTGCTTGACCTTCTCGATGACGGCGCCGCGGCCGCCGTTCGGCAGCAGTTGGCCGCCCGCCACCTTCAAGCCCAGGTGGCCCCCCCCCCCCCCCCCCCGCCGCCCCCTCCGCCCCCCGCCTTCTTCAACACCATGTGGCCGATGAGGCGCGACCCGTCCGCGCTCAGCTGCCACGAGGCGGGGGGCTGCGGCAGCGCGCGCTCGCTGGCCACTCCACCCTCCTCCACCCTCCACCCTCCCCCTCCACGGCAGAGGCGATTCGCGCGCTACTCCTCGCCGCTCGGTAGAATTTTTGCACAGCGGGAAAGCGCTACTACTCAACCCCTGCGCTCTCCAACATTAGGATAGGCAATCCAATTCTACAATACCCCCATCGTGAAACAACACTCCACCAGAATTATCGTGTGTAATCACGTGACTCGTGTCTTGTGCCATACAAGTCATGTGATCGCGGTAAAAACAGAATTTGTTACCAACCGGGAGGCAGAATAAGTTGCTATGTATTCCAATGATGGCGCGGTGGAGGGCAGTTCTAGTCGAAGGAATGCGAATCAAGAGAATGTGGTACAATCAGTATTTTGCGTTAGCAGCATCCACTGCTGTTCCAGTTCGGAACTACTTCTATTTATCGTAGTCTTAGAAGGAAATTCCGTGTTGAAAGGTTCTTTGCACTTCACACGATACATATCACGTGGTGTTTTAACGTGCGCCATATCCTTTTACGACACGCCGTGCAAAAACTCTATTCTGTACATTGCACGATATATGATTTTTCCAAACCGTGTATCTTTTCTCATTCATTGAATGTACGGAGTGAAACAGCATGCGCCGGACGTTTATAGACATGGCAGAGCGGTAGCGAGAGGCCCACTATAGTGCGGTTTTCACAGTTGATATCAGCTGTTTTGCGTTTTGTCCAATCGGGACCTTACACGTCACTACAGTGACGTCATAACGGTGGCGTTCAGACTTCCGATTGAATGACGCTGAAACAACTGATATCCACAGTATACTTAATGACACCGGTCTTTGTGCTGAGCAACGATGCACCCCATGCGTCGTCTGGTCTAATGTTTCGCAAGAAGAGCCACCGCAGCCTCCCCGCCGCGAGCCCCAATTGGCCCTGGTTCGAGTTGCTTGGGACGAAGGCTCACTGCAGTCTTTAAAGGTCTGGCGCAAGCCAATGAATCCCTCAACTTCACTTTACATTTCTCTTTAAAAAGTCAAACAAAACAATAACCAACGACTTAACACAACTCAATTGATTTAATTATCAGTTAATTTAAATTTGTCAATGAGTTCATTTCTTTTTGTTGATTGATTTCGATAACACTTCATTATCACGTTTTACGTGTGAATTTAAAAAAATGAAAGAAATTTGAAAGAGAGTCTCTGTTCTTAATTAATTCGAGATCAACCGTTTGAGAAAAGGCAGCAATCATTTATTTACGAACGGGTGGCAATACAACAAAAACGCCTCTGCCGTGAGGAGTACAAATTAATTCCTGAGCATTTTACAGTGAAGCATTTTCTTGTGTTTCAAGTATTATTTTATGAAGAGGTTTGAAAAATCACAAACCTCATCAAAGGAGGCAAATTGTAGCAAATGGGAAAATACATTAGAGTATTTTAATTTGCTGAAGCATCTTGAAACATGCTTCATAGTTCTCTGTGCTTTGCTCCACTCCACTTCTCTTAGCAACAATATCTTATCCGACATTCCGGTTATGAGATTGTTTCTGTTCGGTAACGATAACGAACGGTATCACTAAAAAAATATTTCAAGGTTTTACAAACAGTACATCACAAACGTTACTCAAATACCACATTCATGAAACGTGGTAAAAGTAACATTTTAAAAAAATAGTATATTTTTGAAATTTTCCACATCATTTGCAAAGTTGGAATGAATCTGTACTCCTAATTCCCTTCTCCCCTTTTCGCAACATCTCTGACTAAACACGGAGTGAGCAGCCAACTGATCTGCGTTGTTGCAAACTCCCTACAGGCAGCGCTCGTGCGCCGAGGCCCAGCCGCTGCCCTCCCTGGCCCGAGAGGACGCGTCTCCGGCCGGGGCGGCAGCCAACAAGCAAAATCGCCGGCGAATCGAATACAAAAGAAAAACAAACGTCAACTGTGGAATATGAAAGTATAGGCATTAAAGAATGTTTGGGAATATTCAAAATGTGAACAAAAATTATACCAGTATTTTCCCAATAACTAGACGTTAAGAAAACGTGTACATTAACTCAGAACTACGAAATTTTGACAGGTAAACGTTCAAAAATTGTTATGACGTTCGTGTCTCAATTGTACAGTACAACTGGGGAACAATTTATCTGTGACGACCCGCATTTGATAGATTGTTCCCAGCTGTTTCAATTATTTTGTGTTTGATTCTTGTAAGGTGACAGTATTAAAAAGAAACTTTGAGTTACAGTCTGAACCTTTCGAGTCACTCTCTCCGACGATCACTTCCGCCCAGAAGGCACCTGGGCTACAAGCACACAAGCACGAGAAAAAGCACCCGTGAAATTCTGTCTGGGGTTTAGAAATTACGTTATTTTGCAATATATGGAAAACACGAATAGCAAAATATTCACCAGGAAATAGCGTTGTGGCTTATCTTGCTTTCTAGGCGAACGCTTTCGAGCAGATCGAAGTGACTTGGGGAAGGTCAGAGCTTTGCGGGGGTTGTCCGGCGACTGAAGACTCCACGTTGGGGAAAGAGGGGGAAAGAAAAAGGAACAGGATGCGACGGCAGTCGACTCTAAGGCTTGTACCAAGCTACTCGGTCGCAGAAAACGCTCCCTCCTGACAAATCAAATTTCATGCGGATTCCGAAAAAGTATAAACATTGTCCAATGCACCAAACTGATTAACACATTTTGACATGAACCTCTGAAAAATAAGCAGGAGGAAAGAAAGCAGGCAGAAAGCTCTGCGAGAGTAAACGCATTTTCTATGGCAAAACAACAAAATGTTAATCAGCTAATTAATACTTTAAGCGATGTAAAAAGCCTGAATATAAATGTATAAAAAATACCTTACCTTGGAAACATTCAGTATAAACACAGTCACCGTTGAAGAAGAGCTGAGCCAAATGGAATATTTGAATTGCTAGATTAAAGAATATCAAAAAGAACAGAATGGACGATAGCACGTCAAACGCGCGAAATATCACATCGGTCCAGGACACGATTCTATGCGACAAGTCGAGTGGGAAGGCCGACAGGCGGCCTCCTCGTCGAGGGGGCGTGTAGGTACGCGCGGCGGGGCGGGCGGGCGGGGCGGGCCCCCGGGGGTCGTCTGCCGTCGCGGGTGTGGGCGGGGGGGGGGGGGGGCGCGGGAGGGGGACAAAGCACTGCGATGTTTTGCTCATCTGTCATTGCATCGTTGTCGTGGGTTCCAAAGGCGCCCATCAACTGCAGGATTCGTGTGTTCTGAGCATTTATTTACTCAATGGGCTCCGAAGGAGACGTACTCTCTTTTCTTTTTGGAATTTCTTTTTGAAATGTTATGTGCGTTATTGAACGATTTACACATATGGATGTGATATTTAATTACAAGTTAGTAGAAAGTTAACCAACACACATTTAGACTCTTTAATACGCATTAAGCACTATTCACGTTTTTAGTTTTAATATAATGACTATCTTAACTTCCGGAAGAAAGTATATCGTGGGGTGGTGAGTATTGAAACTTCGTGAATGTTACCTCGGATGCGGACAAAATAAGCAAAAGATTAACTTTTAACTTGTTAAAATTTGGAGTAATTTGAAACGTATAGAACGTATGACTTGAAACGTATAAATGAATGCATTAGCATTATCTTAATTCAAAGAAAATACATTAGAAAAAGGGAAAATGTTTAGAGAAGAAAATATTAAAATGAACAAAGCAATTTGAAAATTGTTTCCATAAATATTACAAAAACACGCAACTTTGTTGTCTTCATCGTTCGCAGTCCACATATTTGAAAATATCTGAAGAGATAACTTTTGCTTTACTATATGCGTTCCGGTTTTTGTGGCAAATATTTTTCAATCATTCTAGAAAGCTAAACTATTGTCGAGAATATTAATCAGAGTTAAAGAGCGTTGAAAATTATACACAAATATATTACAAGTTTTGGGAGTCTTTTTTCAGCATCTTACTAACTGATACAGGACACACATGTTGAATTAATTTAGTTAATAAGTCTTAATAACGTAAAAAAATCAAATTAATGTAAAGTGATAGATAACACTTCTTATATGTACGTTGAAGTTAATTCAAGATTTTTATTCGTACATGCATGTGAAGTTACGGAGACTGCGATAATTCTGCAAAAGAAATTTCGCACGCTGCAACGAACATTGAACCGCTCTTGCACCTGCATTATCCTAGTCATTTGTGCAAGGAAGTTTGTAGTGGAATTCTAGAGCAGCGGAATTCATTCATTCAATCGCAAGATCTGATGAACAATGATCGGGCAGGTTGCAGCAAAACCTGGCAGAAATTAGAAAACCCAAAATGGCCTAGGGTGAAAATATACAATGTATTTAGGCAAAGGAGAATCTATAGAATCATGTCCTTGCATAATATGCCGCTTGAGCTGGTCGTATTCATCATACAGCTTTCAGTTCATTCGGTATTCTACTGATAATCACATGCACTTGGCACTGCTCAAAATTTTGTCTGATATTCTTAGTGCTTTTTAGTCAGGTTGCATGAAGAATAGTCACTTTTTGCCATGGTCATTTCAAATTCTTGTATTAAATATAATTTTACATGGAACAGCAAAATAATTGAAACATTGATATTAACAGAAGCCAACAAGGAATTTTTAACGTTTAGAAGTTGCGTATCACTTTCTGAAACTCGTTTTTTTTTGTTATGTGTCATGCGGTATCAAGTTTCGAGTTTTGTTTTCTGCTAATCAGAAATGATAAAAAAATATGCATTTGTTTCTTCTTGTTTCTTTCGCTACTTTCTTCACCGCAATGAATTTTTTCGAAAGGGAAAATGAAATAACTGGAGATGGGTTGCCACGCTTTTAGTGTGTTTTTCATTGCGTGTACGAGTTTAAAACCGTTTATTATCATGAAAGAGAACTTTTAGATAACATGACAAGTTCTGAGATGAGAGATATGAACCAAAATTTCCAACGCAAAACAAATTGTTCTCCAGAAATTGTACTGACTTCAAGCACAAATTACTTCTGAAATCTCAATTTCAGTTGCAATTGGGTAAGACTTGTGGTAGAAATGAAACAAGAATAATCATGATGAGTTTTGGTTTAATTTTGGTTTGTTTTCTTATATTCAGAGAATCTGACCAGACTAAAATTAATTGAATTGAATTTCTTTTGAATCTCATTGTCTGCGCACAAAACAAAACAATAAAAACGAAATTACGAGTGTGCACAACAACTGATATTTTAATTCTGGGCACACAAATGAACATAGACTAAAGAGAAGTCACAGGCTTCAAATATTCATAGAAATAGCTTTAAGCTGACATATACCTAGGAATGTAAGGCAGATTCTAGAAAATGTTTTGAACAATCACATATGATGACGAATGAAGATTCTCTCCATTTTGATGGAGACCAAGCTAAGAATTAAAATTTATCTTTATGATATCATACGGACAAGTAATTTTAATAACTTTACTTGATACAAAACAGAACAAGATGAAAATACGCTATGATATCCCAAAGGTTTGATCGTTTGCGCAGTAGAACGCTTCTTGTCAGTGAAATCGTAATTAACTCAATCACTTCGTTCTAAAAACGGTATAATGGGTCTTTTGGTCACATTCCTTGTAAGTAGGCCTTTTATAATTAGGATCCTGACATCGTGTGTTTACGAATGATTACAATTTAATGTGTTTCTACTATATTTCTTTTTGTTTTTAATTTGTGTATATAATACATTCTTATGGTTTAATTTTGCCCTCTTTAAAACAATTTAAAATACTTTTTTAAATATAAACGCATACTCCTAAATAGACGTATTTATCCCTCAAATTGAGAGATATCGAAATGTGAGTTACACTATTTCTTTCATGATTATAATGTGTCATAATGAAATACCACCATTACAATGAAGTACAATATTCAGTTTTTTTTTAATTTTCTGAATTAATGCCAAAACTGGGACCCTCTTGTCCCACTGTGCGGCGATGAGAACGACGCGTAGAGTTCTCAGCCAATTCCCTGCTGTCTTGGGGAGCCGTGTTTGAGCAAAGCATCACCGCGCTGTTGAGGGCGGGAAGCGAGTATTAATTCTGACAAACAGCTAAAGCAAGTGGATAAATCGAACGACAATGGAACGCACTTTATAATAGGTGGTGGTTCCCAATGTTTTAGTTCGTATTAAAGTAGTAATACTTTTATAATATAAGTTTTGCAGAAAAAAAATCCCAATTTGATACTACCAATTTCACTAGTTTCACTTGAACATTTCCAAGTCGACAGACACACAATTAGCTGGAGTCCAGCCAAAGCAAAATTTTCAAAACCGACATGCAGAAACGAACCATTTTGAATGGCTTGCCTTCGCGAACCAACTATCAAAGTATTTCCCCCGCACTAAACAGGGGCCTTCCATATGCACTCGAGTGCTTTAGCCGAGCGTCAGAAAGGCGGAAAGTGGGCGTGGGAGGGGCGCGGGCGGCGGCGTGTGGTAGTTACCTTGCTGTGCGGGGGCCGGGCCCGGCCTGGCTCGTCGTGCAAGTCCTGGGGGCGGCGAACAAGCGCGTGAGCTCGTGGCTGCTGGCGGCGGCGCGGCGCGGCGCGGGGCGGCGCGGCGCGGCACAGCACGGCGCGGGGCGAAGGTGACTCCCCCTCCCCCCTCCCCCCGTGAGGTGTGCAACGCGGCAGGGGACATTGCATGGCCCGTAAGGCCCTTTCACACGGTACAGTTTTCGTGCACATTGAACGGACAGAAAGCGTGCAGTGGAGACTGCACGATTCCTGCATGGAAACTTTGGAACATGTTCTATTTTCTTTTCATACAGAAAACGTACCGTTTGACTCCAGCGACAGAATTGTTCTCAAACGGACTTGTTTACGTGGGAAATAGTTCATCCGTTTCAATATCGCGGTTATGTTAAGTATGATTTGTGTTTTTATTTATTAGCGTGGAGGATTCGCGTTCTCGGTTTTTCTAATGAGTTTAGTTTACTGCCGCTTGCGAAAGTGAGGTTACTGAATCGCATTTCTGCGGCCAAAATATTAATGAAGTAGCTCAGAACGCGCGCACACAAATGTCGCGAATGAATGAATGATACTCGGTCGATGCAATTACACAATTCATTTTTGTGTTCTCGTGGCAACTCGTACAGACAACGTGCACACCGTGTAAACACAACTTTCGGCTTTTATACTTCTAGTGTGGAATTTTGAAGTTTCTGTAGACTTTCTGTATGATAATCTGCACGAAAAGTGTATCTTGTAGAAAGCCCTTAATAAGAGCGAGCACTAGTGAATGTCAATGTTTTGAGAATTATGGAAACATGAGGTGTTCTGACGAACACCAATTAAGGAAACTAATTAAATACCGACGTAAGGCATTATTTTAATGACTTTTTACAAAAAATACACCGTATTTTCAAGTTCGAGATGTTTCTTGTTATTTTTGGTTGTCATTTAACTATTTTGACGTATAGTTTTTGTCCACATTATTTTAAGACAATTAAAAATGAAAGTGATAACAAAATTGATTTTTATTTTAAATCTTTCTTAGATTTCTTCTTAAATATACTCTAAATAAAATGCCATTGATACTAAAAAATCACATGTTACAATTTTTGTAAGTTTAGGTCATAGAATTTTTCTTCTAGCAATTATATTTGTTTTTTCATCGAGGAAAATGCACACGTTCCTGAGATATCGCAAAGAAAATATTGATGTCACCTCACCCCACCGAAAAAGTACATTACCAATTTTGAATTTCAAATAAAATTTTTGCAAAATAATTTCAGTATATCATTTTAATCTGTATAGCAAAATTAAAAAAGAAAAACAAAATAGTATTACAACGAGCATATAATAAGTAAATAAATAACACTACAAAACATTCAAATTAAAAAAACAAAGTAAAAAAATACTCAAACAAAACAAACTGATTATACTTAAGAACAAATAACGTTTTAAACAACACGTACATTATGAAGCAGAGCAAATTGACATCATGCTTACAGACAAGAAAAAGGAAACCAACTAAACCAAAGTAAATTACAAGAGCTACACAGATAAAAATGACGTATCGTCTTGCAAAGTTCGTTCCCAACAGACGTTCAACGTTACCAACGGTACGGACGTGCAGCGGGGGACACAACACGCAAAGGAACACCTCACATCCAGAGAGAAAGAGACAGAAGGGGCAGCGACACCACAGACAGCCACAAGCGAGAGAGACAGAGGGGGCGGGGCGGCCGCGGCCTCGTCACAGCACGGCAACACAGGGCAAGCCACACCGGCAGCAGCGCCGGGGCGGGGGGGGCGGGAACCGGGGCGGGCGGTGTCGAGTGTCGAGTGAGAAGTCGACGGGGGCGGTGTGGGAGGCGGGGGAGCGTGGAGCGTCCTGTCTTCAGTTGCCGGAGAGCGGCGCGGGCGGCGCGGGCGGCGGGCGGGGCGGTGGTACCTTGGGCGCGTCGCCTCCGCGGTTGGAGTCTTCGCTGGAGGTGAAGGTGGAGCTGGTGTCGATGCCAGAGTCTTTGGTCTGGGAGTCTTGCGAGCCTTGTCGGTCGCCGGCCCAGCGCGCGGCGGCGGCGGCGGCGGCGGAGGCGGCGGCGGCGGCGGCGGCGGCGGCGTGCGAGTGGGCGTGGTGGGCGTGGTGCGGGTGGTGGGCGGGCTGCGCGGGGTCGGAGCCGCTGCGGTCGAAGCGCACCGTCTTCTTTCTGCGCTCGGTGAAGCGCCGGCTGTCCGCCTCCTCGCCACAGTTGCGGGCACTCGCGGCCGAAGCGCTCGCGGAACGCCACGTACGGCACGCTGTAGTCGTTGAGGTCGCGCGGGAAGCGCTCCACGTCGGCGCGCGGCGCGCGGGGTGCCGGCGCCCGGGCCCCGGCGCCCCGCCTCCGCGGCGCTGGGCTGCCGCGACAGGCGCGCCGCCGCCGCCGCCGCGGACGTCGCCGCCCCGCCGCCGCCGCCGCCGGCCGCCGACGCCGACGCCGCCGCCGTCGTCGACGACGAGCTCCCGTGGTTCCGATAATGGTTGTGATGGTGATTATGATGGTTGTAATGGTTATTATGTCGATGATGATGATGGTGATGGTGGTGGTGGTGGTGAAGACGAGATTGGGGTGTTGGAGTGTGTTCTACTTTGCCTACGCAAGAAGAATAAAAAAAGAAAGAAACCACAACATTACTCTATGTGGCCGGAGAGATCACACACACACACAGTGAACGAGAAACAGTTCAAAAGAGAGACAGAAAGAGAGAGGCGGAAGAGAAGAGCGTCGAGATGCGAGGGGCGGGCGGCTGCGACGGCGGGTCCGGCGCCGGGCGTCGCTGGTGGGCGGGGCGCCCTCGCGAGCACGGCCGTGGGCGTGGGCATGCAGACGACAGACAGACAAACAAACACGCAGACACACAGGCGCACGAAGCGCTGCGGGGGCGGGGAGGGTACACCAAGCGCTTGGCGGGGCGCGCACATTCACTGAGCCACGGGAGAGGCGGGTGAGGCGTGGCGGGGAGGGGCGGAGCGGGAGGGGGCGCGGCGCGCGCCAACTGCTAGAAGCCAAATCTCAACGCCTCGAGGGCGCGCGGGCGAGGCGGGGAGGGAGGGGCGGGGCGGCCGGGGCCTGCACGCGCACGCAACAAACAGACACACACCAACATACACAGGCAGCACAGAAGAGAACTCAGCGCTCACCGCCAGGAATTTCTTTATCATTTCGTCCCTTATGGCCTTTTTCTGCCAGGGCGCGCCCATGCCGCCCGGGAGGTCACCTGCAAGAGATCGCCGCGCGGGGTCGCGGGGCGAGGCGAGGGCGGCGGGGGCGGGCGCGGGCGGCGGGCGCGGGCGGGGGCGCGGGCGAAGCAGGGGCGAGGAGCCCAGCGGTCCCACGGCCGCCGAGGGCCCGATCCCGGCCCCGGCCCCGCGCGGTCCCACGGCCGCCGGGGCCCGATCCGGCCCCGCCCCCGGCCGGCGGCGGCGGCTTCACCAGCACCACGCCCGCGGCGGCTGCGGCCACACGCCCAGTCACACAAGACACAGTGAGAGTGACAGAGAGAGAGACAGTGAGAGTGAGAGCGTGGGAGCAACAACTTGGGCATCGATGCTCGGCGAGGCGGGAACGGAGCGGGGACGGGGCGGGGCGGGGCGGGGTGGAGCGGGGCGGAGGTCGAGCGGGAGGAGCACCGTTCCGGAGGCCGGTCGTCCCGCTCCGGGACGCGGCAGTGCTAGCTACCGGAAGAGTTAGGCACTACGGGGGCGGCATACAACCCACTCCGTCTACGCTACTCACTAGACGGTATATATGTACACAGCTGAAAATGAGGCACTGCAAAGACAGAGAGAGAGAGAGAGAGGAAACAGAGGGGTGGGGAAAGAGAGAGTGAGTGCGTGGGAGGCGAGGGGGCGGGGCGTACCGGTCTCAAGCGACGGGGAGCGCTGGGGCGGGGCAGGCGGCCACTCCCACGCCCAGCGGTGGCGGGGCGGGGCGCGGGCGCCAGGGCAAGGGCGGGGGCCCATGACAGGGGCGGAGGCGCTGGGCCCACGGCCGAGACCAGCCAGCGCTGCATGGCCGGGCGACTCGACGGGCCCCGGTCACGCATGCTTGCGATTACACTCTACGACCACCATGGGCACACAACCGCTGCTCCTCAACAAAACCCTCTTCTCGTCATAAAGCTCTGAAAAAAGGGCGTCTACAAGTTTCACTGCCTCCTAATATTTTTCTTGATTTTGTTTTGGACGCACGTTTTGCGAAAAGGTGGCACACATTTGCGTCCAAACACTTTCAGAGTAGCACAAACACTGCGAAAAACGTATATGGAAAGGCACTTCCTTCGAACACTTCACTTCATAAAAACGGAATGGTTTGTAGAGATATATCTAAATTATATTACACTTCGAAGCTACGCAACGAACACTTTTCTTGACGCAGCGGCGGAGATCTGTTTCCACACAACTTATCGGGTTGTTGGACATCGGTGGAATAACGTGTGGCCTTGACGATACCGCATCCAGCCCCGCAGTCCTTGGAGGACTTCTAAAGCAGCTTCCGTGAGCCAGCCAGCGCCCAAATCGGACTTCATCTCATTTCGTTGGCGACGGAGTGACTCTCCAAGCGACGAAGCCGACGAGACGCGAACAGAGGCCTCCGCGACGGACCCCCGAGTCCTCCGTCTGCGCAGACATCGGCAGTCGCACTGCAGTGCGAAACAAGAGCACGAATTCTTATGGGAGGCCGGCGGGAGGGGGAGGGGCCGGGGGGCGGGGGAGCGACCGACGCACAGCGTGCCGCATGTGTTATGGCGCGACGCCGATGGCAAATCTCCAGCGGGCGATGCGCATCTTTGCCCGCAACTAGGCGGCGGCGCCGATGGACATGCCCCCTCCCCCTCCCCCTTCGCACGAAAGCAAAGCCAGTCGCTGCGCCCCGCTTCAGTCACTCGGCGATGCCAGGGCGGGGTCGCATCACATCACTCGCTTGTTGCTGGAGGACGACGAGGCTGTCGAGTGAAGCAGGGCCCGGGGTAGACCCCTGCGGAGCCCCTGAGGCATAAAGCAGGAACTTTTCCCATCTTGCCACATTTTTTCCACTACTATCTTTCTTTATCTTCATTTTCATTATTTCCATTTTCCTTTCCTTCCTTTTGTATTTTAATCCATGTATTTTTTTTCATGTTCACCCAAGTGCCATCCTCATTGCATTTCTCTGTCTTGAAGGCGTACTTCAGGCGATTTTGTCGTTTTGCAGTTCTGGATGTATGAAATATCGGACTCCCAGTCGATTATTCAATTAAAAAATTGAAGTAATGCCAATATTTAATTATTTATGTGGTTTCGTGTCGAAGCCCGCTGAGAGAAATGTTGTAGTGCAATGTACTACGTTGTAATACAATGTACATGCTTAGAAAGCGATCATATAGTAAATCCAATGATTCGTGGAAAGAGTCATTAAACATGATTTAGTTTAGTTTAGTAAATCAGTCTATTGGAAATCGACAATGAATGAACAATGAGAATTGTCAGTGGTACTATACTTGTTTCGAGGTAAAATCATTCGGTGAGATATACGTATCATGTTGTGACACAAAATCAGCTTAGCGCGCGTTCCCAGAAAGCGGACTAATTCAAGTGGTTATAGAACTCATGTGAACTGTGAGAAATCAATGCTGTATACAGTATTATGGACTGTTTAAAAGGCGGGTTTAGTATTTTATTAATTTTAAATAATTATATGTTACATTCTAACCTAATGGCAGAAATACCGTCTATAGCCAAACGTCGGCAGCCAGCATCCGTAACCTTATGTTTGCTTTGTCAGGTTAAGAAAGAGCGAGTCCACTGGACCGTTGGGGAACCCCTCTTGCCCAATTACCTAGCGAAAGGATTGACACTTTCACGCGTCTGCTTCATAGAGCGGTTAGTAATTTATGAAACGCAACTATTCGTTTAGAAATTTTCTCTGCAGTGCGTTTAGTAAATGTTACGACATATTTAGTGAACTGTACGCGCCTTAGTATGTTGACTAAACAAAACGTTCCTTAAACGTGACTAGACACTGTATTCTACCCTACAGTTCCATCTACTATGAAATTGATTCAATTGAACTAAACATTTGTCTTCGTACTCTTATCGCCAAATCATCGATAAAATGCAATTTTGTTTTATTATTCATTATTATGAATATATTTCTCTGATTGAGATCGTACGCTGAATTCGTAGTGCACAGCGTATTCGCCAGACGCGAGCGCCTTCGCTGCGATGGCGGAGGTGGAGGGGCGCGGGCTGCACGCGACATCTCCGCTGTCCGCACAGTTGGTCCTTGACCGCGCCCCAAACGACGCGGGCCACTCCCTCTGCATCTCTTTGCGGGCGGAAGAGGAAGTGTTGCCATTTGATATAATAACCGGTTAGAAGTAAACATGTTGGTGTCATTCAATCGACAAATAGTAGTGAATGAAAATGCTAATACATAGAGCACCAACAACACACCAGCGCACAGTTATTACCTGTTTACAGTTTTTGTAATAATTCAGGATGAAGACCAAGCAAACATATTCAAGTAAAAATTTCGGTTTGTGTTTCCATCTCTACTTTCAGCATTTTAATACTCACATATGATTGCTTGTTGAATATCTCAGTAGAAACAGGCAGTGCTTTTCCAATTTATCTACTAATACCGTTTCTCAGCCATTATTAATTTATAAGATTTCATTATATTGTAATATCTTCAATATCACCTTGAAGTAGTTTTGTGTTCACGAAAAGGACGCTCCCAGAGTCGTGGATACCTGACTGGCAGCCGTCATCCAGCTTCTTGCAGGAGATACGAAGACTACTAATTTAATGACCGCACATCATTCACACATCTGATTTTACCATTCAACATTGAAAAGTATATATTGAAAAGATTGAATTCATTCGAACCCAGAAGTTAACGTTCACTGGATTGGTACATCCACAACTCTATTACAACAATTCTATTATTTTCTATTATTGTTCGCGCATGCATATGGTAAGAAAACAAAAGCAGAAGTGTCAAATATGCAAAATAAAATTGTAGAATGTGTGTGAATCAGATCCCATGGATGCAAATAATATCTTATAAGAAGTTGGGTCAGTTTTTGCTGCGCAGAACACGAGTTTCCACCACCCTTGGACGGCATTTGTTAAAAGGCAAATAACGATTTTCTTGCCTGGCTCCGGCGTCCGCCTAAAGTCGGACCAACCAGAAATTCGATTGCGAGGGGCCATTAGCTCCGAGGGGCCCAGAGCGCTCCGGGCAGCGGAGAGCACAGGAAGAGCCGGCGACGCGAATTTCCTGCGCGGCGCCCGCGCGCCCGCCCCCTCCAACTCGCAGCCTTCGCCCCGCCCCGCCCCCCCGCCCCGCCCCCCCCGTCCGCCGCCCCCCTGGTCCGCCTGCCTCGCCCCTACGCACCCTCCTCCCTCGTCACACTACACACTTCCCCCCGCCCCCCCCCCTTCCTTCTGCCGCGTCCCGCCCCTCCCCTTCTCCGACCCTACTGTCACGTCCCATCACACCCCCTTCAACGCCACAGCCTCTCGCAAAACGCCAAATCAAGAAAGGGCAACGCAATAAGGAAATAGCAGGTGTAAGTCGAGTTCGGTGATACTGAAATTTTTACTTGAATAGGTTCGTTTGCTTTCCATTTTTAAACTTGGAATTTTGTGAGTAAGAAATCACAGAAATTTATCTAAGACACTTTTAATAATTTATTGGAATTATGCGTGACAAGTATATGAGGCAACATAAGGAAAGGTACATACGTAACAACACGCATTTCACCACAAAATTTTGAAATTGCAATAATAGTCGGAAGTTATAGGCTATCCGGCAATGTAAATCAAATTTGTGCTTCTGTCATACCAATACGAAAGTGAGGTTATACCACTCTACCGTGAGAGTACAACCTTCATATGGGACATTTATTTTCTCCAAATGAGAATTAGTCCTTCTCGGCTATGCAAATTATGTGAGGGCAGATCTTTTGTAAGCCATGACCACTTCATGCACTCGGTACGGTCATCGATGAGTGTCCGAGCTACAGAATATTCGGTGTCGTTCCGCGAATGACTTCATCGGTATTGCTTTCGTACTCCGCAAAATGGAAATTTTTGACAGAAAAACTCTTATTGCCGACCCCTGACAACAACAAAAAAAGAATAAATCTTATTCCTCTATAGCAGATTATTTCCTCGAACACCCTGTTCTGTAAGTCCCGAAAAATCTATTTACGACAAAATGTCTGTCCGTGTGTCCGTCTCTTCGTCCGTCTGTAGCCAAAGCTAGCACCTGAACCATTCAGCCGACTTTCTCTCAAATTTATATTTACCGATCGATATAAATGAACACGTATTCGTCCGAGTTCGAAATGGATTCAAATCCAGGTTGATTTTCAAGGAATTTGTGGTAAACAGCAAGATCCTGAGGTAGGTTTTGTCCAGGTTCTCACGTATTTCCTGTTTCCCATTCCACCTTTGTTCCATTATCATCAATACCCTAAGATGTTAATCACCATTTCCAACAAAATCGCTTGACCTCTCCGGGCATGGAATGGCTACAAGGCTGGGAACTGATATATCATTACATATGCAGTTGGGAGTAAGCAATACAAGCTTTGTGAACCGGGAGGTCATAGATTAGAATACCGAGCGCAAATTTTCGACACCAATTCAGTAGTGATTTTAGATAATGCTGTAACCTCAATGCTAATTCTACGAGTTCGCTGTTCTGGGCAGTTGTTTCCGGAGCTTCCTCAGATCACTTTGAGGCGGCTACCGCAGCGGAACCTTTTCCCCACTCCTCCCCTTAGAGGGAGGCGATCAGCGTTCCCCGTCCCCATGTGGGTCACCCCGCGACACGTTCCGGCGTTCCATCAGCCGCAGAGTTGACGTGCGCTCTAGAGGTTCGAGCGAATGAATTCAACCCTTGCTCAGCGCGGGGTTTTAGGGAAAAATTATAGGAAATTGTCAATAGGGCGAAAAGTGTAGTGTAAGTGAAGTGAAAGGTGCGATTATTGGGTAGTCTACAGTGAAATAGTATTTAGCAGTTAATATTTAGGTAAAGTGGTGCGGTGTAGTGAAGTGATTTCATTTCTTTCGTTTGATTTTCTCATCTAAAATATATAATTTGTAACTCAACTACAATGTAAAATAGCTTTCCCAAATGTCTACACTTAATCTGTTAAGGGTTTATGTGACTGTTGAGGATGATAATATTTACAATATAAGACATTTGTATATTATAACCTTGGAGTGGTCTACTATCCCACATAACTTGCATCGTCACACATCTACCCTAATCCTGGTGCGGGCGTCGCGAGCTCCAAGTTTACAGGTTGGTGCCGGAGTTGTTTTACGCCACTGACTGCGTTCAGCCTGACTGAGTCCCTTCTCAGTACCCAAGGGAATTGGACCGGGAGAGGAGGCACAATGCATCAACTGATATCTCTACAGTGCGTCTGACCGGGAGGTCCTAGATTCGAGTCCCTGCGGCGGCAGGATTTTCGACACTAGCTTGCCAGCTAGCTCGAACTCAGTCGCTGTCTGGAGGAGAATTCTAGCGGCCGGCTGCTCTGATCGGTAGTTTTCCGACGTTTCTCCGATCAACGCCACGCGAATGTCGGAGCAGTACTCTAACAAACGGTCACGAAGCGCACGCGATCTTTCCTTCCTCTTCCTTATCCTATTCTCACCCCTTACACACACTAACATGCACTACACTACCACACATGTCGGGAAACAGGTTGAGAGCTTAGAGCTTGTCCCAGTTGGGGCGGTGCCGCGCTGTTGGGAGAGTACCTGATTGGAGAACTCCCGCTAGGCGACGGTAGGTCGGCGCCGGATCTCGCCATCCAGAGGAGAAAGATCTCCACCTCACGATGAAAAATCATGCACTGCATTTACGGGGCTAATGACCTCAATAGTTGACGCGCTAGGAATCACTACCAACCAACCCACCCACCCACGGGAATCGGGCCCAGCCACGATGAAGCCAAGAGCCTACCTGGGCCCCCGGGCTGTTGGGGCGTGGAGCTCCAATAGGCCTCCTCACTGCGCTCTCCTTGGCTACGATGGGAGAACCATCGGGAGGAATCTGAGCACCCGGCGCGGCGCGGAGGGCGATTCCATTGCCCTGCCAAAAGGGACTATGGGAGACCGCAGCACAAGGCCGCGACTTCAATCCTGCCCGCGAAGAGACATTGGGGCAAAGAAAAAACTTGAAGTTGACTGCCATATTCTGGGAACAATCGAAATGAATGAACACCTACACCTGTTGTGTAGAAGTCTGAAGGCCCAGAGAACAGGGTAGAACCTAAGGTTGAAAATCGCAGCCCCCAAACCGAAAGAGAAACTTGAGAAGCGAGCAGTGAACATCCGTGGAACTTTTAGCTCCTGAAGCAGCCTGCCTTACGAGATTGGCGAGAGGACGACATGGGAATGTGCCGCCGTGAGGTTCGGAAGTGTGGTATTTGTCAGCATCTCTTTGGTTTGCCAACGATAATTGTACATCTCAGACGTTTGGGTGCGCCGAGCCCTTGCTCATATCGATATGCATGTACATCATAGACAAGGAATAACCCACAATACCCCATCGTTTTCCGAGACTCACTGGCGGGACTCTTAGGCAAAATTCAACGTCATCTGTTCCATCTTATCGCCATCCTCGTATTTTGCCAACGAGTACATTTTTTTGTGTATCGTTGTCAGAGAAGGACTTTATATTTTTGTTGATGTAGAACCAGAAATATTAATTTCTTACTGCAGCTTTTATACATAAAAATTGAATTTTATCGAACACATTATTGGAAAATTGTTTTTCTGTGTATTTTTGAGCGATATGAAAAAATATCTGGTGTCTATGTTGATGGGACATAATTCAGGTTTTTAAAAGGGATTTTCATCGGACTATCTTTATAAGCCGTGTATTCTTAAAAATATAAATTACTTGGACATATAATATTTCATTTCCATGCAAAAACCGACAAAAGTGGAAATACAAAACCACGTTTTTAAATGGGAAGCAATTGAAATATGAATCTTGGCTCATATAATGAATCGACGTTTCTCTAGAAGCATTTGTAAATAATATTGTTGGTACCAATTTCCAATGGGGACAGCGTTTACATAAACTTGCTATGCTCTTCGGATGCGTTGTTCTTTCATTCCAAAATACTCAGTAGTGCACCCAAGAAGGGGATGTCAAGAGACCTCAGCATCCCCCACGCGAAGCCAGTGATATGTATTAAAGAATAAAGCTTTTATTAATTTTCTATACTATCGAAACTCATTCAATACTGTTTACATTATAAAAATATCCTATAAGCCAACATATAAAAATACACGTATTGTTCAGCATAAATTAAAATTTATTTGTAAGAATGTAACAAATCGGTGTTTCTGCACATCCTGATTTTCTTTTTACTTCTGGCCATGAAATTATTCTTTCCTTCTCTCACTCCGTTTTTAAGTTCGCTTCCTGCCCAGGTGCCGACACGTGTCAGCGAAAAGGTTCACAAATTGAATCTCCAAGCGTGTCGGTGATTCTCTAAAGGTCACAGGGAGAAGTAAATCTGGACCGCTCTAAAAGCCGACTATTCAGTTTTTAACACAATCAGCACAGGGAATATTTACTTAAACGGCGAGGGAAAGAGCACGGAATATATTTCTCACACGTGTTACTCTGATAGGAAAATAAAACTACAAAACAAAACTTCAAACTACGTGTTAGCCTTAAATTAGCAATGTTCCAATTCAGGAAATATAAATAGGGCCCACCCACTTTCTGGAAACATTCTGTGTATTATGTAGATACCAGCAAATTGCCTTTTAGAGAACATTTATTATAATGTGGGCACTACATTATATTATATTATATATTCTTTTGAGAAAAACATTTAAATGCTTCTGATATTGCAAGTGCATTAAATTATTTTTTTCTCTTTTCCGTCTCATTACAACTCGCACAGCAGAATTAGCATTCGCGAATGGCAATGTTCTACTATGCATAGAAGATGGAATTTTCTACAGAAGGGAGAATATATTTTCGTATGTCACGATATCACAACAGATGAGTTTGAGCAGGAAATATAAAATCTAATAATTCTTACTGAAAGTCTATTTCTAACACATGCATTCCTTTCTCGCTGGGTTTGACGAACTTCGATATTATCACTGCAAGTAAGACAGCAAACTTTGTGACATGGTGATATAAAAAGGGAAAGAAAAGATAGGAAGAAGTAAGAAGAAAGAGTAGCATTAATGTATAGGAAGAGGTAGATCCAAGAGGTCAATAGAGAATGTAGAAGGAAGAGGGAGAATGAAAGTATGGGAAAAAAGTATGACAAAAATGAAATTACATTATATATATACATATATATATATTATATATATATATATATATATATATATATATATATATATATATATATATATATATACACACACATAATGTGAAAAAAATTCACTTTCCTGATTTTTGCATACACAGATAATTCACGACCCTCTGTGATAGAATATTTAGAGCACATACATTAATATTGTGCACCTACTTCTGAAATGGGATATATGGAATAGCAAAAAATCTTTATAAAATGACGCGAATACGTAAATCAGTTATGTCCACCTTATTATTTAATCATAAGTTGATGGTCAAAAGCCTACGTAACATACCAAAACATTAAAAATACTACATATGTAAATTAAACAAATTAAACCATTTGGCGAAGATTATTTTTTAAAAATTTTCTTCATTTTAGGAGTAAGTACTGATGTGTCAAAGATGGTGAAGATATGCTAATTAACTGACTTTCGTATTATTTAAGTTACGGAGATTTTAATATCATTCGGTAAAATATTTCAATAAAACATTAATTATTTGCAGGCAGGTCTGCCTCTCCGCGGAAAAACTAAATACGTAAAAGACCATCCAGCCAAGTTCAGAATCGATTTACGCTATAATTAGTCTGTCAAGAATCTCGATGGAGATGAGATTCGAGATAATATTTTTAGCAACGGTAATCTAAAGGGTCACGGAATCCGTCCCGTTGGAAGCGAGATTTTCTTTCGACTTCAGCCAGGGACACAAACATGCAAATCGATCGCGGTGGGCGGGGTGAGGGCGGGGGTGGAGCGGGAGCGGGGGTTCGGCTGCGCCAGCCCTGCGTGCGCGACGCGTACTGCGCCCAATCGAAAAGCGAGCCAGCGAGCCTACCCTCAAGGAAATTCGACCCACTCTCAGGTGATTGAGGTTTCTGGGGATGCCAACTGTTACTGTCACAGTTGTTAGTCCTCATACAGTTGCGAAAGTTTTATTCGGGAGGTGGCGGTGTTCTTCCGCCGCTGAATGATAAGATCCGGCAGCGACTGTACGTCGGATTGCGAGGGATATCGTCATCCACGTATCTCCCTTCAGCGGGTCACCGCCCCAACCGAGACAAGCTCTAAGCTCCCACTGTCCACAACTGCGTTGGTGAAGCACATGTGTGTACGTAAGTGTGTGCGTATGTGTGCGTAAGAGGGATAATAGAAGAAGGAAGAATAAGAAAAGATCGCGTGCGGTCACCGGTCCGTTTGTTAGTGTAATACTCCGGAATTTTCTTGGTATTGATCAAAGACCTACGAAAAGCTACTAATCAGAGCAATAGCCTCTAGAATTCTCCCTCAGTCAGCGGATGAATTCGGCCTCGATTA
This sequence comes from Teleogryllus oceanicus, assembly GCA_964035755.1. NCBI lineage: Eukaryota > Metazoa > Arthropoda > Insecta > Orthoptera > Gryllidae > Teleogryllus > Teleogryllus oceanicus. Next base: position 4,197,521 of record CAXIVR010000008.1, on the reverse strand, counting down.
ATAACAACCGTCGAGGCTCAAAACCTAGGATTTTCCGGTGAAAGTAGCTGCTGAGAGAGCGACAATCTTCACTCTGAGCTAACACTGCCTCAACTCACCCTCAACGCTTGGGGTTTGGCGATGTACTGGATACTCCCGGTTGGATATGTTCCATTGATAACGCCAAAAGCGCGCAGTGAAGAGACGCGTGGGGCACCGAGTCCCGAGTAACCTCGACACAGATTTTTCCCAGTTGGATCCAGGATCGGCATTTATCCCTCCCCTCCTCGTCTCTTACGAAAGTGTGAAAGGACTTCGAGTGACGCATGTGAGTAGCGCAACACATTGGGGTCAATCTTAAGAGAAAGGAAGCTTTGTGCTGGCGAACCGGCTCCGCCCAGGCTTAGGTCAGTCGTTTTTAGAGAAATTCGCGTTCTGACGCTTTGAGACACCCGCCTGACAGTGCGTGTTGGCACATCTGATTGGGGTGAGGAAATCGAAAAATAGGGATACATTCTTGCTCTTGAAACCCCCTGATACTTGCAATGAAATAGAGAAGTCTGCAGGAGTCCATACTCTCAGAACAACCTGCCAAATCATTGTGAGCGACATATGACGTCGTGAGCACATCGCTTTTATTCTGTGGCCAAAATTACTGGTCGATCTGCGTAAAAAGTGTGGTGGATAAAGTGGGTTTCCTGCCTCCTTTTACCATTGATCTACCATCATTCAAATCGTATAATCATCATTTTCACTATTATCCTCCACCACATCATCATTAGAGATCGTTCATCCCATTAATTTTAGTTAAGGTCGAATAGACTAGAGGCTGATGATAATAATAATAAAATTACGTTCTCAACATAATTCTAAAGCTAAAAAGCCCATCGTGTTCCTACTTTCATTGTTACCTCTTTTCTGCGACGTTGATTCATTGATGCTAGTTTCTTTACGAAACGAATACTTATAAAGCTATTTATTTTGTAATATTGTACATCCAATTTTTAATTAGATGTACGTATTATCTTTAAGGTTCGAGACGCGCCTCACATAAAAGTATTATATTTGAATATTATAGGAAATCTGGCGTATTAGATCTCTGTGCAACAAAGTCTCTGGCGTAAAGATGCTACATTGGACTTGTACCATTCACAGGGCTCCATACATTGATATCCATAATTAGTCATTAATTAATGTCATGAATGGATTTTTGGAAATTTGAGTAGTTCTTGCGTAATTTTGAGTAAAATATGGGCAATATTAAAACCATTCTCCTGATAGTATAAGTTAAACAGACAGTGTAGGATAATAACCTAACCAATATTAAAACAATATTTTCTCAAAAGTGGCTCCAATATTTTCTTCATCCTTTAAGTAATTTTTGAAACAAACAAAAAAGTTGGATGAAATAACACATAGATAAAATTTTCTTGAAAATATGTTGGTTATTAGTGATCGGTTAACGGCTAATTCGTCGTTGAACAAAGCGCGTTTGTTCGCCGATCGCTCACGGTAAACGATTGACGCGAAAACATTTGGGGGGCGAATCGTGCTTAGGGTGGAGCCGCAAGCCTTCCGTTCAAAGGGAAATATTCGCACAACATTAATGATGCGTAGGTGGGAATGTATTTCGCGTGGTGACTTGAGCCCCGAGTGAGGAGCAGCGACTACGTTTGAGCAATGTTGTTATGGAATGGATGTTGTGAGCGTGGCGGCGGCGGCGGTGGGGCCCACTGTGCAGGCGATCGGATGCCCTGACCCGCTTTCCGCGGCGCGGGCGCGGGGGTCGGGAGCCGCGCGGCGCGGGGGAGGGCGGGGAGGGATCGATTTGGGCCGCCACAGTCCCCTGCCTGCCTGCCTGCCTGCCGTTCCTTCATCTTCGGCACAAGTGCGCCACTGCCCAACTACCTCCCCTCCACACGAGCAACGGAAGCACATCACTAGACGAATACGTTATTCCAGTGCAGTCACTCAAAGGCACCTGTGAGACAGGATTTGAGCTATTCCATAAATGACAAGATATGTTGCTAAAATAGGAAAAGCTCGAGTTTAAAGCCTTTCGTATTTAAGCATATAGTGCTGGTCAAACAGTGTTCTTTAACTTGAAAAAAGCACTGGAAATGTATTAACTGGAAATACTATACTGTATTAAAATATCAATGTAGATTAAAACTGCAATAGTATGTGTAAGTGAACTGGTACACTTGACAGGAGATACACTTATTCCTCTGTGGGAAATTTGCCTTTCTCCTATAACGAGTGCATCATATAGAATGAACTGCGATAGTGAGTTGTATTTTTTAAATGTCGAAGTACATGTCAAACTTGCACTGGAGTTTGTATCAGTGAAATTAAATATGTCATAAGAAATCCGTTGAGTACCGTAGCTTGACTCGGCACGTACACGCCAACGCAACGACACAGAACGTCCGCTCGTTCGACTCTTCTTGTGTCACTTAGACCGCCCGTGTCCCCTCGTGGATCGACCCACCAAGTGAACAGACGTTCAGTTGACTTTTGTAGGGATTCTTTTGTTTCTTTTCCAACCGGTAAATGACCGCCCTATTTATAGAACGGGGAAACATAATAATACATTCACTGCTTGCGTTCATGGAATAGGAGTCCTATCCATTTCATGCAAACCTGCATGACATGTAGTATGAGCTCGTATCGTATGCCTTTTCATAGTACACTCCTCTTTCTTCTCTCTATCAAGGAACCATCTGCTCAAGCCTCAGATACATTTCATTCGTTTGTTCCTTCCTCCTCGTACTTTATTCGATATACTGATGTGAATACGTGCAAACGATTGAATTCCACAACACGGCAGTAAAATTAATTATAATGAATGCAATTAATCAATAACACAAAACTTATATTTTATATTGATTAATAGTTCTCATTTTCGTAGAAATTATAACAGTATCTGCGTACGTTTTACTGAGCTCTGTAAGATGTTAGTGGGGAGTGAAACTTATTCCTTCACTATTACCTTAAAAAACCCATTTTCTTACAGTAGTAAGATGACATAAGCCACGATAGGAGATACGAGTCGCAATCTGTAGCTCATTTACCGAAGTGAATAGTTTCTCTATAAGAGAATGATTATTTCTTGTTAAGAAATTTTGCCCCAAACACTCTTTTTTCCTTGGCTCAAGGTTCATTTTGAACCAGAAAAGGAGTTTGCACGTCCATCGCAGATCGAGCGTCTTCCCGCGTGAAATAAACAGAGCTTGCCGGCTGCGAGTCCTCCGAGCGGCCGCTGCGCCGAGTCGCGCCCCGCCAAGAGCGCGCGAGGCCGCGAGCGCGCCTATCGATTCGCAGCGACTTTGACGGAGGCGCGACGCCGCCACGCGCCCGACACCTGCCCCGCCCCCGCCCCCGCCTCCGCCCCCACCCCGCGCTTCAGGCAGTGGGAGATACCACGCCGCCCTCGTGGGAATCGGAAATCACAGCGGCCTCACTTTATAATTCCACTAATGCTGCGAATAACACTATTATTTATTTCATTCTATGTTGCTCTGATGTGGCAGAACGGATACGGAGATCGACAACTTAGGGGGGATTTCACATTGTGGTAATGGTGCTTAGGATGTAGGATGAGTAGAAAGGAAGGAAAGTTCCAAGGAATGAGGGAAGGCAGGAAGAAAGGATGGAAGGAAAGGCGGCAGTGATGATTAGGGAGCCTATCGCCCTTACATAGCACAAACGGCGTCGTACTATGATAACGGAATCATGAGCTCATTCAGGGTCGATCGCACAAAGATAGACAATACTATAACGGTGCAAGCGAATTCCGTCTTTCGCAAGAAAAACATTCACGGAAAATTGCATTATTTTTAAAACTTTACAATTTATGACGATAATATAAATACAATAACATAACAATAATTTTACATAGTACGTGAAATATTCTTTCAATTTATTAAAATACATTAAACTCTCTGTACGGTGCCGAATTTATGTCTATAATGGGTATAATTTCCCATTCCGCTTATTTCAGTAATATTTCTTCCAATAGAATTGGTTCCCAATGTGGCCATGCTTTCGTTTAGCAGGCTGGAAGGCGCCAACGATGCGTACAATGATTTGAGTGTTCTTTATTGCGATGAAGGAAATCGTGTCTAGAGCTCGCAGGGATGTCATGTCTCGTGAATGAATGGCTTCTAGAACGTTTCGGTATTGAAACAATGGTCGAGTAATTCCAGTAATTACAATCAAAGAATATTTTACGACACATCCTTCGAAAAAAATACAAAAATGTGTACAGTCATGTTTAATTAAAATATACTTGAAATTAAGTTCATTCTCTAGATTACATCAGGCGACCCTTGATGCTTGTTAGCAACACGGCTGGGACATACGTAGTAACACCATTTTACGTGATTCACGACGCGTTCATGCAATAATATTAAAGGAAGATTGGATTCCTCATTCATAGATTTAAACATAAATATTGTGAAATTATAAATCGTTGAGTGAGTTTTACGAAAAGAAAGCTGACGATTGCCTCGATGACTATTCGACGGGACTGCTTTGACCTGTAATCTTCGTGGCCTCTGAACATTTCTTTGCGGATGCTGGAGAAGTACTTTAAAGAATGGATCTCAGATAGAACTCATCCTTTCTTCTCCATTCAACCCCCACTTTCGATCATAAGTGGTGGAGATATGGTCAGCTCCCAACCCTCATGACCAAAGCCTCGTAATCACGAATGTAGTCGCCGACACAGATGGCTCACGGCATCAACTGATGTCACTATAGTGCCTCTGAACAGGAGGTGCTAGGGATCGACGGTGGCAGGATTTTCGACACTAGCTTATCAATTAGATCGAATTCAGTTGCTGTCTAAAGAGAATTCTAGCAGCCAGCTTCTCTGATCGGCAGTTTTTCGTGGTTTCTACGATCAGTACCAGGCGAATGCCGGAGCAGAACCCTAACAAACGAGCCACGGATCGCGAGCGATTTTTCTACCTCTTCCTTGTCCTATCCTACCCCTTACATACACACACTTGCATTTACATGCACTACGCGACCACAATGTCGGGAGCTTAGAGCTTATCCTGACTGTGGCGGTGCCACGCATTTGGGAGATACCTAGTTGTGTAAATTCCAGCCAGCCGATGTAGATGGGCACCGAATCTCGCCAGCCGTCGGGAACTACCTCCTGCGATAAACCTGCACTACACTTCAGGGACTAATGACTTTAACAGTTGCCGCGCTCGGAATCATTAATCAATCAGTTGAACGCTGCGCAACAGTCTGGCGCACAGAGCGTCCTCGCACGACCGCAGCCTCCGGCAGGAGCGAGAGCCAAAGAGCGAGAGCGAACGAGAGAGAGAGCGAGAGAGTGAGAGCGAGATAGCGAGATAGGAACGAGGCAACCGCAGCCCAGCGGCAGGAACGAGAGGAGAGAACGAGAGCGAGAGAACGAGAGCGAGAGAACGAGAGGGAGGAAGAACGAGAGCGAGTGAACGAGAGCTAGAGGGCGAGAGCGACGAGGCGGGCAGAAGACAACGCGAGCTCCATTTGGTCGCCCATACAAGACATTTTTTAATTGACAAAAGTTGGCTTACGAGGCGACCGCAGTCACCGGCAGGAGCGACAGCGACGTTGCCAAGTTCGAGGCGCAGAAGACAACGAGAGCTCCATTTGGTCGCCCACATAAGACATTTTTTAATTGACAAAAGTTGGCTTAAAATGCCAGAACCTGAGTATGGTTGGGCAGAGCGTAAAATAAGTTAAATTAATTCAAAAATATTTTTTGGAGCACTTATCACCAAAGTACTTACAAATAACGTATTATAAAGTATTTGTTGCTTCTAAATCCATTTTCTTACAAAACATTGCAATGATTGTCTCCTACAACTACGGTTTATCCTATATACCCATGTCATCTGATCAAGGATATTTAGTTAAGTTTGTTTTATAATTTGCAATTTTTCGGAAAGCTTTTCCAACGGTTGCTGTTAATGTTGACATGTCCGTGCAAGGCAATGAGATCAGAACACTTATATGAGTTCGATGCTTGCATATCGTAATTTTCAACCATACAGTAGTAATGAAATGATGTTATGAATAACACGAAAATTTCCTCAGATCATATGACTCAATATTTCCTAAAAATGGAGAACTTTAGATTGTGATGTAAAGTATTGCACTGTATACTTTAAAGGAAAACGATGTTACGAGTTTCGATATATTTGTGAAATTTTTTTACTCGTCTCCAATATTTTATTCAGAGATAAATACAACAATAATGCTTTGTTTCTCTGCTGTATTTTGAAACATCAACGCTTCGTGTAAGTAACTCTAAAGAAAAAGCTTTTCATCACACGAACTTGTTTTTTCTTTTGTAATATAATATTTTTTAAAGCTACTGAACTGTTCAGTAAAAATAAATACTTTATCTTAACCGATCGCTATTATAATATTGTTAGCATACGCATTCAGTGTCGAAGAAATGTCTGCTAACTATATTCATCATTTTTGGGGAATCGATGTCGATTCCATGTCGTTGAATTCACTTTTATTAGTATAGATATAACCCCAATATTGTATTGAATCTTAAAATGTACTTTGCACCATATGCTACCTTGTAAATATTCTATTACTACTTTGTCTTACGAGGCTGCAGAGAACAAGAGCAATGATTGAATTAATAAGAAAAGAAACAACTCTTCCCTTCTTCTTCTTGTTATTCTTCTTTCACAGCATTAACGACTCCAGTTCTAATACTTTTGGGAAATTCTTCAACCGTCTCTGTCTTCTTCGTTCGTTCGCTTCGTGCTCTAAATGACCTCTCCGGAACACACCACGCGATTGCTACCGCGGAAGTCAATATTCACATCATGTTCCGTCAATGTCTTTACGTTTAGTCATGTGAACAGTCCACATTTTTGAAACTTAAAAAGGCGAACGTATAAGATATATGTATAATGGTCCCATGTATAATGGTCTATTATGGACTCCTTAGTTGTTTATTCACCCGAGCTAAAGCGAAATAAAGAACCAACTCGCACACAATGGCCCATTTCACCCACTTATAAAATAAATAACTATTATTTTCTAATCCACGCAAGTAAACAACGCAGTCCCGCAAAGTTCACCTCTTTCTCCTCCACATTTTTACATCTATACTGACTTATGCTGGACTTCTTCTTCGAACATGACCCAAATGTTGCCGATTTCGCAGACGAGATGGTACTTTACTAACTAGTTTGCGACGTACAAACAATCATGACAGCATTGCTACATCATCTGCAATCTTTGGAAAATGAACCTAAAAGTGAAGGACAAACAAAAACCAACAAAATCAACAGCTACGACTTTCGTACAAAGGTATCCTGTCATTCCTCACCGACAACCATAAACAACACCAACATCTTTTGGACTCCTAAGCACAACTCAGTTAAGCATTTAGGACTATGTCTTGATTGTTAATCAACACAGAAAGGCTACCACTCAAACAAATCAAAGACTATACAAAATCCTCCTTATTAAACCGACATTATTTTCTTGCAACTGCTTCAATACGAATCAATAATATGATACCTGATACCTGCCGGAACTGGCACAATGCTGCTTCCGCGCACATACGCAAAATTCAAACATTCCGAAATAAAATCTTAAGAATGGCCACGAAAACACCTTGATTTGTAAGAAATACATCTTTACGCGGCAACTTAAAAACTTCTCCGTTCAAAACTACATACACTCTATATTTTACGATTTTCCTTTTACATGGAATACACCTCAACATGTATTTTCAAGTACGCCATCTCATATACTCGCAAATTCCGAGACTCAGAAGGCTACAACCGGTACCCGCTCTTCTTCTATCTCACACATCACATTAATATATCTTAAGCCACCAAATCATTTGGAGGCGCTCGTCTGAGTTTTCTTCATCGATACTGAACCGTGCTATGGTCTTTTCTATATTAATGTTGTGTTATGTAATCGGCGTTATTCATCAAACATTCGAAAGAGAGAATTGACTGAACGATGTGAAATCATTCCCAGTGTTTAATAATGTTGTTAGTATATTAAAAAAACATTAGTGATTTATTGGAAGTCAATAATATAATAATATCATGGCTGACATAGAGGGCAAGGATTTGACATTGGGCTAACTGTCAACGCGTTGAACGTAGTTTAGCGACCGTCCAGACCTTTGCTTAGCCTCGGGATCTTGTCTGAATCGCGCGCCGGCAGATGGAACGTTCCCTTCCCTACGCAGTCACATTTCTCCGCATGGAAGAGTCGGAATAGTAAATGGCACGTGTGAACTCGTACGTATTTCCTAAGGCACTCTGTGAAGCGGATCCCCGCATGAATGGCAAACCAATTGTGTCACGACAGCACTGACGATCCTACCAAATTACTGGGTAGGAATACGGCGAGCTCTTTTCGTCTTTCAAGCAACTCGGAGTGTCTGCTCTGCAGCAAGGAACAGACTGAATCGAGTTGAGGGTTGCTACAACGCTGACTGTCATCTTGGAAAAAGTTAACACTTGCAAAGCTCTGATTTTGCTTTTCGATCTTTTATTCTATTATACGATTTTTACGACTGAGTTGTTTCATTCATTCGATTCCGGTTGGAATACAACGGATTGTGAAACTCTGGACGGTGAGGGTGACGCTCCATTTCACGCCCAGCAACCAGATGTGGCTACACGGTGAATGGAGTTCTACAAAAGAACTCGTACATCTTGCATCAATCCACTGTTGTGTTTGTGTTTTGAAACATTAAAACCATAGTTAATTCAACGGAAGTTAAGGTGGAAAGTGAACCTTATTTTGCTTTCGCGGTACGACTAGTAGACCCGACTCGAAATGAAGAGACCGGGAAAGGTGGCTAAGAATATCAATTTAGGTCACTGCACTACCTTTGACGGAGAGAACCTAGTGTGCGACTTCCGACAGAGACAAGCTTGTCGACACTAATTAAACAGCTAGATCGAATTCAGTCGCTGTCTGGAGAAGAATTCTGGCAGCCGGCTGCTCTGATCGGTTGTTTTCCGTTGTTTCTCGATCAACACCAGGCAAATGACGCAGCAGTACCATAACAAACGAGCCACGGACGCGCGCGATCTTTCCTTCCTCTTCCTTTCCTATCCTCTCCCCCTTACACACACACTTACACTAGCATGCACTACACTACCACACATGACGAGAGATCGGTCGGGAGTTTAGGCTGGGGCGGCGCTGTGCTTGGATGAGCAAAATCCCGTCCGCCACAGGGATACATGTTCCCCAATTTCACTGACAGATTGCACCTTCAGTTGTTTGCCAGGTCAAGAGATGAAGGTATTTGTATAATACAAGAGGCCCTCGGAATCATCCAGCACCACAACCACAAATTAAAACATTGATTCCGTTCATCCAAGGTGTCCACTTACGTAAGCTCGTCTTCCCCACACCCCCGACTCACGAGGCCAAACTATTTGTACACATGTAGCGATTGTACAACCATAATCATTTGATAAAATTAGTAATATAAGTAAAACTATCCATTTAATGGGTACACGGCTTTTGAATTTCTTTGCAAAATTGAACTCTAGATGTACTCACCTACTACATAAGTAGTATAGAGAAAGTGATGTAATGCTACAACGAAGTTTTGGGTAGAAAAATTGTTAAATTGATCCCTGTGGTTCCGACAAATTGGACAATTCTCCTTTCTATGCATAGCAAATGGCTGTCTATAATGCGGTGTGTAAATTTGAAATTGTTTCTGTGAAATGTGCGTTAAAAATGCATTTTCAAAAAAATGTATTCATACATTAATTTGAGATTTAATTTTGAAGAACAGATTCCATCAAGAAAAAATTGTCAATTCTTAGTCATGTAGTTGTACGAAGGGGTGTCAAAAAATTCTAGTTATCGAAAATTGAGGAGTAACAATGAAAATCGGATCTGCACCAACATGTTTGTATTTCACTCCGTTCTACAATAAATTTAAATAAAAATCGAACGTATTTTTGAGAAAACTTTGAAAATGTGTGAGGGTTTTCATGTGAAGTATCCCAAATATTTAAAGAAAAATTTTTCAAGATTGCCGGGCATTAAGTCGGGCTAGATCAACGGGGAAATATTTGAAAAAAATCCCTTGAATGGTTTAGGCGCTAGTCTTGTTTACAAACGGACGGACTGACAGACGGACGGACTAACCGACGGACGGACGGACGACGGACGGACGGACGACGGACGGACTGACAGACGGACGGACTGACGACGGACGGACTGCCGACGGACGGACTGACCGACGGACGGACTGACAGACGGACGGACTGACAGACGGACGGACTGACCGACGGACGGACTGACCGACGGACGGACTGGCCGACGGACGGACTGGCGACGGACGGACTGCCGACGGAGGAGGGGAGGACAAACGGGGGGGAAGGGGGGGCGGACAAACGGGCGGGCTGGTGGACAGGCGGGCGGACGAGCGGATGGGCGAGAGGACGGATGTATGAACGGATGGGCGGATGGTAATTTAATTTAATATGCGTAATATGGGTTTTATTGTGTGCATTTTATTACTGTGCTAAAATGTATTTTTTGTCTATTTATTTGCAGTCCATAGTGGGAATTTCAATGCAATTGTCTAACTGTATCGTTCTCAAGATGTAAACTACTATTGTGTTAGAAATTTTCGAATTGTCATTTCGGAGAGCGTTACTGCCACTCTTTCACAGATTCGTAAGTGAAGTTAGCGATAGTTGTTTCATTTGTTTGCAAGTAAAGAACGCCATTAACATGATCGCTTCCCGCGCTAGAATTGTTAAAAGAACTTGAGACTGAGGTCAGTTGGTCTCTAGTACATACTCTCAAATAGGGGGTTCAGTATTGGTTCTCAGCGGGAAGTACAGGCGGTTGCAGTAAACAATGATTCAATTTATCCCATGGAAAATTCCACATTAATACATTTCACAAATATATCAATAATAATGACATGCAAGGGCTTACTTTTCATTACTCGATATCAAACAATATTTGAACTCGCCGTCGTCGTCAAAATGATGGCGCGGCGTGGAATTTTCTTTGAGGGCACGTAGCGGCAACCCGCAGTACACTTGTGCACTGCACGCAAATACACGAAGTGGCAGGCAGGGCGCCCCCGTGCTGCAGGGAAAGACGTTACCCACCGGCTGCTCTTAGCATTTGCGGTTAATAAACGTAACGTATACTCATACGTTATGCCTTAATACAATGAAACCTGTATTAAACGACCACTTTGGGTTCCGAAAAAAGTGGTCTTTAAAAGAGTAGTAAAAATAAAATAAAATCAAATCATTGTTTAAATCATTTTCGTCAGTTTTAATGCTCCCTATAGTTGCCTACCAGTAACGAACCTCCATTTTCTTGAGAATACTCCGTTCGACATTTGAGTGTTTTGTGTCTTAGGAGCACAAACCTTCTTTCTATCGTACTTCTTACCCCTTCCAAATCAAGGCGATGAATCTTGGGTGTTATGGGACGTGATATGGTGTAGCTGATAACCCAAACATCTGACATTCCTATTCTAACACCCTAGATGAACTTCAGAAAGGTATGGTATGGTAAGGAAGTCTTAATTCAAAGAATTAAATGGTAAGTCACATTCATGTTTGCAGTCTCCTTAGAAGAAATGAAATTGAAATGGAGCAACCAGTATTGATACAATTTTATTGCTAAGTTATTTTTACTTGATTCCCTGGAATCTCGCCCTCCAATTTCTTCAACATGAATTGAGGCACAGGGAATGTCGTGCAAATGGTTTTTACTGCGTCAACAGTTTTCATTTTAACTACTGTAACTAATGTATATTCACAAATTTCCCAAAAGTATCCTCTTCAAAGGGGTTAATTCAACAAATTGTTATTAATGAGCCGGTCAGTAGCTAGGGAAAGGGGCGATCTGTTAACGGAGATATAATTTGCTAACAATATATAGGTTTCAGTGTTCGTTCTAAGAAAAATCTGTCTTTCACAGGGTTGGTGGTTTAATCGGGATCCTTGAGAGATGTTTCACGTATGAGAAAAATTTGAATAATCTATGGAACGCTAATAATCAAGGTTTTATCTCAAAGTAAATATACAGAAAAAGATGCGAATATACAAAATGAAAACTAACATTTTAATTGTTATTGGTAGTTGAGAAGTGAAAGAAAAGAAAATGAGAAACGTAATAAAATTTGTAATGTGCAGATGACGACATTTCACAGAAAAATCATTACAAATGCTGTGCTAAGTGGATTGAATGAGAAGTAAATTTACTTCTCTTATCATTTCCCAAGATAGACTCCGTCTCTTGGGATACCACATGTTGTACTTTGATAAAACATGTTTTTTATTAGAAACACGATAACCATTGCTAATTTAGAGCTTGCCAAAGTTTACCAGAATACCTTGTAGATACGGTTTTGATTGGTTGATTGATTAGTGATTCCGGGCGCGGTCATTAGGCTCGTAAGCGTAGTGCATGCTTTTATCGTGGGAAGTGGTGAAATCTTCCCCTGATGAATGACGTGATGAGATCCGGCTCCGAACTACTTGCGGGAGTTATTCCCAACCAGGTATCTTCCACGAGCATTGCACCGACCCAGCCGGGCCAAGCCCCAATCTTCTGACTGGTCTCCTGACATGTGCGATAGTAAGTGCACGTTTAGGTGTCAGTGAAGGGTGAAGATAAGGCAATGAAGAGAAAGAAAGATTCCGCGCGGTCCGGTGTCCGTTTGTTAGGTTATTGCTAGTGTTGATGGAAAAAACCATGGAAAACTACCGACCAGAGCAGCCGGCCGCAAGAATTCTCTTCTACACAGCGGGTGAATTCCAAGTAGCTTGGTTGATAGTGTCAAAAATCCTACCCTCGATGAGAGTGGAATCGTAGGACCCCCGGTCCAAGTCCCTGCAATGACATCAGTTGGCTGGTTTTGTAGGTAAGTGAGGCGGAGGCGCAGGCGAGTGGATCTTGGGGCGTGGGCCGTGAGTAGCAGGAAGTGGGGTGGGCGGGGGCGACGGGGGCGGCAGCGTGGCCGAAGGAGCCCTGGCAGCGAGCGGACGACGGAGCCGCCCGCACACGCCGCCCACACGCCGCCGCCAGTCAATGATTCGGCCGGCGGCGGTGGCGGGCGGCGGCGGGCGGCGGGCGGCGGAGGCGGAGGCGGCGGGGTGGCGTCTGCCGCCGCCCCGCAGCGCGCGACGTCACGCGCAGGGCCGCCACCCGCACGCGCCTCGCGGGCTCCCGGCGCGAGGCGGCGCGCCGCGGCGCCGCAGTTGGCCGGCCTGGGCGGCGGCGCGCCGGGCCCGCGTGCGCCATTGATTTTCGCGCGTGTGACGTGTCGGTGACGTCAGCGGTGCGGTAGACGGCCGCCGCTGCCGCTGCCACCGCCGCCGCCCCCGAACGCCGGAGGGCGGGCGGATAGCGGCGAAGGGCGGCGGGCGCGGGGCGACGGAGGGGCTCCGCCTTGGCCGAGCGGTCGAGCGGGAGGGCGGGCGGGCAGGCGGGCGGGCTTTGGCGGGGGCGGTGTGGGGCGGCGCGGGGGCGGCGGTGCGGGCCCGTTGGCGTCGTCGCCGCTGCCGCCGCGCGCAAACACCGCGCCCAGGCGCCGGGATCGATGCACGCGGCACGGCGGCGCCGCCGCGCCGCGCCGCCAGCGGGCGCCGTCGCTGCCTTGGGCTCCGGGCTGGCAGGCACGGGCGCTGGCGCAGCGGCGGTGGGGCGGCGCCGGAGGCCGCAGTGCACGGCCCGCGCCCCGAGGCCCACAACACCCCGCCGCCCCGCCCCGCCGCTGGCTTCTGCGCTGCCCTCGCCGCTCGCTCCACGCGCTCTTGCTGCACCGCGTTTCGGCACCATTGCTCTTATGTCCAGTTGCCAACGTCGGGACGGTCTCATAGAAACAGCCTGCTTCGACGGGTAGCGGTATGAAAATCGAGGACCACATGTGGCGGTAATTATACACGTTAAAGATAACTTTCTCGGTGCTTGTTCTCTAGGAAAAATTAAATCCGCAATGACTCAGCACTGGATGAGAGTTTGAATGAGAGCACGCACAGACGTGGATAAGGATAAGGACTCCGATGGACAACGATCAAAGCAAACGTTCAAATCGGTTCCAACGCCTCTGAAGATGACAATGGCAAACCTCTGCAGATGGAAATGTTCGGAGGAGGCTTTGATTGAGACAAAGCGCGTCGTCATATGCCTTCAGAAAGATTAGATTATTATTCATTCCAACATCTGCCACAGCTTTATCTACAACAACTTCCACTTTCAACCATCATTTGCTATCGAATTCGTTATCTTAACGTATCGATGCTTCGTATCTGAGCCAGCAGGTCGCTACACTATGGAAAGACCTGATTTCAAGACACTTGACCATCACATCGTCTCAATGATTGAAGCGTGGGAAGACAATAATGTTTACAAAACGCGAACATAGCGTGAAGTTAAGAAGTGCACTCGAGGAAAGAATTGTTTAAGTGCTTTTCAACCTCCGCGAATTCGTTCGCCGTCTCGCCTCCTGCCTGTCGCATCACGGATGTCGACCACCACTGCTTCCGGGCTCCGATCTCGGACAAACCCTTTTGCGAGCGGTGGCGGAGAATGGAACTTCATGGCATCATTTTATGGAACAGTGTCTCTCTCTTCCTAAAGTTCCACTTCCGTCCACTTGGCCTCGTGTCAAGTGTCTCTCGTCAACGTGCGTGGGTTCATTACGTAAAAAGGAAGGGGGGGTGAGGACACGTGGGGTTGCAGTAAAGCCCGAGGAGGCACGTGGGCGCAGGAGGAGCGCGTTGAGGCTCTGAAAGCGCATCGTTGACATAAAGCGCGGGGGGGGGGCGGGGGGTTGGGGTTTTGGTGCGGGAAAGACGTGGGCGCGCGTGGGAGCACGTTGGGGTGTGTTGAGGTCCGGGAAGGCACGTGGGCGCGCGTGGGGGCCCGAGGAGCGCGTTGAGGTCTCCGGAAGCGCGGGGGCTCGCGTGGGGGCACGTGGGGATGCGTTGAAGCCCGGTGAGGAAACTGGGCGCGCGTGGGGGCACGAGGAGCGCATGCAAGCACGGGGGTGCGGCGAAGCTTGGGGGCGTGGCGCGGGGGGGTGGGGTAGCGTGAGAACCCGAGGGAGGGCGAGGAGGCGGTCTGGAGACCGCTCTGGTCTCTTCCCAGCTATGGGCGTGGCTCCATTCGCTCGCGCGTCATCTGTCATGTGAAGGCTCTGGGGCATCAAACCGAAATTTAACCGTTAAAATCTTTATCAACAATGAAACAAACCGTTATTCCTTCTTTTGGGTATCGAGGCCGAAAGCGAATAAACGGTTTCAATTCGGTTTGGCTTTTAAAACATTTCATTATTTTGTGCTGGGTCATTTTGGATCACATTTTGAGAAGTGACTCATATCAGACAAAGGTTTGATTTGTCGGAGACAGACATTTCGTTATTATTTCATCATCTTAAATTATACATGTTTTGTGCCCTTGACAGGAAAGAAATCATCGATAGCTTCCATTGATGTGTTAAAACTTTATCATTCATTTCGAAATAATTTAATAAAATATAGGTAAACCGTTTGGAACAATTTCAAAATTAAAATAAAAATCGAAATGATAACCAAAATGTTTTGTTACCGAAAAACTCAATGGAAGTATTTGAGTAACCGAAACCGGAACGTTATTTGAAACAAAAACATTATTTGAAAAATCGCATTTATTACTTGGGAGTTTCCCTTATTCTCCGACTGTGTATCATCACTGGGTTTTAAAAGAGTGTGTCAACATATGCGTTGTAATTCCATTTATGTGTGTTCTTGACGTCTAAGAATAGTATATTCTTCAATGAGCGTATTACAATGGATATTATTTTCGAGTGAATGCAGTCCCTCTGACCGGGAGGTCCTAGATTCGAGTCCCGACGGTGGCAGGATTTTCGACACTATGTTGTCAGCTAGTAGGTCGAATTCAGTCACTCTCTGGAGGACAATTCTAGCGGCCGACTGCTTTGATCGGTAGTTTTCTGTGGTTTCTCCCATCAACACCAGGCGAATGCCGAAATAGTACCCCAACAAATAAGCCACTAACCGTGCTTTATGACCTCTTCCTTGTTCTATCCTCACCCTCACATACACACTTACACTAACATGCTCTGCACTACTACACATGCCAGGAGTCCGATCGGGAGCTTAGAGCTGGTCCTGGCTGGGGAGGTGCCCCGCTGGTGGGAGATACCTGGTTGGGGCAAAACCCGCTAGCCGACGGTAGGGTGGCGCCGGATCTCGCCATCCATCGGGGAAAGACCACCGTCCCTTCCTGAGCAAATAAACACGCACTTCACGTACGGGACTAATGAACGTAGTAGTTGAGGCGCCTGAAATAACTGAGAATCAATCTACTAACAACCAACCAACTTGTGGATGATTATGACTCGAGTGACGTAGGACCGAGTGTCGTAATTTGTATGAGCTACTTTCTGCCATTATGCGCGAGTAGAAGACTATACTTTCCCTACGATCTTTAATTTTCGAACACGAATTTCATTTATAATTTTTGCGTAGTTTTGTGGCTGATATTGTTCGGATTGAACCAGTGCAACGACTCTAATTATCGTCTGAGTTTACTATTTCACTTACAGATATTAGGAAATACATCTTTCAACTAGAGCCTGTAGAGTTCCCAGCTAGAGTCTTTGTATGTGAAAACTGAGCCTATGTATATAGAGACTATTTTCGGTGTAATGAATCGAATACACGATAGCCTAGGCTAATTCTATGGTAGAAGATGAGCGGGTAGTCAAGCCAACACATGCAAAGGGTATAGTCGATTAAGGCGGTGAAAAGTGTTCCCAAATCAAATCGATAATCGCGATGCTCTTATGAATAAGAAAGAATGCTGTTAATTCACAAAAATTCAGCTTCTAGGGCAAATGTTGCAGAGAACGGGAAACATGTTTTTTTTATTTTCCTTCACTTTCTATTGCATGTATCAGCGTAAAAAATTGCAGAAACGATGGAAAATAGTTGAACTTGAAGGTACTTTGTCAATTAATTTTGACGCCAAATTCATATACAAAAATTAAAAAGTGAATTTCGTCGTGATAACATTAAGAGTACAGTCAATTTTTCCCCTAGAATGAGTCTTACAACATTCTATTACATTTTTTTCAGAATTTTAAATATTGTGGACGATAGTGAAAATAGAATTAAATTCAATTATATGTTTAAAATTTGAAATTCGCCCCAAAATGTAATAAAAAAAATTCCGTTGTCCTATGTACTAGCCCCCAGCGGCCACGGTCGCTTGCGCGCTCCCTGATCTGGACCACGTTATTACAGGTGATCATTACGTAGAAGGAAAAGACTATTGCAGGGATAAAATTTGAAGTATGCGTTTTAGTCAATGCAAGTACGATCTATGGCAGTACATGTCGTATGTTATATGAAGGTTAGGTGGAGGAGGAAAAGAGAAAAGAAAAGAGGAAAGAGAAGTGAAGGAGCAGAAGAAGAGAAGGGAGAGGAGCAGAAGTATTGATGATGAAACTTCAGTAGATTATTCAAAAAATTCCTTCAGCAGGAAGGCATTTTCCTGGAAAAGCCGAATAAGAATTTTATAACGTAATGAGAAAAAATGACATAGTCGTCAACAGAACATAAGAAATACGAATTCCATTCCATTGTGGAAGTCGATTTTCACTCGTGTTGCTAAAATGAAACGCCAATGCTAAATGATATGTTTGATTGTTTCGTCTCATTAAATTGTGCTATCGATTTCGAACAACCAATCTTTAACACTCATTAACTTCTTTGAACGGTAAACGGTTAGCAAGTGCGCGCTGCTCCTGGCTCCGGAGCAGTCATCAAGTTTAGCATGGCGAGTGCGAGAGATTCCGCCGGCGTAGTGTACCATTGCGGGGGGGGTCGCAACGCCCGAACCGCATCCTGCATGGAGACCGTGGGGTAGGCTACTCACACTCGCACGCGCACGCGGGCACACGTGGAGCGGGGCGGGGCGGGGCGGCGCGCGGGGTCGATATCCCGGCCCGCCGCCCGCAGCGCGCGCCGCGCCGCGCCGCGCGAGGGAGCCGCTGATGCAAAGCCCCGCCGCTGCACCCGCCCGGCCCGGCCCGGCCCCCCGCCCCACCCCCGAGAGCTTCACACGCATCTCTCTATCTGTGGGCTGCAGACACTGGACTGCAGCATGCGCCCCAGTGAGAGCTGTCTATAGTTTCACGAGATATGTAGGAACGCGAAAAATAGCAATGAAACAGTTTGGATTTTGACTCGAACATGCATATATATGGTTGTTTCATTCCGCCTATTCGCACACTGAATTCTCTTACTCAGTGCTTCACTAACGACACAGACACGAAAGAAGCTACCTGATATTTCATGTTTGCTATACACGCGTTGTGTTTTGGAACGACTACTTTTATGATAGTCTTGGAATATAATAAAAGTTTTACTATTCATTTTCATTTTGTATTTTCCAGCTTTATATTTTATTGCGATATTTTTGTCACTCTCCCATGCCATGAGTACTTTTTGTTTCTCTATAGAGTATGTAATCCGCTGCGAGTAGTCGAATTTCGGATCTTGTATCTCGACTGATGTCGTGTACAAATGTCGTAAGGACCTAGAAAAGTTGGAAGTTCATCGCTTGTTCTTCCACTGAGCTATCAGACTATCACCGTTATGTCCTTTGTGCCCTCTGAGCAGAACGAGGGGTGTCTACCGAGGAAGTACTGGGGCCTTTTAGAAACTCTAGGAAATAGCAGCAATTTATTGTTGATTTGCTGTACCTAATAAAAATCGTTAATAAACGTATGTAAACCGATGTAATTGCTTCCTTTATCTCACGAAAATCTATTCTTTCGTTTGCTATGCTTGTATTGTATTCTTACATTCATTTTTGTTCGTTCTAGTTTGCAGCTACAGTTACAAAATATTATTTTTAACATGTTTTCTGAATGTATATTGGAGTTATATAATTCATTCAGTGATTAAAAGTTTCCTGAGAGTTCCCTTTTTACCAGGATCAAATCTTGCATATACGAAAATTCCAAAAAAATACAACTGCAAAAAGACACAAACCGAGTCTTTTCTAATAAATAATTAAGAATAAAATATAAAATTAAATCCCCTGGCGTTTGATTCTTCTATTCTATACCTTATCTTTTGTTCAGACCACTTGATTTCAAATACCACATATTTAGCATATATTACTTCCAGATTAAAAATTCATTTTCAAACAAAAAAACAACCTTTGAATGATTTAAAAGTTACCAAAGATGAAAAAAAACAACAAAAATTCTCAATGAAATTATCAACTTAATGAAGTGAGACAAATAGTTTTATCAAAAAATGTTTCAGGTATTCTCACTGTTTTATATTTATTCCTTTCATTTCGTGAGTGCAATTTGATATCAAGTTGGTCATATGTCGCAATTTAAGAAGTCATTCCTCTAGTTGAAGAACTGCATTACTTTTAATTTACTCGTATACAAATTCAAATGAAACTAATTACTTGTTTTGAAGTGAATATTACCAATTGACTAGAAAAGTTCCAAATATTTATTTATAGACAGTCAAATTATAAAAATTTTATTTATTATTATAATAATCAATAATAAATAAAAATTTTATAATTTGACTGTCTATAAATAAATATTTGGAACTTTTCTAGTCAATCCTTACTAACAGACAGCCTATTGCTATCTTCTGAATATTACCAATGTTTCTCCGTTTCCCTTTTCTTTAGTGTGAATATTGAAGTATACGGAGGAGATAAAATAAATAAGGAAATAAATGATAAATTATAAAAATATTTTTAAATGGAGGTGAATTGAAAATAGAAAGGCATGATTCGCTGTTGGTCGAGTAGGAATTATTTCTCTAGAAGGCAATTCCAGGCTTTGCCACCCGAGTATCTTACGGATTGATGCGAGTCTGTCGCTCTCACTACAAATGATCACTGTGCTGGCAGCTTGTGTACGTACGTAGTTTTCATCCAGAGAAGTAGCGAATAGATTATGAACTAAGAAGCGATTCATTGAATAAGTACTTCGTGTTTACAGGAGCGTCAACTACTTTGGTCCCATGAATGTAGAGCGTGTTATACCTTCAGGGTCCCATCCCCCTACAACGTGATATCCGGCTCGGACACATCGGGGTTGCGAGGTGTTTTGCTCTCCAGGTATTTCCTTCCA
This sequence comes from Teleogryllus oceanicus, assembly GCA_964035755.1. Lineage (NCBI taxonomy): Eukaryota > Metazoa > Arthropoda > Insecta > Orthoptera > Gryllidae > Teleogryllus > Teleogryllus oceanicus. Next base: position 4,177,357 of record CAXIVR010000008.1, on the reverse strand, counting down.
GCGGGGAACTGTACTAGCCCGGAGAAACACTGGTCACCCGCCATGTGTGGTAGTATGGTAGATGTGAGAGTATGTCTGCGAGGATCCGACAAGCAAGATTAGGCAAGAAATTACTGAAAACTATCTATCAGAGCGTAATACTAGATGCTGAATTGGATCTAGCGATGCAATGGAAGGCGATAAATGTACGAAGTGTGTGTTTGCATGGTTGGGTGAGTGGGGGCGGGGACGGGCTCCGATATAGCTTTCGTGCGGCGGGTCGGCGTATGGGAAGGCCACCGATTGAGCAGGCGTTGTCTAATTCTGGACCGTCTTCATTCGTCACGTGTGGATATCAACATTTCCGCTACTTACAGCATCGATACATTCTAGTTAGTAGGCAATGCCTCGGAAGGAAATACCGATTCGATTGTTGTAGACTTTTATCGTATCGACAGAATCGATAGCCGTATTGGTAATTCTGGTCTACAATGTTGAGGGCACAGTGCGGCGAGAGGGGACGATGGGAAGGCGATGGGCGGGGGATGTGTGGCGATGGTCGACCGATGTGGTGGTCGTGCGGTGAATATGCACGAACTCCACATCCGACACGCCCACACAATAAGACTTCACAATCCCACTTAAATGCCCTGCGGGAGGCAGCCGGGCTGCCCTACAACGGACGAAGTGCAGCTCTTGCTCGAGCAATCATTCAGAAGCATCACGCATAAGAGTCAGGATACAGTAGTGCTCATCGGAGAAGTAGAGAGAAGTCCCTAAAGGCTACATTTAAAAAGAAAAAAGTCTTATTTTATTAAAACAACAAACATCTCGTACCCAGTGTTTAACGAGGAAATGTTTGTTAAACGTGCAGGTTGTCTCAAAGAGTGTAAAAAACGTGCAGGATATCTCACGTGCCTTTAATCGTCTTTGTGTGCCACAAATTTCACGTGGATCGACCAGGCTTTGAAATATGGTACCCAGAGGAAGCAATATAGGCCGCCCCACTACGATTTACCGTTGAGTTTTCACACTACAAAATTGAAAGCCGTTGGATCAGGATTTGAACCCCAATATCCTGAAGAGGAAAGCTAGTGCGATTGCCTCTTCAATACGAGACATCGTGTTAAATTGTCTGGCGAGCAATAACCTTATGACTCACACTTTCCTTCAATAATTGGCGTAAATAACTCGCGGTAAACATCCCTTCCATCACTGACGTGTACTCCGACAACACTTGGTAAGGGAAACTCAAGGGCGACTCTTTGAGCGATATCTGGGTCCTATCGTGATTCTAATCCTTCGTGATTTTCAGCATGATTGCAGATTTATAGTACGCGGATAATGTGGTATCATATATAATTATTTCAGTTCTCTAGAGTTTTTAACATTGTTAGGGTATTTCTGATTCATAACTACTCTCACAAATCGTAAACATCATCAACATTTCGGGCCATCGAGTGAAGTTCACCCTTATGAGTATTTGTTATATAACAATGATACAAAGCTTATAAATATAAAATATGTATTTTTCAGTGCAAAATCAATAAAAAATATACGTATAATATATCTATTAATATTTCTATCATTCCTTCTCTAGGTTTACAGAGTATGTTTTTTCGGATAGGTTTCCTTTCATGTTTGCAGCCATTTTAGTAGTATTGAATGTTCTCGTTCTCCTTGAAAAGCTCACGGTCTGCCTCTCGCCAGTTTCGGCTGGCACTCTGCATACGTTCGTGCCATTCCTTTCCTCTTCTGAATATTTACTTTACTATATTTTGTATATTGCATTCTTGCCGCATTCTTTGGTTGGACGAGTCTTGTTTCCCAAGATTTTCTTGGGGTCTGTTTCCATTGCTTTTTGTAGCATTCTCACAATCTAAGCTCGAAGTATTGCACTGTAGTTATGATTGCTTTAAAGTAAGATATAATAAATAACATTTTGCTATTATTGGGAATACTTTTAACTTTAACGCTTATATACGTCATTAGGGAGCGATTTGTTTGTGTTTTGACGCACATTAATTACTTTAAATTTAAAATTATTAATTCATATTCTCACCTAATTTGATTCAGGGCTTTATGACGTTTCTTAGACAGGCAGATTAACAGAATATAGTTAAATAATCTTACTTTCGTTAAGAAGTGAAAATGTGAGAATAATATTTTTTCGAATTTGTTCTTTGAATATATTTTGAGACGCGTACTCTGGAGATGCTATTGCATGTTTGTACCATCTGCAGAGAATAATTCAATGCAACAAACATTTTTTCTTATATTAAATCTTCTTTGACCAACTCAAGACGACAGGTAACGGTTATCGTCAAGAAAAATGTCAAAAGCAGGAAGTGAACTTCCTCTTCTGAGAGAAATACAGGTAAATAAACGTTAAGGCGTTTCCCCGGATGCATATTATGCTGCAAGTGAACCTGATAGTACAGCATTAGATACACTGTTATTAAAATGTAACTTGGTAAATACATTTAACTGCAAGTGACAACAAACTATTCGATAATGACATTAAACATGGCCATTTTCGGTAAAACAGGCCTTCAAATGTCGGTTTTCTGGTGAAGTGTTACTTGCAGTGAAATGAAGTAGCATTTGTAAATGCGAGTATCGTTTGACGTTGACTCCATAAAACGTAAATTTGCCCATGGTGGAGTTGAATTCTCCGACTGGAAATGGGAGGTAGCGTGATCGAGTGGGGTCGTAGGGGGATTTGGAGGCGGTTGCGCTGGGGGCGGAGCGGCGGCGTCCGCGTCGAGGGTGGGAGGGTGGCGGGGGTGGCGGGGGTGGCGGTGCGTCGGCGGCGGTGGCGGCTCACTTACCGTGCAGCGACCCAGGCTGGCCTCTGCGCCGGTCATCTGCGGTGAGAAGACACACTCGCGTTACCGCCGGCAGCCGGGGCGCCGACCGCGCGCTCTCCAGGTGGTCTCCCACACCTCCCCACCTCCCGCACTCCCGCCCTCTCTCCCTTCCCCTCCCTCTCACCCACAGCCTCCCAAAGACCTGCGCCGCGCGTTCCCTCGGCCGAGGGAACTCTCTCGCAAGCCATTCCATTATAGCTGCAAGGGAATCTTCTAACACTTCCCAGCTACCCCATCACATATTGGCATGAAAGATACCGTGTATTTTAGTGCAGCTTCAATATTACTAACGTAAACACGCTCGGTTAATCTATTGGCTTGCAACTAAGTCTTCTATATACAATTTTACACTCATTGCTTTACAAATGTTTTCGGTGTCTTGAAAAATCTACTTTTATGCAACAGATTCCGTGTTGATAGACAACTACGACAAAAGCAAATGCGTCTATCGTATTAAGAACGACGTCGATTACGTCGCAGTCAGAATGAGTGGAACATGTAGTAAGCACAGAGAGATGACGCTGCTTCTGGTTGCAGATGGCCTTGCGTCCACAGGGCAAAGGGGAGGTGGACAGGAGCGGCCGCACAGCCTTCAGGCACGAGTCACGCCGTAAACATGTCTTCTTCAATCATTTTCATAAAACAACAAATGCAAAGATATGTGGACATGTATGGATCTGCAGTACAAGTCGAGACCAGTCTACAGCCACAATACTTACAAAATACTTAATGTATTGAATTCGTGGTGTGCTGAAGGCTGCGCGTGGGGTGGGGTGGGGGGTTGGGGGCGGGGCTCCGGGCTGCTGCGCCTGCGCCTACCTTTCTCGCTGTCGTGCTCCTCGCAGGACGTGCACTCGGGCGTCGAGCGCAGCTCGTCCTCGGAGCTGGAGAAGGAGGCCTGCGGGTGGCGCGGCTGGGGCTGCGCGAGGTGGGCGTGGCCGTAGGCGCCCGCGCCGCCGGGCCCCGCCCCCCCGCTCTTCTTGGCCGAGCCGCTGCGCTTGTGCTTCTTGTTGTTGACGGGCGCGTCGTGGGCGTGGGCGTGCGCGTGGCCGTAGGGAGGGCCCGCGCCCACGTCCATGGCCCCGCCCCGCCGCCGCCGCCGCCCGCGCCGTACCCCGCCCCCGCCGGGTGGCGGTGGTGCATGAGGGCTTCGAGCTCCCCGCGGTAGTAGTCGGCGGCGTGGGGGGCCCCCCCCCCGGGCCCGGGGGCCACGCCGGGCTCCTGCTGCGAGTACTGGCGGCGCAGCGCGGACCCCGAGCGCTGCAGCAGCGGCACGTTCTCCTGCGGAGGGAGCACACGGGCGGGCACGCGGACGCCGCGCTGCATCGCACTGCTACGACACTGCCGTACGCAAAGTACGAAGTCCTACTTTGTATGAACGAGTGATCCAAACGACTCGACGGAATCAGTGCGGTAAGGATACTGAATAAAGAGCCACAATAAAATGACAACAATACGTAGTTGTTATGAACACACATCGCAACGCTTTACGATGAATACCCACAGGAACACCTATACCGCCTACCACGATTGGCTGAGAACCATTTTTCGATTGTGATTGGGATCTCGAACTTCCGCACTGACACCATTAAGCCATTTGTCAATGCAACGGCAGTTCCACTTTCATTTGCTCTACGCATTCTCGATTATCGAAGTGATATACCCTAACAAATTTGTTGTATTAACAGAAGATGATTAGCAATGCTCATACCCTGTCGACACGTAGCCGGCAGGTCCTCAAGGGGAAGGTCGCCTTATGACAATCGAATTTTTTCAACTATGATTACGGCTAGGGATCTCTTGAACAGATTAGTTTCCATAACGCCAGGCGCACCAACCTACGTTTCTTTCTTCAGTAGTGATTCCTTATTTTATCGTCGGTACACATTATAAGAATAAATAATACATGCATTATATCACGAAGCAAACTTTATTACACTTAACACGTGACCCAAGGGGATCAACAGTTAGATGAACCTTAACGATTACATCCAGCAGAAGCTTTTCATACGAGTTAATCCTACCCTCTTTGTCACCAAAGGGGAAACGAACAAATGAAGGAACGACTGCCGGATTCTCACTATCATCTGTCTTTCAAGAAACCGATTGAATGATTTGTTTATATAATTGTGGCGTTGTTACTTTCTTGACAACTGGGTGTGCTGTGTACTCTTGTTATATCCTGTGCCATTTGTATTTTTTTAAGTTTTAGTCTTTTTATTTCGAGCTGAGTGTGAGAGCCAAAGTAAATTATAGAGGCGAACCTAGAGAAGCTAAAGGAGCGGGTGAGGGATCATTTGAAATCTCGAGGGAACGGGTGAATACTTGAATTATTAAATCTCCGGCCTCTTACGACCTAGCAGTGGTAGCGATGCTCCTCTCACATTGGGGGCCGATTGCGAAGCTCCCAAATCTGCTTCAGAGGTGATGGAAGGCTCGATTCAAAGCTTGACGAGCACTTTCACTTCTCTACATAATGACTACCGTAGAGAACGTTTTCTCCCAGCAATAAATAAACAAGAAAACATTTATTTCAAAATAATTGGATGCAAAGTATTTAATTAATAATAGCTATTTCACACATGTACTGGGTATCCAATGGTTAGAAAAACTGATTCAAGCTTCTGTCAATCTCAGTTGACTACCAGCAAGAAATTAATCAATCTTCCAGTCACTGCAATTCCCGTTAGGTTCAACTGTTGTCTTTCAGTAGTTAAATATATTTACTTTGTGAATGCATACATTGCATTATTCTGTGCAAAAAAGGAACTCTTTAGCATTACAAGCCATTGAAATGTTTCGGTGCAATTTTGCTGCAGAAATAGAAAAAAAAGTAATTAAATTGCCCAAAATAATGGGGAAAATATACAACAAACAGAGAAAGAGTTTTGAAAAAGTACCAGTAGATGTAATGTGAAAGAAATTATGCACTTTTTTCCTCAATTTTGAAATCACGAGATAACCATCATTCTGAATTATCTGGGCCTCATTTTGTGTAATGTTGTATGTTATTTTTATATATGTTTCTTGTTGCCAAAAAGGTATTAGAAAATATGAAGGAAAAACTATGAATTCATTTTTTTAGTATCACGTTCATGCATTACATGAAATCAAGTGGCAGTGTTATTTTAGACGTTTTGTAATTAACCGGCGTGTTGAAATTACAATATCTATCCTTTTTCGTCTTATTTGTAAATTTAATAGTTTTATTTAAGTTAATCAACGTTTCGGTTATTCTTAACGTTTTTTTTAAAAAAAAATTTGACTCGATATTTATGAGAAATTTCCAATGCACTCTGATAATACAATTTTTTGGATAATAGATATGGCAAACGTTTGAATTTAATTTGGATGAATTATTATTTTCGACCAATATAACCAGTCAAATTGTTATATTGGTTTGTCTGTAATAATATGCAACACATAATATAATAGACCCATTTTCATATTGTTTCGTCTGTTATATTGCTCGAAAATAATAGTTTTATCTTAAATTTTGGCATTTTCACGACACGAGGATTTATGTAAAATTTACAATCGGCTCGTTGTAATTTTTTTTCCATATTAGGGTATCAAAAATGCAAACTTTTTTATCGAGATACGATAAACATGAGGAATTTTGGCTAATTTCGCTTGCGCTGTGTCCGTTCAGTTCTTGCAGCCCCAACTGTGTGTGAGTCGCAAGGAGGCGCAGGAAGCTGTGAGGGGCGAAAGGAGCCTGCAGCTCTCGTCACGTCCCTAGGCGACACGCAGCGGGCGATGCAGTCAGTGAATTCCAAAGCTGTTTGGTGGCGTCAGTGTCTGTGTGTGCTTAATGGCGAATGTTATTGGCATTCGTTTATAAATAGAATTAGGCATAGAAAAAAGACTCTGCACATTACCTGTATAAGTTTAAAATTTAATGCAGTGGGGAAAAAACAAGGCAATAAAACTTCAATAAATCTACTTTACATGTATTCCAAACATATATTGCCTGAATATTAGCGTATAATGCGACATAAATTTGCAAATGCTAAGCCTTTCATAGAAAAAAGAAATGGCATATACAGGTCTAAGAATAAATGTTACACACTTCTAAGGCATGTTGATGGGTCGAAAATTATTACTTTTTGCCACTGAAATAGTAGTGAGAAACTGCATGTAACTTTATTATGTGCATTTATACATGTGGGAGTCGACGCCAGACAGTTTCTGACGCACTGCAAGAGATTTCATCAACATGCCCTAGGAGTTTGTAAGAGCGCGAGTGCCGGGGCGGGGCGGGGCGGGGCGGGGCGAGGGCGGGGCGGGGGCGGGGCGAGGGCGGGGGGGGCGAGGGCGGGGACGGGGGGGGCGGGGCTCACCTTCTCGGCGGCGCTGTGCGCGCGCTCCAGCTTGGGCCGCTTGTCGCCGGCCGCCGGCAGCAGCAGGTCGTCGCGGCCCAGGCTGATGGGGCCGGGGGCGACCGCGTGCAGGTCGGCCTCGATGCGCCGCATGATGGCGTCCCCGCCGGGCGACATGCCCTGCTTGATCCACTGGCCCGTCTTGCTCAGCAGCTCCTGCTTCTTGCGGCACAGGATGCACACCCAGATCACCTGCGCCAACACACGCCCACGCTCATTCCTCGCGCAGTCAGTCGCTATGCTCGCTAGTTCCCTACGCGTTGGGAATGTGCTATGCCGAGCGATGGCGGTGATTCCTCCCTGCCGGAGCGAAATATGCGGCGCCGACCTACACGCCGGCTTGCCCCTCAAAGCATTTTCGTTCGGAGGGACACCGCTCCAGTAGGGGCAAGCTTTGAGCCCCAGATCACTCTCCCGATACGTGTGCCACGGGAGTGCAATATCTGTCTCGTATATTTTATGCCGCACCCTCCAAAGAAGATAGGAAATATAAATACAAATACAAACACACTGATCAAATTAGCAATTACACAGTTCAACAACACATTAGCAAATACTGAACGTGCTTTGTTTACATGACTATCCATTTTCTTTTATTCCTTCGCTCTGAGCTCTTCATATTTATTTTTTCTTCAACTTCAAATGCGAATTTGGAGCTCTTTTCCAGAGAAATCTTTCTAGTTTCTAATAACTTCATTTAAAGTCATTTAGAGTACTTTCACTCACAAATGCAATAATGTATACAAATCGCTGCAAATGTTTTTTAAAAAATTACGTTAGTGTAAGTTTAAAACAAAATGAATTTTATGTCATCTTAAACAGTGCAATTAGTACAACAGTACAATTACAGCAACAGAAATTACATCGGTATGAAAAGTTTGAACAACAATTTGGAGCCTTTTTGAAAAAAATGAGCGATTCCAAAAGTTCGAAATTTGAGGTTGGTTTCACTGAAAATTTTGAGTTTTCGATATATTTTATGACATTATTCTTAAATACAATAATGTGAACAAATTGCCGATAAAGTAAATATAAACTATGAGAAACAAGTCAAAAAATTATATTTATGTAATAAAAAAATAAGAGCAAAATGGCGTTCATGTCATCTAAAAGAGTACATTTAGCACTATGCCTAACAAACGTTTAAACAAAAAATTTGGAGCCGATTTTGAGTAAATCTTATTTTTGGAATTGTTGAATTTGCACAAATTGCACACAATTTTCATGCGAAAATTATTGAAAGTTTTAAAAAATTGTACATAACCTTCCTGAAAGAACTAATTTTGGAGAACAAATTTTCTTCGAAGGAAACATTTCTACCTTTAATTTTGTGGTTGTAGGCAGACGTCGGAACAAATACAAACTTTCGAAATTTTCGAAAATTCAAGGTTAACTGAAAATCGGACTTACGCCATCATTATAAGAGTATTTTACTCTACTCTTACACGAAATTTAAAGAAAAGTTTGAGTCTTTTTTTGAGAAAATTTTGAAAAGTCTCAGAGGCACGGAGTAGTATACGTAGTATAGAGAAAGTTATGTAATGCTGCGGAAAACAGATTTTCGAGATTTCAACGGAAATACACGTTTCTGGGTTTCCTGATGCCGAAAAAGTGGTATTTTTCAAAACGTCCGTCTGTCTGTCTGTCCGTCCGTCCCTCCGTCCGTCCCTCCGTCCGTCCCTCCGTCCGTCCCTATGTCCGTCCGTCCGTTTAGTCTGTCTCTCTGTCAGTTTGTCTGTCATTATATTACATTCGAAAGACTATTAATAGTTCTGGGCAACTTCAGAAAAAAAGGAAAATTTGGTGAAGTTTTAAAATCTCGTAGCTGTGTTACTGTTTGCTTGAGAAAAATAATTTATGAGGCAAATTTGCAGAGAAATTTATGACCTTCAAAATTGCACATAACTAGTTTTGCGCTGATATCTATCATTAAAAAGTTATTACGCAAAAACCAAAAAATTCCGGAATATTCTGTTTCTTTACTATCAAAACTTTTCCCGAAGTATTTCGAGGTGGAAAACTAAGTTTTCTTACTAATGTCAATATAAACAAAATAAAAAATAAAACCTTCTACCTCAATTTTTGCAAGGCAAAATGACTCGATTTCACTAGTTATCCAATGTGTTCAGTTGTTACGTCTAATGGAACTCCTGTATACCTACAATCCAAATATCTTAATTCCATTCTCAATCTTTACTTACATTTTATTACCCATATGCCATTAAGAATTACCCATATGCCATTAAGAATAACCCATATGTCATAGTTGTGAATTGATCTCGAAATTAAACACAATAAAATTGGAAAAGAATTACAGAATGATATCACTTGATATTATTTCAATGTTCACTTCGAGTCCCCATTAAGTAATTTTAGAGACACTCCAAGAGAGTTGAAATGACAACTCCTCTAAGATGTCCTTTCCTGAACAAGAGATAATGAATTATGTTAGGTTTTACTAAATAATATAAAATTTAAGTTTAACAACAAAATTTATTCCTTAAAGCAAGCTGTCCTACTGGAGTCCAATTAAGCTCTTTTCTCTGAAATAGTGATGCGGTGCACTGAACAAACAATTTTAGCTCAGGTTAATTCTGTTGTTTTTTTTTTGGTGTCAGGTACGTGGATGATACATTTGTTATTATAGAAGAGGAGAAAATTCCATTAATTTTAGAACATTTTAATACATTCAATAAATCTATTCAAGTTGAATTGAAAAAAGCACAACATATTCGGATTAACTTCCTCAATGTACAATCTTCTGACATAATAAGTTAGAAATACTAAACCTACTTTTTCAGCGATTATACTAGCTTTTTATCTGGTCATCCAACTTGAATGAAAATTGGAGTCATCTGTAGTTTAGTTGATAGAAGCAATAAATTATCACATCATCAATTCCATAATGATAATCTCTACCTAACGCAATTATTTCATTTGTAAAAACTGACCATGCCGTTACAACAACAGTTAAATTTAAGGTACAATATCAACTTTAAAAATACAATAATTAAGATACAGAATCTTATAAAAATGTTGAAGATAAAATACCTAAACATGACAAGACATGATAGATCCAGTTTATGTTGTTGAATATAATTGTGAATTGAATTATTTTGGACAAACAAGAAGAATTAAACATAGAATAACAGAACATAAAGAAGAACAAAGAAGTTACAAATAGGTAAATTCAATATCCCAACATATAATTAACCTAAATCATACAATAAAATTTGATCAGTTTTGTATTTTTGCGGTAGAACCCCACAGAAATAAGAGCCTAATACTAGAACTTTAAATATAAAAACTGAGAATGTAATGAATATTGTAATAGAATCCAATCCGTTTACGAGGATTTATGAAAAATACTAAATATTTTTTGGCAATAACACATCCCCTCCTTTTTAACAAGAAGTTCAAAATCACTTCAAAATTACATCGTTCAATTCTCTCCTCAGTCCCGTTACTCCTTCAACCTTGCTGCGACTATTTACACGGTTAACGGTCATATGGCTGGCCTGCACTTGACCACGTCCTACAGCAAAACAGATATGTTTTCGTACATATTACATTTAGTTTTCAAGTACCATAATATAAGATGAGCGGTTTGAATAGGGTATATATTTAGTTAATATTTTTAATTTTTATAATTTTTATGTTTTTGCTTCTTTTAATAATATTCTGAAAATCAATTTCCTTCGTCATTATGAACTATTTTGATGAATACGTTTCCAGTTGTACCTGATGAGGGAGACAGAACAGTCGTCGCATTACAGAAAATAAAATTATGAGATAAAACGTTTTGGAAGTATTTATTGTAGTTGTCCTAAATTAAAAAAGAGACCGAAAAACAATGTAATAAAATTGTAATATTGACAAACAATTTAAAACGTATATCTTAAAACTTTCTCTTCTAACCAAGTAAGTGCGTAAAAGTAAAAATCAGTTCTTAAAAAATATCAGGTTCAATTTTTTTAAAAGTCTATTTTAGCGTAGCGTAATTTTACAAATTTTAGAATGTGCAAATTCACATTTCCCGCAATTGTTTTGCGCATTTGTTTTGCATTGGTTTTGGACGGAGATTCGACTGTTTGATTACACCCATCTCTCCCTCCGACTTAACAACAGGCATATAGCAGCTATGCACGGCTTTAGATGAAGATTCGAACCAACCGCTGTTTGCTTACACCGGCCTCTCCCTCGTCTTAACCACGGCATATGGCAGCTAAGCACGGTTCGAACCGACGTCGAAACGCATGTCGTATGTACACCCTGGCCAGGAGTAGCGAGCCTTAATGATCACGGCTAAATCGACATCGGGCATTCAGGAATGAAAAAGCTTGCTTATTTGTTTCGTTTAGCATGTTTACGTCTATTGAAGAAAAAATTCGCAAAATAATTGCACAGACATTGAAGCAACGCCGCTACAATTTTACGTTACCAGATGGTAACGCTGGGAAATAATGGGTGAATTAATGTGCAGACGTTGCGTTTTATAATTTACGTAACAGGCAGTATGAGCTGTTGTAGAACTAATTTTCTTTTATGGTTTGTTCTTATTTGTGGTTGATTTCAAGAAGAAGAAGTTGATTGAATTAAGTGTGTGTCATATGCAAATGAATTTTTGATTCGGAATGGTGCAACTTGTGAGTCTGCGCAGTTTTTCCCGTTAGCCAGGTCGCAAGGCGTCATGAGCTTCCGTGGATGACAAACAGAACTGTATGCTCATGCCCAAATGCTACAACACAAGTAATCCTAAACTTACTCTAATGCTCAGTGGCACATGTTAAAATATAAACGCTCTTAAAATCTTTATTTTTCTTGACCCAGTTCAGTGGGCGAATGAGGAAACTGGCGGCGGCGGCATTGAACGCGGAGGAGAAACGCGGACTCTCCACAATGGTTTGCCACAGCATAGCAGATTGGTAGTTACTTTGGTTGCTTCTGGAATTGGCGATCAATTTTGGTAGCATTAATAGATGACACTGCAGAGCCTCTGACCGGGAAGTCCTAGGGTTCCATTCCTGAGGGTAGCATGATTTTTGACACTAGCGAAATAGCTAGGTCGAGTTCAACCGCTGTCTGAAGGAAAATTCTAGCGGCTGGTTGCCCTAATAAGATAGTTTTCCATGGTTTCTTCGATCATCACCAGGTGAATGCTGGAGCGGTACTCTAATAAACGGGCGACGGACTGCACGCGATCTTTCCTACCCCTTGCTTGTCCTATCCTTATAAACACTTACACTAACATGCGCCACACACGTCAGGAGCTTAGAGCTTGTCTCTTCTGGGCTGCTGCTTCGCTAGTGAGTGATCGCTGGCTGAGGGAAACCCCACCAGCCGACGTGTAGTTCGGCAACGAATCTCACCGTCTTGCGGGGAAAGATCGCCGCCACCTCCCGCGTCCAAAACTACACTAACGGGACTAATGGCGTTAACATTTGACGCGCCCGGACACACTAATCAATCAATTCATCGAATCCGATTCCTGCCTCTCACCTATCTTTCCGCCAATATTGACTTATGGAATGATGTAGAATAGCCCTGTCAAAATAGCGGCCAAGATAACAAGCGGGCACTATCGCCAGAGCAACTAGTGCATTATTTACAAGAAAGGATTGTACAAAATGCTATCGCTGAAGATTTGGTATTACTATTTTAGACGTTATATTGTTTTGGTTAATTAGCTTCCCGGTTTTTGAAATGTTTACACATATTTCCGGTTCCAAAAATTACTACCCCTCTAGTGGGAGATACCTGGTTGGGAAAACCTCTCTATCCGACAGTAGGTTGGCGCCGGATTTAGCCATTAAGGGGATGGGAGATCACCGCTACCTCCCAAGCAAAACATGTTCTACACATATGGGACTAATGTCCTTAGCAGTTGACACGTCCGGAATCATAATTAATCAACCTCACCGCCATCAATCCGTATGTGACCAACTGTAGCGCCTAAACCGTTCAGTCGATTTTCTCCAAAATTGATATTGCCTGATCGATTAGAACGAACGGGAGGCTTTGGAAGTTTCTAACGGATATTTTGATTGTTGACGGTTTTTATACGAATCGCGTATTTACCTTTTTAATGCCTCTTTCCGAGTTCGACGAATATGACGCTTGTATGGCGTAGTGTTATGAGTGCCGGCGAGTTAACTCTGGGGATCTGAGTTCGGGTCTCGGAGCGGAAAAAAATTTGCTGGTTGAAAACTTTTTTGTTGGTTTATGCAGTGGTATGATATTGCTGAGTATTTAGAAACTGCGAGAAAGTATCTGCTTTGGTAGTACCACTAGTTTATTTATGTGATTTAAAATAGAATGTGATACATTCATATTTTTTCTAATGATTTTATTTCTAATTTTGTGTTTTTTAAAATTTTTTGCTTATCTTCTCCAATAATCCATTTCCGTTTCCAATCATTTTCCTTTCTACTCTTAATTTAACGTCCAAAATTATGATTTATAAGTCATAATATTGCGAATTATTGTTTGAAAACTTAGTCTTTGTTTGAAAACTTTTATTAGGTAATAATTTGAGATATTGAAACATTTTTGGAGATTTTAACAATATAGATGAATATTGTAACTTGGATGACGAGTTCACAACAACACGCTGATAAACTATGTCAGTTAACATAACCTTCAAACCAGATTACAAAACCACAAACCAAGAGGATTAAAGAGCTATAAGACCAAGCCGTAATAAGACTATACCAAAAACTATGGTATTCTGATAAGATATTTCAAACACGTATTCAAGATATCGAAATTGTACGAAATAGAAAAAAATAACAATTGATAAAATGTGCGTTGGGATAAATTATCGATAGTGTAAGGGAGTCAAGTTTGTAATGAATACAATAATGGTATGAGGGTAAAGCTTTGCCATTTACGCGCACACCCCAGTCACAAAGTGAAACCGCCCTTAGCTCACGCGGGACGCGAACTCAAGTCCCAGAAGGCGGAGACGTGTTCTTCTCGTAGCAGGAGGCCTGGTCACGCTTGGATAAGGAGAGAAAATGGATTTTTCATAAATATTCGGAGCTGCCTGAGACTAGTGGAAAATTCTAATTTGACACGAATACAATAGGTACAGTACCACCGTAATGCGCTTCATCGGAGTACATGCGCGCGAAACCATCGGGAGACGGAAGTTGGAAGAAAGAGGGAAGCAGCAAGTACAGTTTGTTGCACGGTGCTCGACATTACAGGCAGGCAGTATGAGGAAGAAAAGGAATATCTACTTGCAAGCAAAACAAGTCGCTGCCGTTGAAAATACCCGGTAGAGTGCAGCTGTCGTCATACCGACTGCCTCATTAGAAGGTGGGCGAAATTACGCATGCCTGAACTAGGCGCCGACTCCTTTCAACATCTCAGCACTGAACTGTTCGCAATTGTAGTTTCACGACTGCCGACAGGCTGGAGACAACCGGGTGTTTGAGGAAGACGAAACGTAAAAAACTAGAACATCAGAAAACGCTTACCTGTTTCGACGTGAAACGACTTAAAATCGGTCCAGAAGATGGGAAGGTTGAAAAAACTTCGTGTAAAGAAAACACGTTGCACTTATACTTTTCGATCGTAATAATTGCGCGGATTACGTTAATGCTCTTGTAGATGTACAAGGGCATATCCGATCACGTATGTCTTGTATATGCAGACGGTCCTACTGATCTCTTCGGCATGACTCAATCGGATATTGATTTGGCGAAGCGATTATAGAGGCATTTATATAGGTTTATTTCGGAAATGGGTTTGTAGACCAAGCAGGGTAGGGACTGACAATGCCATTTCAAAAAAATACAGCAAATTAACTAGCGTGCAGGATTATAAGTATCTCTTTCTTCAGAATTTACCTTCAGAAGGGCTTAGATATAAGAGACTAAAAGAGAAAGGTTAAGTCTCTAAAAGAACGTGTTTCAACAATAAACAATATTTATCATGCAATGTGGAAAGTTCTATAGTATGTGAACGCTGAAGTAAGACATTCTGCTCGTATACGCATGTATTTCTGTCTTGATACTGTATTGCCGGAGCCGGGGGAGAGGCGTGGCCACTCGGAGGCATCCCTGGTGGGAACGGCGCTGCACGGTGCCCGCGAGCAGACGCCGGAGCCGCAGGAGACATACGCCCTCATCTCGTAGAGGGCAACCGCCAGGACTGACTCAATGATGTTTCCGGGCATATCAACTACTGTCGACCGGAGAGAGAGCTCAGGGCATCAACTGATGGCACTCAAGCCCCTCTGACCGGGACGTCCTAGATTCGAGTCCCGACGGTGGCAGGATTTTCGACAATAGCTTGTCAACTAGATCAAATTCAGTCGCTGTCTGGAGGAGAATTCTAGCGACCGGCTGCTCGGATCGGTAGTTTTCCGTGATTAGTCAGATTAACACCAGGCGAATGCCAGAGCAATACCCTAGAAAATGGGCCATGGACCGCGCGCGATCTTCCTTACTTCCTTGTCCTATCCTCACCCCTTACACTCACACTAACATGCACTACACTACCACACATACCGGCAGGCCGGTCGGGAGCTGAGATCTTGTCCCGGCTGGGGCGGTGCCCAGCTAATGGGGGATACCTGGTTGGGGAATCCCCGCTAGCCGACGTTAGTTTGGCGCCGGATCTCGCCATCCACCGGGGGAAGACCACCACCAACTCCCAAACAAAACACGCACTACACTTACGGAATTAATGATCATAGTAGTTGACGCGCGCCAAATCACAAACAAACAATCAATCAACCAACTGCTATGGCCATTAGTTTCATTAGTGACGTTATTGCTTTATACCGAGAGGTAGTGAAGATTTTCCTTCGTGAAACTGCACGTGGGCTTGCGGGGAATTTAACTCTGGTTATCTCCGCCAGCAGGGCACCGCTCCCAGTCGAGACATCTTGTATGCTTCCGGCTGGTCTCCCGGCGCGTGTTGGCCTTGAAAGTGGGTGCGTGAGTAATATAGTACGGAAAAGGAAGCAAAGATCACGCGCGATCTGTGGCTTGTTCACTAGCGTAGAAGTAGACGAACGCTAATCGAAGTAGACGAACGCTAGAATTCTCCTCGAGACAGCGACTGAATTCCGCCTAGCTATCTTGTAAGCGTTGAAAATAATCCATCGTCGGCACTCGCACTACAGGACCTCCAGGTCTGATTCACTTGACAACCGCCTGGTGCGAAGCGAAATTCAACGAAAAATAAACTATCGTCAAAGCACCTGCCCATTTAAATGAAAACAAAAAGTGGTTCATGCTGGTCCGCCCCGTACATTTGTATCATATCTGGTGTTAATACGTGATTTAAATGTCTCTGGTACAATACTTGCATATGGTTAAAGAGACCCAAATACAACAATGTATTCCTTGCAGACAGAACCTGTGATATCTGAAGTCTCACACGTTCCCCTGACTGAATTACCCCGCATCGTCGGTTCGGGCTCACACACATGAAGTCCTGCCGTCGAATTGAAATTGCCCGCCTGCCGGCTGCCCAGGTTTCTGCTGTAACACCACTCTAAGGTAAGTGCAGTGGGAGGAGAGGTTTGAGGCAGCGAGCCGCTCCGCTGTAACATCCCGAGTTTTCCCACTTTGCTGCGCCGTAGCATTGCCGGATACCTACGCTCACGGGGGAAGAAATTCCAGAGAAGCATTGTTTTCCAGTGTATCCTCATGCCAGCCTGACGGTGCATTAGTGCAATCAAATAAGTGATTGATTAATTCATTAGTGATTCCGGGGACGACAAATGCTACGGCCATTAGTTCTGTAAGTGTATATATATTTTTTTCTTCGGAGGAGACGGTAATATTCTACCGCTCAATAGTGAGATCCAATGCAGATCTCATCTCGGGATATCGGGGTTTTCTCCAACCACGTAGCACCCGGCGAAATCTCTACGACACCGCCCCAGTTTCGACAATCTCTAAGCATCCGACCGGTCTCCCGGAATATGTGGAAGTGTAGTGCGTGTTAGTGTAAGTGTGGAAACTCACCGGACAGACCCGTCAAGATGCGGTCCGTGCCCGTTTGTAGGCTCCGGCATTCGCCTGGGTTGATCGGAGAACCACGGAAAACTACCGATCAGAGCAGCCGCCGCTAGAATTCTCCTCCAGATGGCGACTGAATTTGACCTAGAGCTGAAAATCCTGCCGCCGTCGGGGCTCGACCCTACGACCCCCCGGTCAGAAGCACTGCAGTCACATCAGTTGATACCTTGTCACTGCTCCTGGTCAAACCAAAGGGAATGAGGATGAGCTCGGGAAGGCGGTTGCCCGCTTTTGGTTAGATAATCCCACGTGGTATAAAGCTAAGTGGAATCGAGCGGTTTCCCACCCGCGGGAACATTTCCAATATGGAAGTATGGAATTCAAGAATCTAGCGAAAAACATATTGTTACTGGTGTAACCGAGTATTGTAGGGGTAGAAACTTCATCGTGTTTAACTCTATGAGCGTGGAGTCGCGCAACAATGATTTCTTACTACCGGAGTTTACAATAACATATCCTATGAGAAAAACGGGCACATGTTACAAGTTTTCTAATGTTTGCTGTTATGAATGGCGATCAAGAGCAAAGCCAGAGAGGAGAGGATCAGCATCTTTACATCCTGTAACCGCAGGCCAAGGCGAAGGTACGTAGATGGATCTCACGAGGAACGTCATTTCTAAGCGCAGGCTCGCGGTCATCACCGTCGTCGATGACCTGCCCAATGCGTGTGACCACCTGTTGCATCTTCTCTACATGAGCATCGCAGGCTACCTACATGGACGCCCTTTACTGTTTTCCGAGATGTCAACGATAGTTAGCAAAAGAGCGAAATTTGATTGTCGCGATAACTACTCGTTTGGGAATGCAGCATCATCCATCTTTATAATGTCACTGTCTCCTTCTGACTTCCATCAGGAGCATCATCTTCATCAGGGACAAATTTTACATATGCAACTTTATGTTACATTCATTTATGTAGATGTTTATTGGTAGTAAGCGATATTTTCAACCCGCAACCCTGCAGAAGATTGTAACATTTCTTAGGTTGATTGATTGTTTACCGTGCGCGTCAAATACTATCGTCATTATTTCCGTACGTGCAGTGTGTGGTTTTCCCCGGGAGGTGGCGGTGGTCTTTGCTTGCTGTATGGCGAGATCTGGTGCCGACCTTCGAACGATGTCTCCCCTTCATCCGTGGACCATTGAGAGATCGCCAGTCGCTGGCATGTTGCATGCTCTTTATCTGTTTCCGCGTTCCATTTTCTACGCTCACGCATCTCTTACATTGATCTTTGCCAACTCTGCGTTTACACACCTGTGCGTTCGGAAAAGTTATCTAAAAGTTGATTTACAGGAGGTGTGGTAAACAGATGTTCAGAAAACATGTTACAAACTTCTAGGCCAGTGAAGGGAGCAAAATGAAAAAATTTACCAATAAACTTATATGGGAAACTTCATGTAGGTACTGGCGTTACACATGCGCATTTGCCCTCATTGTCAGCCAATCACGCAAATACTTAAGTTGGGCACGTTCATGAAATCTCTTTTTAACTACGCCAGAACATGACCTCACGAACACATACGCACGCGGTGTTGCCCACCATCAGGGGCAAATGTTACACGTGCAACTTCGTCATGCTATTTTCAACTATGTACATGTTTATTAGTAATAAGCGATATTTTCGACCTTCTACCCTCCAGATGTTTGTAACATTTCTTCGGTTGATTGATTGATGGTTTAGTCATACCGGGCTCGTCAACTATTCATTAGTCCCGTACGTGTAGTGCGTGGTTTTACTTGGGAGGTGGAGATGGTCTTCCCCGCTGTATGGCGAGATCTGGCACCGACCACCGAATTTTCCCAACCAGGTATCTCCCACCAGCGGGGCACCGCCCCAGCCAGGACAAACTCTTAAGTCATCGACTTGATCTCTCGGCAAGTGTGGTAGTGTAGTGCATGTTAGTGTAAGTGTGTGTGTAAGAGGGTGAGGAAAGAACAAGGAAGAGGAAGGCAAGATCGCGCAGGGTTCGTGGCCCATTTGTTAAGCTACTGCTCCAGCATTCGCCCAGTATTGATCCGAGAAACGGCCATAGCAGTCAGCCATTAGAATTCTCCTCCAGTCAGCGACTGAATTCGACCTAGCTGACAAGCTACTGTGGAAAAGCTGCCCCCGCGGGAGTAGAGGGTCCCGGTGAGAGGGACTGCAGTGGCATCGGTAGCGTTTGCTCGGGGGCATCCTGTAGTAGTACGCGCAGTGCGCGGTTGAGAGTGAGAGTGCGGAATGTGGCGTGGAGAGGACCACATGTGGGCCGCGCCACGCGCCCGCATCCGCGCGGAGGGGGCGGGGCGGCGGGCGGGGGAGGCGCCGGCGACGCCGCCATCTTCGGCGGCAGTGGCGCAGAGGAGCGCGCGGCCCGGGGCGGGGCGGGGTGGCGGGTGGAGTCAAGGGGAGGGGCGGGGCATCGATCGCGCGCGCACCGCCGCCGGAGCAGACCCGGGGGCCCGCTCGGGTCGCCGGCCGCCCCCGGCCCCGGCCCGGCCCCGCCACGCCCCTCCCCGCCACGCCGCACCGCGCCAACGCTCCACGCCACGCCATGCAGTGCGGGACCGTCCCGCGGCCTCATGGTGCTATGGGAAGAGGCCGGCGGCGGTGGAGGAGTAGGCGCGATACATTAAAGAGATGAAAGCGTTGAAAAAATTCGATTATATTATTCGTTTGTATCCACATTGCTGTAAAACCTCGTCCATGATTCACGCAGCAAGTAGTCCATAACGAATTTATTTCACTTTTACTAAACAATTTACACTTATGTGTATTACTCATCGAGTCAGTGTTCGCATTCTAATACCTAGATTTTGTGCATCGTGGTTACGGAATTGTAGGGCGGCGCGGAGACTGGTGGCTAAGAGAGAGGAGAAAGAGGAAAGAGAGAGAATGAGAGGAGGGAGGGAGGAGAGAGAGGAGGAGGGAGAGAAAGAGAGAAGAGAGAGAGGAGAAAGAGAGGAGAGGAGAAAGAGAGGAAAGGAGAGAGAGGAGAAAGAGAGGAGAAAGAGACGAGAGAGGATAAAGCGAGGAGAGAGAGGAGAAGAGAGAAGAGAGAGGAAAGAGAGGAAGAGAGGAAGAGGAAAGAGAGAGGAGAGAGAGGAAGAGGAGGAGAGAGAGGGAGAGGTAAGAGAGAGAGAGTCCGGCGCAGGAGGCTGGGCGCAAGGGGCGGTGGCGGCGGGGCGGGGCGAGGGCAGAAGGCGACGATCGATCGGAAGCGGGGGCCGGCAGCCGGAGGCACGAGGGTTCGAACCTCGCCAGCGGGAGGCCAACTGCCTTCTTTCATCTCGGTCGTGAGATCATCTCTAACTGGAGATGGAAACTCAAGGAGTCGGGGTCTCTCCGACTGGAAAGTCTCCCCATAAGCCTCATTGGTCAATTACAATATCAGTGGTTGTCGCATTCAGCTGTGTTTAAAATTGCCCATCCGGACACACGTATTGAAATTGTTTTAACTGTTTTATGGAATTGTTTGTATTTTTATCAATTCTGAGCCCACACTAATATTCTTCTCGCATTTTATCACAACTCTCTGCAGAGAGTTTTTCAAGATCGTACCGAATGAATCTGTATTTCTTTATTCACTGTATTTCTCTGCATACTAGGTATAGATTTACTGTTCCATAATAACTTTGATAAAGGAAGTTCAAGTGTAAATAGTTAAAGTGTAAATGTTAGTGTACAAACTACAATAACACTAAATCTCTTAAGGACTGGCTCAACCTAAGAGATAAGGAGAACCACTCCTGTGTTCTGACAGGAAGACCTTGCCTCTTTAGGGATTCAACGGGCTTACATCAACATTATCAGCATCATCAATAACTTTGATACTTTCATATAATTATTAAACGATATATGAAATATAACTTTGACAAATATGTCTTCAAAAAACAGCAACATTTACTCCCACAGACCAGAAATTCCATACAGATATAAAATATAAAAGAGGATTCGCGTATGCGTAAAACATAGAGTGAAAGTGAAAGTTCACAGATGAAAGGTATCCTTGAGGAGTAGTAATGGTCTACTCGCTGAGATCGTTGTACAAAGTATCACATAACCAGTCTACAGCAATACCACCAATTTTGTAGGAAGGTAATTTTGAAAGTAAAATATCACGAACAGGGACGTCAAAGGCTTTTGAGAGATCTAAAAATATTTCAAAGTTGCTTTATTTTGATCCATTGAAGTGACATTTTGAAGAAAAGAAAATATGGATTATCCAGAAATCTAAACTTATGATGGCAATTTGAAAAAGCCTCGTATTTACAGAGAAAGATTTCCTTTCACACATAAAAAATCTCTCTTGAAAAAAACAACAAAAAATGGCAAAAGTGAAATTGCTTGACAATTTTGAATTTCATATTTGTTGCCGTTTACGGAGAGTGGCTAAATCTTAGCTGTTTTGAAAACATCTGGAAATGTTACGGTGTATAAAGCTACATTATATACGTGTATGTGAGTTAACGGGTTATAATGGCAGGTGCCGAACACAAACAATCCGGAAATTGATCTAAACAGACAAAATATTCAGTATTTAGTTTACCTATAATTTTGAAAATTCTCATATTTCATCTCATCTATTTTGAAGTTTCGAAAACAAACATGGTGTGAAAAAATGTTGTGGGAAAGACTGAAGTTGAATTTAGTGGCCTAAGGCGGTAGTGGCGTTAGACTAACCGTAATTCTCGAAAAATATTGGTTGAAGAAACAGGCCACTGTTGCCGGATCACTCACTTCTCTATAACGTTCTCTACAAGATTTCTAGCAAATGTATCTTTAACTATATTTCACAATGATTTTGTTTCTTTACTTGAGTTTAAAATATCGTGATCGTGTTTCATGATTTTAGACTGCCTTACAACAATGATTTGCATAGTTGGAAGTAGAGGTGGAAATCATGATTGATTAGTGATTCCGAGCGCATCAATTACTGTGATGATTAGTCCCGGAAGTTCCGTGCGTGTTTTTGCTCGGGAGGTGGCGGTGGTCTTTCTCCCCTGGATGGCCAGATCCGGCGCCGACGAGTTTCTCCCAACCAGGTATCTTCCACCAGCCGGGACAAGTTCTAAGTTCCCGACCGGTCTCCCGGCATGTGTGGTAGTGTGTGAGTAAGTGGTGAGGATATGACAAGGAAAATGAAAAATATCGAGCGCAGTCTGTGACCCGTTTGTTAGGGGGCTGCTCCGGCATATATATATATATATATATATATATATATATATATATATATATATATATATCACCCCCACCGAGTGCGTGGTCGAAGGTGCCCCTGCAGTGCCAGATGAGGAAATTGTGGCGTTAGGGGAGAGAAACACTTGTGTCTCGGGAGAGCAAAATGCGGGGCCACGAACGTATACGAAGGTAGCCGAGCGGAGTCGAGCGATCGGAGAGTGCCAGCTCTACCGAGACGCAAGACATTTACATTGGTTTGGAGTTGGAATCAGAAGTTTTTGTGCGGAATTGTGACGTTCGCTACGCGTGCCCAAGTTGAGAACGAGGCTCGGGCTTTCCGTCCTCGCGTTAACATAACACATCATTGAGTCTCTCCAACGCGTAATTACCAACGCACTTTACGCGAATAATCTTTAAAAATTAGAAGGTAGCAATAGGCTGTCTGTTAGTAACGATTTGACTAGAAAGTTCAATTATTAATTTATAGACAGTCAAATTATACATTTTTATTTATTATTACATATTAAAAACATAAACAATTGTTTCAATTACCATCTTGTAACAATTTATGTTTTTAATATGTAATAATAAATTAAAAATGTATAATTTGACTGTCTATAAATTAATAATTGAACTTTCTAGTCAAATCTTTAAAAATCATTTGGGGTGTATATATATTCTTTATGTGTTGCAGGAAATCCTACATTTTCTGTTCTCCTGTTTGGTTAATTACGTTAACGACTTATGTATAATAAAGAAATTAAATATCTAACAAATGTCGAATTAAAGCTTCGCGCCAAGAAAGTCCGCTCGGCTCGTTGACCTGTTCGGCTATCTTCGTTTACATACGTGGCTTGTATTTTGCTCTTCCGAGACACAAGTGGGAGAAACTGGTAGTGGGATTGGGAGAAACTGGAGTAGGTTCAAATGAGGAAATAGAAAGGTTCGAAATAAGAGTGAGGGTGGAGAAAGTAAGAAGGGTGATAGGGTTGGGTTTTGGGGAGGGAACACCGTAGGAATTGAGTTCATGATGTTTTGTGTCAATTCACTATCGTGTGTACGTTTTCCAGCTAGATTCATGTGAAGACCATGCCGGGTGAAGTGTTTTACTGAGAGGAAATTAATGTAAATAAATGTGACATTTGTTTATTTCATATATAGTTGTAATTGTTTTGCGTACTTAATCTCGCTGCGTAGTGTTGATCTGTTGTACCAGAAGGGCAGAGTCGAGACTACAAATGTTAGTAGACAGATCGATTTATTAAATCTCGCTTTTGAGATAATGCTCGGTGGCAAACATGATTACAATTAGAATTAAAACAATTACAAAACTTTTACAAACATTTACAATCAGAATTAGAGGTTGATAACACAGCTCTGATTAATTTCTAGTTATCTCTAAGTCGACTTATAACTTAACTAACACTTCACTCACTCACTCCGTTTGTTAAACTTCACTTCACTGTACAAGGGACATGCCCTGTTAATAATAATAATAATAATAATAATAATAATAATAAAATAATAATATACAATTATGATAATTGAGATAAAATCAGTAATAATAATAATATAAAATAATAATAATACTAACGACAAATATTTCAGTATTGTTAGTGATAATGTCGATGGAATAATCAAATTTTAAAGTTTGGCTACATTAGAAGGAAGAGCCTCTTATGTTTTTGCCGGTAGTTTGAAACAATCTACTATTGTGCGATTCTCAAAGGAGAACGTGTCATAATCAGTTCTTTACTTTTTACATCACATTTACCAAGGTTGGTCCCCTTTTATAATGAAGTTTCTGTAATCTTTCACCGACATCTGTCCATACTGTGTTGCCTCTTTATTCCCTGTACATTACGCAAAATCACGCCAGTTCCCTTACCTTACCTAAAGTTTCCCATACTTCTCCCCAAATATATTCGATGACACATCGTAATTTGTTTACATGTTTGGGCGTGAGGTGACAGCCCAAGATAATGTCATTCTGCCCCCCAATAACAATGACTGTGCCTTGATAGGTCAGTGTCGTCGTGTGGGCGTCCAACTCGGCAGTCACGTCCGCAATCCTCCCATTAATTTTAAAAACAGATAAAGCTGAGTGGCTGGAGCGTGACTTCCTACTGAAAATGGAGAAAAGATAGCGGCCACGCCATTCTACTAAAATTAGTACCTGTTTTTCAGGCTTAGTAGGAATGTCTTTTTTCGGGTGAGCTAGAATGCGCAACTTCTCTGTTTTTGTTTTGACGGGTTTACTAGTCTCTTCGTGTTGGTTTGTACATGAATCGATCGACGGGTAGACGGGGATGTGGGAATCAGGAAGGAGAGGAAATTTTGTAACTAATACATTAAATTTGTTTCGAGATTCGACTATCCAGTATTGTCTGTGCCTTGTCTGCAGTCATGGGTGCACGGTTGGGAAGATTCACAGTGTTGCAGACGTGTGCCCAAATGGCTGTGTGGAGAACGACTTCCTCTAACCTTCGGATATGTTGATCAAAATTATCGTTTATGTAGTATGTGAAGGAATTCAGATGGTCGACTTAGAGGGTATAGAGTGTAAGAAAAGTAGAACCACCAGTCGCCATGCCACATATGAGTTTTAAAATATGTGATAAACTAAATTTGTTTTGAGTTGTGACTGTTAGTGTCGTGTGCAGTCACAGGGACACGCATGGAAACATTCGCAGTGTTGCCGACTTGATACGAACCGTCTGTGTAGAAGAACCGACCTATTCCAGCCTTCGAATGTCTAAATTATTGTTTGTATGTGTGAAAGCTTTTAGAAAGTCCACTTTGAAGGTGTGAGGAGAAAGAAGTTTAGAATGAGCAGTAGCCAAGTCACAAATGCGTTTTAATGTAAGTGATAAAAATGGAAAATAAATATAATAGATCTCCGACAAGAGCAGCGCGCATCTAGCTTTTTAATTTTAAACTGTACAATCGGTGTTTATTCAATAAATTTAAAATTATGATTCTTTATAAGTAGCGAAGGTACGCTACAAAATCGAATGAAAGGAGGTACGGGGTTTCCAAGACGGGGTTAGCACGCCGCGCGTGAAATACAGTTTCTTGCACAAGTTTTAGGTGTGCGAAAAAACAAATTGTTTTCATTCTAATAGAGCGCGAAATGTGTTTCGCACACGACGAGGGAAAGAAAGTAATATACGGAATACGTGCGGCAGGTGACTTGCGCACTTGTCACGTGACTTAGCAGGTTTTACAAGGTGTCAATACCTGGGGTATTATCAAGATAAATAATAATTAATTTTACTCTATTGCCGCAGATTAGTAATAAGAGACGACAAGCGTTTTATATCTTTGCAAATGGCTCGCGATTGGAAATATGCAAGATTCTGTGAAGGTGCCTGTCTAAGCATTTTGAATTCACACAGCTTGCGTGACATCGTATTCAATCTAGATTTTTCCAACATCGACTTCATCATTAATACATGTAGTTCATTTCCTTTTTGGATAAACGCTGAACTCTTCTCTCACACTGTTCTCTTCCGTAGCTACTTCCTTCTAAAAGTATGTGGGATGAAATGATGAAGTAACAACTCCCGGCAACCTTCGTGAACACAGAAAGATGCATCCACGAATCTAGTCCTCGATTCGTTCACAACAAACGAAACTTTTCCACTTTTTATATGCGTTTCCCAATTAGCAGAAAGTTCTCTAAGAATTTTTAAAGTGTCCACCATAAAGAGCTTATCAATATCTTGGCTGTATGATAACATATCCGGGACAGGATCTCTTTCACAATCGCGTCGTACTTAATTCCACCCATTATGAAATAAGCAGACCTGGGTGGTGGAGATCTCTAAGGGGAACGCGCCTTGGCCATTGGAGGCGCGGGTTTGATTCCCGCCTGGTGCATGAATGTTAGCTTCTGTGCAGTGGCATGGTCGGAGTTTGTCCAAACTGCCTCGTGTCACGGAATAAATAACTCACCTCGCTCTGGATGGAAGTAAGTAAAGTTCTGGTTAGTGCTAGAGATGGGCTTAACAGCTTTTCTGCAATAACTGTTACCACAATAACAGTTGACTCGTAATAGCTGTTATTAATAACAGTTGAAAAATAACAAGTCCATGATCAGCAACCTAACTTGGTCGACTGCTAAGAGTTAAACCACGCGAAACGAATAACGTTGGTTGCACCGTAATGCTTGTGCAGATACCTTACGGCGCTTGCTTGCATTATTTCCCCAAACATGTTTGGACAGAGAAGCAGCTGATATGAACGAGACTGAGTGAACTGCCAAGGAAGAACAGTAATTCATATAACGTATAGCAAATGTGTATAGACTATTACTAAAATAAAAGTGATTCGTGATTCGGTTCCAGATTGCAAATATTCTTTCAAATATGCAACTTGTGGATAGTGAAGTGGCGAGTGTCAAAAATAATGAGGAGAAACAGTGTTTTGCATACCTATAGCTAAAGTAGTAATGACGGTTGAATATCAAATATTATAATGCGAGTTAATTGACCGTAACTCATTTTATTTTAACGGACCTAGGGAAATATTAGTTGATTTCACATAAACAACAGTTAGATAGAAATAAATTAACAAACATATTGGATATAATTTAAAGCACAAACATCTTGTTGTAGTGTATACAATAAAATATAAAAATATTGTGGCACATGGTGTGTAATAATGACGAATTATGTATTAATGAATCTATAATTTGGACACTGGCTAATCACGATTGAGCAGCTGCAGGAAGCTGTTATCGTACAAAATCGTTCTTGTAGTAGTACGGATTTGGCCCAGTAGATTGCAGTTCTATGAATAACAATCGATCAGAGCCAATAACAGGATAAAGGAAATAACTGTTATTTTGAGTAACAGTTACGAAACGTTAACTGTAAAGAATTAACAGTTTAGCTGTTAAGGCGCATCCGTCGTTGGCCTGCGTGCGGACGGGGGAGGAGAGCGCTGCCTGCCCCTCCCTGCCCCTGTCGCTGCGGGCCGAGAGCCGCTTGCACCAGTGTCTGTGGGCCTCGCGGTGCGAAGGAGAGGGAGGCTGAAGCAAGTGCCTTAGGGACTCAAGGGCACTTACGGCGGGGGACGACGGCGATTACCCATCGAAAATACCCGATACCACCGACCGATACCGACGGCAATATCCATTGATGATGATGAAATTACGAAACACAAGCGTGCTGCTTTAGGAAAGTGTTTTTAACATTGTCAATCTGCAGCACACTAACGGTGCAAATTAATTTCCCGCGGAGCATCCCACAGCAAATGTAATCCTAAAGTGAAAATACTTAATAGTAAAAAGTTTTTGAGGTTTACGTCAAAACTCTAATTCACAGTGCTACTCCTAGTAGTGATGTAATAATAAGAGCATAATTTATATTTTAATCATTTATTTATGCCAATGTATTGCCAGGCGATTATTTGCTCAATTTCAAATTTAAGGATATAAGAATATTTCCTATACGTAGTTTTAGTTTCGTTATTTTTTCCAATCGGCTGAAAAGCCATGCCCTGTAAACAGATAACGTTCCCTTCGTTTGTTTCTTAAAGAGTCCCTAATTGAACATCGCTCCCCGCCATTGCCTACGAAAGCTCGTTATGTTTACAGACGCGCCAACTGTTATGGTCGTACGTTTCCGTAAGTGTAGTTCATGTTGGATCGTCGCATACGGCGGGTGGCAGTGTGGTGCCTGAATGTTTGTGAGTGAGGCGAGAGGAGTGGCGTGCGATACAAGAGGAGTGGAGGGGATGCGAATAAAGAAAAGGTCATGCTCGGTCCGCGTTCTGATTGCTATGGAATTGATTCGACATTCGATTGGTATTGATCGAAGATATCAGGATGGCAGGCTTTTGACACTACGATAATAGCTGGGTCAAATTCTGCCACTGTCTGGAAAATTCCGGCGGCCAGATGCTCTGATCCGTAGTTTTCCGAGGTTTGTCCAATAATTTCGAAGTTTCGAATTTCAGAGCAGAACCCTAACGAGCAGGCCAAGGATCGCGCGCGGTCTCACCTTTCTGTTTCTTGTTATCTTCTTCACCCGTTACACACACTACACTAGCAAACATGTCGTGGATCATTCGGAAGCATAGAGTTTGTCCTGGTTCGGGGGAGTGCTTTGCTTGGGGGATACGTGGATGAGGAAACCCTCCGCAAGCCGACGTCTGGGGCGGCGCCGTATTTCACCATTGACACGAAATATTGAGCTTAAGTTAAGTTTTCTCGAGAATGAAAGTTTTCGACAGGAAACAGATTACGCCAAATTTTCGCAAATGACGATAAAGAGGCCTCAAATGACGATAATGGCCTCTTTAATTTTTTGATATCAGTATTATTAAGCGACAACCTAATAGTGGATGTAGAAGCACGTGGCTGTAGGTTTAGGGCGTGAGTGCCGTAAGCCGCCGCGGCCGAGGAGCCGAGAGTACGAGCGGCTGGTAGAGAAGCGCTCTGATCGCGTGCGCAAGGAAGATTGCTTCCCAAAAGGCGCTAGTTGGCTCTAAACGAACATTTCGCTTCTTAAAAATCACTGTTCAAACGTGGACACTACTTCGTTAACTTCGAACAGTTCGACTGTCACCGGTGGGTAACATCATACAGGGCCTGAGTTATGTGTGGATTTCGGAAAATAAAGCATACACCCTTCTACTTCCATCATAAAATAACAAATGAGGTACTTGTGGTAATCAGAATACCATTGTATTGTATTGTGCAAAATCTGTCATAAAATTCTGAACAAAAAAGTCATTAGCATGTTTTACGCAAAACAAACACTTGTCGAGACACTGGAATTTTTTTTAAAAGTGATTAGCATAAATGTTGCTCTTATTTTCGTTGTCATTATTTAAAAAATACAATTTTGTAACGTATTGAAGTTATATAGAAAGAAAGAAATCAAACAAAGTTAACTTACGTATTATACTTGAGGATTTACATCACTTTAAATGTACCCTACTAATGAAAATAGTTACAGAAAATTGTTCTCATAATTTTAGTCCAATCAATGGAATTCGTATTAGATAACATGGTAAATGAAACGTGTACAATTTTCTGTGACCGTTTAAACTTCATGGTTTCCATTTTTTTCGAGTCAATTTCTATTGTTCAAAGGGACGGTCCACCAACTGACACAGCTTCCACTTCCAATATCATTTCGCTCCTGAATTAGTAAGAGATCCGCGTCCTGGCAAGTCCAGCGTCTATGTTCATATTCCACAGGCTTTTATATTCCACATATTCCACAGGCTGACTATATTCCACAGCACTGGGGTAAAAAGAAGTTTGAAAAACGAGTTTGAAATATGAACAATTTTGTGTAAAATTAGTTTTTTTAAAAAGCAAAATTCCATATTTTTGCGGGATGGAACACGGAATACACCCCATCATGGGGACGAGACTTTTCTGTTTCTTATTATTACAACTCCAAACAATGTATTTGCAAAGTTTCAAAACTTTGATACTCTGAAAAGAGGAGATTGATAGACACAGCTTTTCTCACATGTACAAAGTAGTGAGTCCCGATAACCCATCCCTCCCACTCACTTCCCACAACACGAACAACTACCTCCTACGCAAATCTCCTTATCCCCACCCATTAGCTTTTCAGTATAATGTAGTGGTAAATAGTGGCAAGAATGTTACATTTATTCTCACCTCTTCAATAATACTTGCCCCTAAACAATAACATAGCTTCTAAAGTACGAGCTTACCAATTAATTTATTTATCCACTTTGGTTAGGTAAAGTCAAACATTATGCCACTATAATCAGTTTCGTAATGAAGCACTTTACCGCCCTATTGTGGTAATAAACTTCATTACCACAGTAGGGCAGTAAACTAATGGCGCACTTTGCCACTCATCTTTTGAACATATTTTGCACTTCTTTGTCTTGTATCATTCACTATTTATCTTTAAAAACGCTAATAACTAAAAAACTTACTGATATCAATATTGTCGTTAAGTGATTTTGTACTCTTTAAACGTAGATTAGTGGCTCCAAAGACAACTTTGTTTCGCTTCTCAGACTTGCAAGTAAGCAATCAAAACTTTTTCCGATATGGAATGAACTTCTTTTGCAGAATTTTTTAAAAATTATACACGCTCATATTTCTTTCTTGATTTGTTGGGTAACAATGGTTTTATAGGTGCATTTACTCACAATTCTATTACCGAATTAGAACTACATTTACTCATGTCGACAAATATAACCAAGTCTGTTTCAATTGTTCTCCTTTTTGAAAACAGTGTCGCCACTTACAGGAAATAAAAAGTGAATGCTAAACGAAGGCATATGACGAATGTTGACATTAAATTAACGAATTCTTACAAAGTAGATAAAATGTTGGACGATATTCGTGGGTAACATTTGATTATAATACTCAATTGGTTACCAAATTCGGCCTACCGGCCTCGTTTGGCCATATTCTAATCTTGTTTGCAATCAGATGTTTTACTACTCTTGTATCGTAAATAACTATTATTTATGTACGTATACAATTTTTCAAACTCACTGCCTCATCTTTTGCTGCTGCAAAGAATCAGTAGGGTACTTTACAATGTAATATGGTGTTTTGCCTAGATCATGTTACTTCAGATTATAAATATTCCACTGGGAGAGGTGGCTCAGGGCTTAAACTGATGTCACTGCAATGACTTGACCGGGAGGTCGTAGACTTGGGTCCCGATGGTGGCAGAATTTCCGGTACTAGCTAGAAAGCTAGATCGAATTCAGTCGCTGTCTGGAGGAGAATTCTAGCGGCCGGCTGCTCTGATCGGTAGTTTTCCGTGGTTTCTCCGATCATCACCAGGCGAATGCCGGAGCAGTACCCTACCAATCGGGCCACGGACCGCGCGCGATCTGTCCTTCCTCTTCCTTGTCCTCTCCTCTCCTCTTACACATACTCTTACACTAACATGCTCTACACTACCACATGTTCCGGGAGACCGGTCGAGAGCTTAGAACTTGTCGCGGCTGGGGCGGTGCCCCGCTGGTGGGAGAGTCCTGGTTAGGGGGAAATTCCACTACTCGACGGTAAGTCGGCGCCAGATCTCGCCATCCAGCGGGAGAAGATCACCGCCATTTCCCGAGAAAAAACATGCACTACACTAACGGGACTAATGACCGCATCGACTAATGACATAAGTTGATGCCTGAGTTGATGCACATGCACTACACTAACGGGACTAATGACCGCACCGACTAATGTCATCAGTTGATGCACTGAGCTCCTGCTCCCGATGCAATGGGTGGGAGCTGTAATGTAATAACATGGGTGAGCAGATCCGACTTTTGTTCGTTCTGCGCATCACCAGATACGTCACGAACCACGGGACCACAACACAGGAACTTCGTTTGAAAAGTCAGGTCCGATGCTGGCTGCCATGGTGAATGGCAAGCCGGAAGTGTTGAGATACATTTTGAAAAGGCATAGTGTGGTAATTATCAACTGTGACCAACCAAAAATAAAACGATAAAGGTGTAGTTGAAATTTAAAAAATTCAAACTTTTGCAATTTTCGAAAAATTATAGTTAACCGTGAAAATCGGACCTTTGCCACCTTTATAAGTGTATTTTACTCTATTCTTACTAGAAATTTAAAGAAAAATTGGGAGCAATTTTTGAGATAATTTTCCAATTCTTGCAGGGGCTTCATGTAAATTACCCCCAAAAATTAGTTAATGTTTTTCAAAATCTCCGTTCTTCGACTCAGGCCAGATACCCAGGGGTTTATTCAGTTTGGAAAAAAATCGTACGTCACGTTTAGGCACTAGTGTGCCCGACAGACGGACAAACAGACAGACAGACGGATGGACGTTTTAAAAGAAAAACAGTTTTTTGGTATCAGGGGACCCCAATATGTGTATTTCCGTTGAAATCTCGAAATCGATTTTCCGCAGCATTATGTCACTTTGTCTGTACTCCGTATATTATTCCGTACATGCGTACGTAAACGAGAAAGTGAAAATGCCATAATGAAAAACTCTTGTCCTATCTGTTTCACTGACTTGTAGCAACTGCATTTAAAATGTCCGCACCGCGGTGCGTGAGGCCTCACCTTGTTGGAGCGCAGGGTGACCTTGCCGCCGCAACGCGCGCAGCAGCGGATGTGGCAGTAGTTGCAGACGTGGCCCACGCCGTCCGCGAACTTGGTCTTGAGGCAGATGTGGCACGTGGCGTCCAACTCCACCCCCGCCTTCTTCTGCTGCTCCGAGCGCTGGCGGATCGTGTCCTCCAGGACGGCCACTTCGTCCTGCTTCCGCCTGCGCAACACGACACACAGCACGCCGTTAGGCACAACCCTCACGAAGGGACAGTGGTCCTTCAAATGAGCACATTCAATCAGCAGATTACCTATGGAACATTGTAGCGGCTATATATTTAGCCCTCTTCGGGGCTTCAAAATATGATCTAAACAATTACATTATATATATATATATGTATATATATATATATATATATATATATATATATATTATATTGCGACCACCCTCCGCAAAATTGATCTAATGAACATGAAACACTTTACATATACAAGGGATTGAATGCATTTAAACAGAAACCAAGTCGAATCACTTTCCACTTACTTAAGTATATTCTAATTAAATTGCTGTTACAGTCAATGAACATGAAACACTTTACATATACAAGAGTTTTGTCCTGCTGAAAAAAAGAAAACAACTTACACTCTCAATAATTAACTACACTGTTTCCTTTCTCTCATTTAAATCAATTTCACAGAATACTTAAAACTTTGCCTAATCATTCCAGTCGTAAATTCCCTAGTTGCAACTTTACAATTAGCTAAGTTTTTCTTGAAAGAAAAGATTGATTCTATTTTTCACAGAATATCAGTATAAAGAACCTGTACTAATACTTTCTTTCCGAAACAAATTATTCCTTCTAATATCTACAAATTGTTCAAGTTGGCACGACCTTACTGTGTCTTTTCACGGCGTAGAGAAATCTACGGCGTCGACTCTTCCAGTCGCTCGGTGTCCTTGTCCTTGCAGCTCGGTCGGGAGCAAAGCCGCCCCTCTGCAGAACCGCACGGTCGCCCCTTTCCAGTACCGTTGTTATTCTTTTCGTATTCTTTTATAGAATGTAACTAGCTTTTAATTCCATATTTAAAAGAATCTACAATACGACAACTGAGTCTATCGTATAAGAAGAATAAATATAAAATAAGAAAAAACTGCAAAGAAAAGAAATGAATGGCCTCGTTAGTTTCATGCTATTCACACTCCTCTCTCTTACAAAGATTTTAAATGCGTCACTTATACTTTCATCCTTTTCCTGATGAATTGTTTTAATGCCTTGTAATATGATAATTACCTCCTCGAATGTCTTGAAGAGTTTTTATCGTAGATGCAGTCCTGAAGTCCGTAGCAGTACGAGGTGCCGCCTTCTCGTGATCGGTAGGTCCTCACTCTCCAGCTGTTACTTCAGAAAAGAAAGCTTTCTTTCTCCCGATCTCGGTGTCGCATACTCTACCGAGACGCTCCTTACGGATATAGTTCGTAGTTTTCATTTTCGGATTGTATTCATGCGCGTTGGCGCGCGTTCAAACAGCTCATCTTATTCTTGAATATTGATGTGCTCCGTTTTCCGAGACCTCGGCAAACGGATGGTCACAATATATATATATATATATATATATATATATATATATATATATATATATATTGTGTGTGTGTGTGTGTGTGTGTGTGTGTGGGTGTGTTTCATTACAGTGATACATTAGCATTCCATTGTTACAAACCAATTGTAATGTCAATTGATCAAGATCTACAGAATCATTAATAATTTTGTATTATCATTATTATTAATCATTAGTCAAGGTTTTTTAAAAAAAAATTTTTTTACCAGCAGGCGAGGTAAATATTTTACAATTCGTAAATCATCAATTGAAATATAGAAATAACGTGAAATTCATTAGAAGACCGTGAAATTATCATTAAAATGACATCCCATAATAAAGCTTCATTGGAAACAAAAGTAGAAAAATAAATCTTTACAAGACAATAGTTTCAATGTAGCAAATGCTCATAAAAGAGCAAACGTGTCGTAAGAAAATGCGAGTTGGAATCGTTAAGGCAAGAGCGCAATGCGCGATCTCGACTCGAAGGGCCTAGGGTTCGATTCCCACCTCGGAGAAGGACACTTTCGATCTCTTATCCTTCCACAAGAAAATTCACTGCTCATTTTCTACCAATGTAAGAAGGCAAAAGCGCGGGTGTTGTAGATTCAAAACGTAGGTTTGCAATGGTCTCAATTTCGCACCAACTGCGACGGAATGTGCGAAAATGTGGAAGACCTACTTTGAAGACGATGGCGAGAGTTACGTCCTTGTCCAAAATCTTTTTTGAGGACACGTCATTAGGTGAGCAACCACAGGACTCTTTCTAAGGTTTTCTGTGTCTTCATTCATCATTCAGTCACTCAATAGTAATAGGGAGGGTAGGGATTGTGGAGCTCAAAAAATAGGCGCAGTTTACACTTGTTTCCACACTCACATAAGAGTGTTTTTTACTGTTTCGACGATAAATTAAATAATTAAATAAATAAATAAAAATGCAACTTTGGAAAAATTTTAGCGCTGCAAAAATGAAACAAGTCCATTCCCCAACAGCTGCCAAAAAAGTTTTCGCTAGTGACTCAAGCGCTCAGAAAGAGCGCTTCTAATAAAAGGGGGCTACTATAAAGCAGCATTCAGGTATGCGCGTTGTACCAGAATTAACTGGATTTGCTCTATTATCGAAAGTTTCCATACAGCGCGATGTCGTTTCCAACAGACCAGGACACACCTTGCGTATTTTTGCCACTACTGGATGTTTGATATTGCCCACAATGCAATGTGAGATATTTATTTTCCCCAATAAACCCAAATAAAATAAACTGCGTGCTTTCTCGGTGCAGGCGCAAGCCCATGGTTGAAGCTGCTAAGATCGTGAGAACCTGGGTTTGAAACTAGTTGATGAATATTTTTCCACTCTTATCTAGCATTTTGTTTGGTTATTTTATACTATCAGTCGAATCTTTGATGGAATATATTGGAGTTCTAGAAATACATTTTATTATTTTTCGCAGAGGAATATGCCTAGTGCAAAAACGAACTGGTTGTTTAAAAGTGTGCCCTTTTGGCCTAGTGAAGTACAATCACGCATAAAGCAAGCGAAATCTACTGATGTAAAGAATCTCCAGTTTTTTATTATTTGGAAATATTAATTTGACAATACACTCCCTAAATGGAAACGAAAATAATATTACACGCAACAGGTGGATAAAGAGTAATAATGGCATTTTTTGTAAATAAGAAAATTTATTTCTATCGTCGTTCGATTTCTTCAACATACAACTAGCGTAAATATACCCTTCTTTAATTACTATAAAATGTGTATGTAATTCATAAAATAATTTGTGAAGTATATAGGCTCTGTTCGAAATGTATGACATTCAATCAAGTGAATTCTGTAACTTATGAGTTATTTACAATCTTTCATGAAAACTTAAAATTTATCTCGAACCCAGGTGATGACTTCTCAGAGTGTGTAGGCATACACTAGAGACCAATTGTTTGTGATACTCATAATCACAACCCCTTCCATTTGCTCTGTGAACTGCTACAAAAAGCTGGCAATAAACTAGCGTAGTCTCCGGCGACACTGGAGCAGAAGCCGCAGTACGAAGTGGCTGAGAGTGGGCAAACCCTCGTGCAATGACACACTCGAAAGCTTCGTCTGATAATTGTTTGCACTAATGGAACAATTTGGCCATCATTCAGAATAATGAATATTAAGTCACACTACGTGCAGGCAATAATCACTAAGTATTCTCCGCTCGAGGTC
Organism: Teleogryllus oceanicus; assembly: GCA_964035755.1. NCBI lineage: Eukaryota > Metazoa > Arthropoda > Insecta > Orthoptera > Gryllidae > Teleogryllus > Teleogryllus oceanicus. Next base: position 4,141,083 of record CAXIVR010000008.1, on the reverse strand, counting down.
CATCTAGGTTTCCCAGGCTCTTCGGGATCTTGTTGCACATCAGATCTCTTCTCTGTATAGCAACATTGTGGTTTGATAATTGCCAAAATTATAAGAAATTTCTTTTATACACATCATATAATTATTGAATAATGTATAATTTTCCGATATTATAATTGCGCATTCATGCTTATAAACGCATGCATTCTTGTATCCTTTTCATTATTTCAAATAGTACGGAATTTTCATGAATTTCAAGTATTAGCTATTAAAGGTCGTTTTACAGGTCGTTAATTCCGAAGCAAGTTTTGATTTGGTTAGACATCACATGGTGTAGTAAGAAAATTTCAAATTACGAACCAGACACTTGACTGTTCCACTGCCCACTTGACTGTTCTGCTGCCCCTAAAGCTCATTAATGAGTAGGTGGAGTTATCAGAGTTCAAAAACTGATTTTTCAAAAAATCAAATAAAAAATTCCATATACATTTAATTTTTATGCAAATGAAATTTTCTCGTTGACAACTACATTTGTTTTTGAATTACTCCTTCGCAGAAAAATCTTTACTTCTGTACCGATGCAATCTATTAGATTCTTACCAGTCACGTTATTTTTAAACCTCATTTTCTTACCAACTAGTCACCAATTTGCCCAATGGCTTGCCACATAACGTTGGAATTAATAAATGTTTTGTAATTTGCAGGAAATATTATATTGGCAATTTGCAGCGTGCACTAGAATAAATCATTTATATTTATTTCTCGATATCAAGGACCCACAACACATGGATTATGACAACACAGCATGTTATTTACTATACATAGTAACAAGATTTATACACTTTTTTTTACCAGGACCCGGATACATATTTTTCTGCAGAAAATTCGCCATTTTCCAGCGCACGATTGCAATACTCTCTCATCTTACGAAGTTTCTGATGTTTCCAGGAACGTTAACAAGTTTGGTAATTAGTTACACTAGTGTATTGAATGTTTTATCCAGGGAGGCCGCGCTGCTGCTACTCCCATGGATGATGCGATTCAGTAAGGACATGTCGACTTTCGGGGGATTTCCCCATCCAAATATCTCCTACATGGGCAATATCCATCCAGAAGAAGCTCTAAAATCCTGTCTCCTGTCATGTGCGCTAGTTTAGGGCATGGATATGTCGGTGTAAGGGCAGAGGAAATTATTAGGAAGAGGAGGGAAATATCGCGCTCGGCCCGTGAACCATTTGATGGGATACCACTGTGGCATTCGCCTGATAATAGAACTACACTACGGACCGAACAGTTAGAATTCTCCAAAGAACAACCGCTAGAATTCTCCTCCAGACAGCGCAGGTTCGTTGCACAGCGTCTGGTTCGTTGGTTGGTTAGTGATTCCGGGCGCATCAACAGCATTGGTCCTTAGTCCCGTAAGTGTAGTGCATGTTTACCCCCTCGGGAGATGGCGGTGATCTTCCCCCGCTGGATGGCGAGATCCAGCGCCGACCTACCGTCGGCTAGTGGGGTTTCCCCTAACCAAGACTCTCCCATCAGCGGGGCACCGCCTCAGCCGTGACAAGCTTAAGTTCCCGACCGATCTCTTGGAAATGTGATAGTGTGGTGCATGCTGGTGTAAGTGTGTGTGTAAGGGGAGAGGATAGGACAAAGAAGAGGAAGGAAAGATCGCGCGCGGTCCGTGGCCCGTTTGGTAGGGTACTGCTCCGGCATTCACCTGGTGAACCACGAAAAACTACCGATCAGAGCAGCCGGCCGCTGGAATTCTCCTCCAGACGGCGACTGAATTCGACGTGGCTGAAAAGCTAGTGTCGAAAATCCTGCCGCTGTCGGGGACCTCCCGGTCAGAGGCGCTGCAGTGACATCAGTTGATGGCTCCCGGTGGCATCGTCTGAATCCGTCCTATATACCTGCTAGTGTCGAAAATCCGCCTCGGGAGTGGAAGACAACAACCTCCAGGTGAGAGGTGGCGCCGTGAAGGCAGCGGCGTGCTGGGCCTGAGACAACGCGGGCGGCCTTTGTGCTTGCGCTGCGCCGCGTGGGCGCGCGTGGGCGCGTGGGCGCGAGCGGAGCGTCCATCTGGCGCGGCGGCGCATCGATTGTGGGCGACTCGACGCCCGACGTCGACGCCGCCGAGACGCGGCCGCCCCCCATCCCCCACCGTCGCGACGGATGCCGCAGCGACCAGTCCCTCCCCCCGCCCCGCGGCGCCGACGCTCCCTCCTACGCAGCCTTCGCCACACACCCGCCGACCCGCACTGGTGGACTTGGGTTTTTCTAACGTGGCGCCTGAGGGTAGTATCTCCAAGGTGGAATTCGGCACGACTTTTGAGTCATTCTCAGTCCTGCCGCTAGAGTCGCTTGATCTGTACACTCTTGATCGGTGCGATCATGCGACTCTTGCAGCAGGACCAAGAAAGACGCAAAATGTCGTGCCAAATTCCGATTTGGAGATACTACCCACAACCGCCACCTTAGAAAAACCCAAGTATAGCTATAACACATGGAATCTCGCCCTCAAAGGATGCTGAAGTTTCTTCCTCGTATACGTACGTAAACCCTAATATACTAATCAAGTAACTGCGTCCGTAACTGCGATCGGGTCAAACGAGATGCCATTTGACGAGTCTCCGAAATATTTTGAGAATCTATTCACAAGTTTGTAAGAAATGTGAAGAAGAAATAGTATTTTTGCGGTTCTTTTGGGCAACTCAAACGCCATTTGGTTGACTTAAGACACCTACAGGGGTGATTCGAATTGTTCCATCGCACCATAGTTTAAACGAGCCAAAAACCTGGCCATAATTGCAAACTTTGAAGCGCGCGTTCGGAATTCTCACTTATCAAATCTCATTCGGATGACGTTGAAGCACACTACTTCAGCTCCAGAACGTTATTTCAATCATTTTTGTCGTCCTCACGGCTTGTAAAGTAATCGTTGTTGGAAATACTCGAATTCATTGATTCTCGTCGACTGAATCTGTGAAATTACAAAAAGTGTTTAAATTATTTATTTGTGGATTCGTTTCATATTCACGTATACAAGACTATCTTGACTATAAGTAAAGTATATTTTTAAGAAAAAGTGTCTCATAATTTTATTTATAATACGACTGAATTTTAACCTATGAGGCGTAACAATGATCACGTACATTGTGGTTTATATTTTTTGTCCTGCCTCAATTGATTGTATTGATTTGTATTCCTGCCTCAATTAATCTTTTTAGTTATCAAGTACAATTCCCTTAATCAGAATTACTCACATTTAGCTGCAGATACCTGCACCTTTTTATTTTATAGCCACTTTACTGCAATTATGCATAATAAGATTTAACACTAGATATCCCAGAAATGTCTTCGACGTCTCTGGAAATTATTTTCTTTGTATATTTTTTTCTATTTCTCCTAATAATTACTATTAATAAGAAAACTACTGATATAAATTTTTGGAATGAATAGACAGTATTATCCCGTGTTACCGAGAACTTTAAAATTTTTATTTTCTTTAAGGATTCGTGTTTTCCTGTCGTAGAAGCCAAGACTATGTGTGTGTGTGTGTGTGTGTGTGTGTGTGTGTATGCATTTTTGTCTATTTTTAAGAGAGTCGCCACTTTGAATTTTGAAATTTCATTATGATATTCAAATTCAGCGATCTCAAAAACCCATTGATACCTATTTTTACGGAACTCCACTGGCATTTGCAATTGTGACCAGGTTTTAGGCCGGATTGGACTAGTGTGCTTCCAGACAAAACGATTGGCACAATTAGTTACATTTAGGATGTGTATCCTAAACGTAAAAAAATGTGCCAATTGATTTGTCTCGACGAAAGAAACAGAAGAATAAAAAAAAACGCATTTCATTGTTTTGAAAAATCTTGTTAAAAGATGTTATAATGATAATGAAATATTAATTGAACGATATCTAAAAGAAGTAGCAAGCAGCAAGACAAATGTAATATATATATATATATATATATATATATATATATATATATATATATATATATATATATATATATAAGTAGCAAGACAAGGTGTTGTGTGTGTGTGTGTGTCTATGTTTCGCTTTTCCAGTACTTCTTTGATCCCTCTGGGCCATCCACGAGCCATCTCTGACGAGCATCTTGGTGACTTCGAACAGGAAATCTGGCTGTTTCTCCAGGCGTGCCGAACAACGGCGGAGCGACGTATTTTCTTGAATTAGAAGTGATTCTGTTGTCCTTCTTCTATGGTTCTACATGTTTCGCTAATGTCATTGCGACCACAGCTGCGTGCGGTTTAAACTCCCGCCGTAACCACCGGCGATGGAGGTTGCTTTCAATACTTGGCGTTCAGCCGGGAGGCTGGCTCGATCGTTGATCCCGGCTGCGGGAAAGGCAAGGGCTTCCAGGATGCCGTTCTCTGTCGTTGAGTGATGCCGCGATTCGGTGTGGAGAGAGCACTTGATGTACGTAGATTTTCTCTACACCTTGTGTGTCGCTGTCGTAGTTTCGCGTTCTCATTTACACGTCCAAGGAAAGTAGATTGCGCTCATTGCCTACTCGATGGTGAATTTGATTTGGAGATGAGCGCTGTTTAGATGTAGTAGAAATTCATGAGGGGTGTCCTGTCCATTAGGCCACACCAAAAAGGAGGTGTCAGCGTTTCATACCGACATCGTGGGTTTAAATTGCGCGAGGTCACCGCACTCTATAGGAAATCCCCGTATCGATAATTGTTTCGGACAATTCGGCTGTCTCAACAGGGATAATTGAATTTGACGAAGATATCCGTTCTCTTCAGAGCCTGTCGTGTAGTAAATCGATAAAAGAACTAGAATTTGGGACTGCAGTCGCGATGTGCTTAAATGGCCTTAACTTGTCAGCGATATTCCCTGCCCGCGGATGTGTGGGCGAATATCTCGCGTTCACAGTCGGGCCTAGAGGAACATCTGTCCGCAAAGTTATGGTGTTGCGCTGTTTCCCCGTTTTAACCAGGGTTTCATTTCAACCTGGATGTTGATGGAATTGTTGTCTCACGCAGTGACTTCTACCCGAAATTGCCCCAAATTCTACCCGATGGTGCCGATGCGGGATGTAGGCGTCATCCGAAGAGGACTCTCTCCTCTCTCTCTCCCTCTCTCTTTGGAGAGGCCACCCGCTTTCCCATCCGGCCGAAGCCACCGCGCAGTAACGTATCCCGACAAGAGCGGCTCGCCCTGTGCACTCTGTGTCAATGCAAAGATATCGATTCTAATCGATTCTTCCCGCTGAGAAAGATATCACTACTGTCATCATGCGTACGCGGGAATACGATAAAAAAGTGACTACTGCTCGCAGACGATTGTTAAGTAATAAATGGAGGCCCAGAATAGTATTCTACGCATGGGTAAACGAAAGAAATACTTCTTGCTAAATAAAAAATACAGAGGGTACATTATTCGCTGTATACGCACAAGAAGAAGTAAGATCTAATGACTGAAATATTTTACAAAACGTTAAGTTGTAGACTCGTATAACAAAAATGATTACCTACTAATAGGAGACCTGAATGCTCGAACTCGAAATCAGCCAAAGGCCTTTTTGGACATGAAGAAATGACACTAAATATAAATGGCAGACTCTTAAATGATTTTATATATTTTAATGCGTTTCGAATTGAAAATTCATTTTATAAATACAAAGATATCCACAAGTACACTTGGACAGCCCGAGATAGTAATATATTATAGATTGCTACATAGCCAATGAAAAACTTGGAAAGTATGACATTGAGATACGCGAGGGAAAGATATCGGTCAGGCCACAACTTAATGAGACCATCAATTGCGTTAAAACTAAGGAGGTGAAAACCAATGTCAGATCCCACAATGGCACCACAAATATGGTTTACTTAACAATCCGTCCATTATAAATCTTACAAAGCAAATTAGTTGAAGCATTGTAAACAAATCTGGTACATATCTGATAACAGAGAACTAGTAGCATCGTAGTTTTTACTTTTGGTTGTTGATAAAATAGGATATGAAAAACAACACAATGCTCTCATTACATGTTCCTGAAAACAAATTAAGGTTCAAGAATATTTACAAATGTTTGAAAACATCATCTACAAATATTGCGGTAAAAATCTTTATTATTCTCATCTAGGTATTCTGCAATGGCAGTACATATTTTCTCTTAGAATTGTTGATAGCTGGAGTCCCCTGGATTTGTGTCAGGTTTTGAAGATTAAGTACATCATGAAGTGATCACATTCGAAAAAAATCTACATTGTTTCCAGTCCTCTATTTCTTTGAATGTGTTCGAGTTAGAATGTTCATAATCCATACAATACGAAGGAAACGATTCAATGCCATTGCACCTAATTACTTCGTATTCGTAATAGGAATCACCTATTAAATATATTGATTAATAATAATCACCCAAAACAAAAGCGTCGTAACTAGGCACAGTAAGTTTATGGACGTACGTGCTTATCTTGGCCACGTCGCCTGGACTTACAACTGATCCCATCTTTCGGAAACCCGGGAAATCGTTAAAAATATTTAATTTAAACAAAAAATAAAACAATAAGGAATGCAGGACAAACCACGTACAGAGAATGGATAATTCTAAAACACGAAAACATGTGACAAAGTATCATCCTAAAGGAAATAGGTGTGTTGGACGACCGAAAACAAAATGGAAGAATCAATGAATGCGTGACCTATCTACAGCAAAATGTTTGAAGAAAAAGAAGTTGGATATTAATTAGCTATAAATTATTAGAAAGTGTTTACTCGGATGTGCTGATATGACTGTTTCAGCTTGGCACCGCTTACTAAAACATTGAATTAACTGATACGTGTTGTATGTATTATGATTCACAACATAACATTTTGTGTAGTTATTTTATTAATTTTGAGGAAATTTATTCATTACCGAAGACAATGGAATATTTTTAAACGGTAAAGCAACTTTGCATACTTGCTGTGAAAACGAATGGTGTCAAAATCTTTCAAGTAAATAGATTTAATGCTGCAAAGCATATAATGACTGCATAAAATAAGCGTGCATGCAAATATCAGATTTGATTATATTATTAGTTTAATCAAATTATTATTTTGCCACTTGCTTATAAAAAGTTGGGAAATACAGTCAAGAAACTCATCTCGTTGCGCAGAGCGAAGTCGCTCGCCTTTCACCAAGGAGATCCGGGTTCGAGCCCATCGAATCTCATGTGAAATTTGTTCCGACAAAACGAGTTTGGCTGCTTCACAAGTGCTAGTCCAACCTCTGTGAAGTGTCCTAAACCCTACCCCTATCCTAATTCCTTCCTGATTCTGGCCGCTGGGTAGTAACGCCGGAGCGCGTAGCAAGAGGCGCGTACGCGGAGACGCTATCTGGCGGGCCTCTTGACAACGGACTGCGACGAAACGTGACGGACAGAAAAATATACAATAACATTTACTCCCAATATTGAAAATAAAGTAACGGAGGATGACTCCATTAGCGCTCAACACCCAAGAAGGGGTTAGGGGACGCGTTGCGTCATGAGTTGACGCAACAAATGTAAAAAAAACAAACAAAAAAACTCAGCCTCGTCAGATTTGGAGTACGTGAGCCTAAGTACCAGAACACTAATGTTGTGGCATCGAAACCCAAGAAAGGTTTGAATGTTTTCAGTTGTGTTGGAGGTATTCCCAGTTTCTCCAGTATTACATGGTCCATGATTTCTTGCCCTGTGAGGCAACTGCGTGTAATTGAGAATCTGGCTCCCTACAAGCACAACAATGGAACAATGACCTAGAACATTGAGATGTGGCCAAAATATATCATGGACCTAGATTGGGTTTGGTACCCTCCTCCAGAAAAATTGAAATAATTACATTACACAATTACCCCAAAAGTATCAAACTATAAAAATAAATTGTTCAAAAATATGAAGGTGTCTTGTTTTAAAAAGACCAGAAACTTAAAATTTGAACAGTAATTTAACTTAATTCGAGGAAAATAATTAATCGTATTTGATATTATGCATATTAATATTATTTTAATATAATTTTAAATTCTAATTAACTTTAGCCATCTTGCTCATAAATTACTATGCTCACAGGCACCGAAATTCTGAAACTGAGCTTTCGGTACATAAGAGATTGTGGATCAATTTTGCACCATATAACGGTGAAAATTTCCAATCGTTGTTACGTTTTTGAATTTCAATCAAAACATAAACATCAAAAAAATAACCTGACCAACTGATTTGAGTTGACCAGGTTTCAGTGTTTTCAGTGTTGACTTTTAATGTTGGCAATTTTTCTATGAAACGCAATTCATTAGTTTTAAACTCTTAACAAAGTTTTTACAATCCTCGACGCAGATACTCATGTTTTAGAAAAGACCACAAAAGTATCAAACTAAAAAAATAAATTGTTCAAAAATATGAAGGTGTCTTGTTTTAAAAAGGCCAGAAACTAAAATTAAAATGATGATATAACAGATGTCAACATATTGCTTAAAACTGCAATTTCTCTATTTTGGACATGCTTAAATATTAGTTGTTTGCATTAAATATTAGTTGTTTAGTATGCTTTTTGTAAGTTAAACGGAACGCCAACAATCTGTCACGAAGCAGAATAGTCGCAAAAACCTCCAAACTCATTGGTCGCCACATGTTACGTCAACCATCCCGAAATAATGTAAAATGCAGAGCATTTAAATTTTTTTTTTGCAACCGTCAGGAAAAAAATTAAATTTTAAAACCATTCAAAAAAAGAACAGATTTAGGAAAATTCAGATTTGTGAATACAAGAACCGTTCTTGATTGGAACACTTTACCTGTACAGGTGCTGGCGACCCTTCCCAAAAGCGAGCGAGTTATGCGTTCGGGAGTTCTTAAGATCGCAAGTGTACAGTGATATTCAGTGATGTATAACAATGTGCAGTGTCGTTTAGGATAATGAAATTCCAACATAAGTATTGGAAAAGAGCCATGCATATTCTTGTCGTAAATATTTAAATTACTGGCTACAGAAAAGTGAAGTGAAATGAGAAGACAGTGCGGAGTAGACATGAGTACATTTAATCTATTTTTTGCACACGCCTGCTTATGTTAAGTAATGACTACTGACACTAAGAGGAAAAACGTTCCAGTAGCCAGCTCAGCATTTGGAGGAATGTTCGAAGAAAACAGCGCAAAAATACAACTGGAAGCGTAGCAATAGTTTTTTACTGTCATATTAGTTTTTATAACGAATAGAGAACAATTTTACTACTTTCTCGTAACTCTCCGAAAATGAGGTAAAGGTAATGAAGTTGAAGGATAATAAGATTTTAAACAAAATCCAAATGCTGTGTCATTGCCGGGGGGGTCAGGGATTCCACAGTTTATTGAAAGAAAGTGTGCTTTATTTCTATCATCTCTCTTCCTTATTTTTTCGTTTCTAGCAGTTACTTTGAAATTTGTATAGGGACCTTTTGATTCCCCTCCTCCATAAAAGCCATAGTGTGTGAACTTGCTATCAAAGGTATTCTAAAACTACTTTTCATAGGATTGTAATGGCCTCGAGGACAGACACAGTAAGTAAGGTATTCAAGAAAAATATGTGCTAGTAACATTTATGCATCCCACAAATGGAATGACTGTACAAAATTTACAATAGAAAAGTAGAACATATGCGCCTCATGGAAAATCGATCCTACCCAAATATTCCTTCAGGTCTCTTTTTATTTATTTATTTATTTATTTATTTATTTATTTATTTATTTATTTATTTATTTATTTATTTATTTATTTATTTATTTATTTATTTATTTATTTATTTATTTATTTATTTATTTATTTATTTATTTATTTATTTATTTATTTATTTATTTATTTATTTATTTATTTATTTATTTATTTATTTATTTATTTATTTATTTATTTATTTATTTATTTATTTATTTATTTATTTATTTATTTATTTATTTATTTATTTATTTATTTATTTATTTATTTTACGTCAAAAACAGTTAAAACGGCGTATGACGTGCTATGGGAAAAGCGAATTGTGTGCACATTTTCAAAATTCTGTGATCCCTACACTAACTCATACACTACTTAAATTTTGAATTTTGAAAAGGAGAAAAAACAAAACTCCCATGTAGTAAAATCTAGTTGCAAAGATAAATAAGCAATAAATTTTGAATTTTGAAAGGGAGAAAAAAAACAAAAAAACTCCCATGTAATAAAATCTATTTTCAATGATAAATAAGCAATAAATTTTGAATTTTGAAAGGGAGAAAAAAATCCCATGTAATAAAATATATTTTCAAGGATAAATAAGCAATAAATTTTGGCTCTTATTACTTCCTGCCGCGACAACATGGAAACGATAATTTGAATAATTGTATTTCCTCTGAATTCTAGAAGACGTGCACAGAAAATGAAGTTACATTTATGTCCAGAAGCAAAACAAGGGCCATCTCAGCATTTGCTCAATGGATCAGGGAAACTGGACGAAAAACCTGATCGAGATGGGGATCATTTACCGGAAGCTGCAGTACAATAGTTGTTACAGGTTGTTTATACTCATTTATACAGTCCAAATGGTAAATAATGCATTATGTATCATTGGTAAAATTAATGTTAGTTTTCTTGTGATGCTCAGTATATTTCACTTGGGGTTTTAAACTTTTCTATTGAATTTTATCGTTTAATGTCATCTGGCAAAGTGTTGTTAAAATAATGTACATGTATTGTATGTGAATTTTTGTAATGAACTGTTGATACTGTCACCTGATGAATATGATTTCTGCGTCGAGTGTTATAGTAATAGACTTCGGCATTTTCTGAAAATATATTCTCGCCCTTAAGCAAGTCATTTTTTACAAAACAACTGATTCGTAAATAAAAAGACACGTTAATGGTAGAATTTCTAGATTAATGAAGAGAGGCTTACATGAATCACGTGGGTGGGATTTGGTTATTATTAGTACAATTTGGTTTTGTAATATAAAAGGCTGGGAGCTGTAAGATGTATTTCCCAGAATATTATGCCATATCTCAGGCGGGAATGAACATTCGCGAAGTATACACAACGAGCAGTATGAAGGCTGACTGAATTTGCAAGAATTCTGAACGCGTAGCATAATGAACTTAATTTTGTGTTCAATTCATTTAAATGGACGTTCCATTTAAGGTTTGACTGAATTGAGAGACCTAAAATGTTGTTGCCTTAACATCAGTCAATGGTACACTGTTCATTTTCAATGGAGCACAGAATTGTTTATTTGAAATGGAAATCTGCATTAAAACCGTTTTCTTTTCGTTTTTATTCATTGTATTTACAATAAACCGTTTTTTTTTTTAAACATCTGATATTGTACTATTTACGGTTTCTTTATTGCAAAGGATGTTCGTATCATCCGCAAAGAGAACCGTTCTTCCGTTTCGAATCGTCGAGGGCATATCGTTTACGTAAAGTAGGAACAGAATAGGGCCTAAAATCGATCCTTGAGGAACTCCACATGCAACGGGTAAAGAGTCGGAAAGGTGCGTACGTAATGTTCCATCAGGTCTCTCTAGAACAAATGAAATTAGGAAATATAAGTTAAGAAATTCTGGAACAATACAATACATTTTCTCTGTGATCCGAGAGTGAAATAAATTTATAAAATTGTAATTGAAAGGTTTTATATATATCAAGGTCTGATCATGTACTTGCAGGGAACTGTAGCAGGAAACCCTATGATCAACCTTAACTTAAAAACCTTATGGATCACATACTATATAATTATAATTTGAACGTTTTAAACAGGAGTACGGAGTTAAAGAGTTTCACAAGTTTAAACCGTTGCTAGACATTGGACTATATATACTTTCTAATCTTCGAATTTAAAACCACTCAATCTTCGAACTTTAAAAACTTGTTAAGTTGGCTTCTCTAACTATAACCTCACATTACAGAGGCTTGCTTGTGCTAGACCATGGTCTTGACACAACGAAACGACGTAAAGAACAAGAGAGCAGTTCAGCGTTCATTCTATAAATTTTAATATTTTATTAAAATGAAGTGTTTGTACCATAAAACCGGATTATAAGAGCAAATGAAAACATAGCTGAAGGCTCATTGCCTTTTATTTAAAGCAAAAATCACGAAATTTGATTGTGTAGAGGGCTCAAATTGTTTCTATGGGAAAACCCTTACTGTTTTAAATATAAAGATTACACATTGAACATAGAATCGAATGTTACAGAACACAAATACAGTTGAGTAAGATCACAGAAATGAGTAATTTCCCTTAAATAGACCTTGGACTTATGCAAAGATGTATACATTGAGGTGATCGTTTGTTTAAGCGATTGTTCTTTGCGGACACATGGCAGTTTTCTCCAAACAGGTTTGTGACTCGTTTTTCCTTTCTTCCGGAAAATATGGAGCCTGATGTGTTGGCTTGCAACGTATCTAAACGCGAGATTATGGCCACAAAAAGCTGGTGTTATTGTTTAAACTTGCAATAATTCTAACACTGCAGAACCTCTATTATGACGTTCATGTAAACCTCCTTCATCTTCCAATAATCCATTAAACTCGTTATCTTTGTTTAAATGAATATGCTTGCTCCATAAAATTTAATTGAAAGGCTCAGAGCCGAAGGCAAATAACCCACAATTTTGTAACATTCGTGAAAGTCATGTATCCCGATAGAGAATTTCAGTTTTATATGCGGGAAAAGTGACCAGTTGGAGGAATTTGTTATCAACCGCAAAGTAAGCAGTGATAGAACTAAAGTTGAGTGGCTTAAAATAAGTTGGATTACACTGGAGAAAATTCCCAAGACAGTTAAAAATATAACATACCCATTCAAAACGCATGCCTTTTATGATAGTCAATGTGACCACAAAGCATCAAGGAACACAAAAGGTAATGCGTAATCAACAATATTGAATTACTCTACAGGAAGAAAATTACCAATTGAATTGATCAATGATCTTATAACATTGCTTAAGTACATTTCTCCAGTTTACCACTCATTCTACCAAAACTAAAAGGCACCCAAAATGCTGTGGATCAGGGTTTCATATCACAACGTGAAGATAACAACAACAGAAAAGAATTACGACGATGAAGATTCACTGATGGGTTATGATCAAACTTTTATATAGGTAAAAATTGTTATTATAAAAATTTAACAATGTTGAAAAATTAACTTATATATACTTGACTAAAGGCTTGCATATGTGTTATTTCTGATTTCCGTGAACGCCAACAGATTATACTTCGTATTGTTCGTTATTAAGCTTGTTTGAAATCATGCATTGATATAAATTCATGGTAATTTGGTGTATTTAATTCTAATAATTTTCTTATTCTTTCGAAGTTCAAATGAATATGAGTAGTATCTCAAGAAGAGAGAATGTATAGAGACGGTAATTTACTTTCAGTTCTTGAAGAAATAAAGAATCTAAAGATATTTTGCTCACAATAAATTGTTTAAAATATCAAAAGTGATATCACATTGATACCAATAGAGATGTAACCAATAGATACAAAACCTGATGTATGAATTCTAGTAATTACTCCACATTTAATATGTGTTAAATATTTTAAGAATGTGGATTAGGCAGAAGAAATTAAAAATTAAAAAAATACAGAACAATGATTTCCTCATTAATAAAGGAGGGTGATCCAAGGAAAATTAGTGATGCTACAGAATGGCACAACTTTCTCGCTGCAATTAACATTAAAATAGTATAATAAATTTCACTGAAATGAAGGTCTTGAATTGAAGGTCTCGAAATCAAGGGCCATGTTCCAGGAAGACCTACACCTTTCATTCATTTTCGTTCCTCACGAAGATTTTGTACGGCCGAGAGCCTTCATGACCCAACTGATCACTTTAATTTACGAGCAGTTTAGTATGCAAATTGTCATTTATGGCCAACGCCATTAGCATACTTCATTCCTCTGAAACAGGGTCACATGCAGCAGCGCGGATTTGAGCTTAACGCCAAGAATTGCAAGAAGGAATCTAATATAATTGCGGCCTCGTGTACAAATCAAAGCTCCCATTGTTTAATGGTTTTCACTAGGGCGTTACTCTACGTACAGTTTGCCTGGAGTAACAGTTTCGTTGGAGGTATACTATATTTTTTCTCGTGTCTCCATATTTAGCTTGCTGAAACATTTCAGTCAATGAATCAGAATCAAAATCTATTCAACATGCGAAATATTGGTGCATCTACAAAACCAATTCAAAAGAATCCAGCAAACTGTGTCCACACGTATATGATAAAATAGGTTTCGATATGATAATTAAGACTTTTAAACAAATAGAACTGTCTATAACTGCGTCCACTTGCTGTTTCAATGTTAGTAAATATCTTTAGAAGTGTAGTATGAGCGTATCTGGGTTACTTTACACCATTAAACAAGACTAGAATACTGCACACAACTATTTAGTTTAATTTCTAGAATTCATATTTCTTTCGTTCTTTTTTATTCTGTATTTTTTCAAGCATTTATTTCTTTAAAGACAAAAACAATTTAAAATGTTTGGCGTATGGGGGTGTGTGCAATTTCTTCACGTGATCTTAAGCGCTGGACTTTCTATTCTAGCTCATAAACTATATTAAGTTAAATTACGAATACAGGTGGCAACGAGGGTATTTGGCAATGCCTGATAACAAGAAATTTCGTTTCTGTGAAATCGAAACACTGATATCCGCAAATGAGATACATATTTTTTCTACTATCTCTTATCGTGCTCTACGTCAAAGAATAGGCGACTGCTGAACATAGAGAACGATATTTGCTTATTTACATTCCCCACTTAGCTCTAAGAAAGTGCACAGACAGTGAAGCTACATTTATCTCCAGAATCTAAAGAAGGGGCCACCTAGGAATTTGCTGAAAGGTTTAGGGAAAATAGACCAAAAATTTGATAAGGTTGGGATTATTGACCAGAAGAATTTACTTGTCTCAGGCATATTATTTTTTACAATCACGATTAAAATGGTAAATAATACATTTTATTGTTAATTTTTGATGATCAGTGTATTCTGTAATTGTTAGAAACAGTTAAGAACAATATTTATTGGGCTCTTAAACTTATGTATCTAATAGTATAATGTCATCAATGTGT
The DNA here is from genome assembly GCA_964035755.1 of Teleogryllus oceanicus. NCBI lineage: Eukaryota > Metazoa > Arthropoda > Insecta > Orthoptera > Gryllidae > Teleogryllus > Teleogryllus oceanicus. The sequence goes on along the minus strand of CAXIVR010000008.1, from coordinate 4,126,010 downwards.
TGGAAATAATGAAAATGTATTTTATGTAGCTATTGATTCTGACACATTACGTTTTCTATGACGAGCGTTGTAGTTACAGACATCTGTATTCGCTGAAAACATATTCCCACCCTTGAGAAAGTAATCTTTTACAAAACCACTAACTGTAAATGAAGAGGTAGGCAATGGTAGAATTCCTATCTTAATAAAGGGAGAACCTTACAGCACTCATTTGAATTGGATTCCCTTATTATTTACACAATTATTTTATGCGATCTAAAATCGTAATATTATACTTTGCCACATCGTTTTTAACGAAATTCGTGAATTCCGATGAATGTATCAGATAAAATGAAAATAATACCAAGAGACATTCATTCCTTCAGGTACCTAAATTAGAAACAGGTTTGTAACCTGTAGCAGATGATATTCCCTCCTACATACCAAGAATATCCCAAATGTCGCTGATCAATAAAGCAACACGAACTAATAGCGAACGGATTCTCTCTGGAAGCCTTGCTACCGCATCTCGTCAGCTGCGTCGTAAGCAGTGACATACTCAGTATGAGTGGTGCGCGCAATATTAAGAATTGACGGAATAACACAGTTAAATGTGCATTGTTCAGTCAGAATAGAAACCAAAGTTCCTGGGTATCTAACAAAATTGTAGACGCCTCTCAAAAGGCCGGGAGCTGCGTGGGTTTTTACCAATTTTTACGCAAATTGGAATATGTACATAAAAATTATATAATAATGTTTTGTTGCGTAGGCACAGATAGCTGGCGCCCGCGTAAGCATAATTGCGTAGCTCCGCCCCGGAAAGTGCGTCTCCGCAGTAAAGGCCTATGAAACAGCTTGACCTTCGCTCAGCGGGGGACGAATGCTTCTCGTGAGCTCGTCGCCCGTGTGCACAGACCTTCCACTCCTCCGTCGGTTTAGATCGTCCCAAACTGGCCCTGCCGACCTCCCTTCACTCCGTCGGTTCGGATCGGCCCTCATTGGCCCTCCCGACACTCCTCCACCCCGCTAGTACAGATCGACCTTCCGGGGTCCTGCTAGCAGTTTCCTGCTCCGTCCCCTGACCGCTGTGCACTTGTGTCGCTAACTCGTCTGATGGCCGCTGCAAAGTCTGTCTTCCGGAGAACAGTCCTCGGCGAGGCTGGGCTACGTCAGGTGCCAATGGAAGTAACACTACCCCAATATACTGCTGCTTGCCATGCCTGGGGTCATCCCTGTTCTTATTGCGCCCTCTCATCCGCCTTAGGTCTTTAAGGGAACAGGGAACGGCCCAGAGGTCACCTTCTGCCCTTACCGTCCTTCCACTTGCCCACACGTGGTGCCAGACCCATCCCCTACGACAGTTTTAAGTTCTGAGATTTTCTACATTTTGAAATTAACAGTGCGTTAGAGAGGATACAATAAATGCAGTTGAGGATAAATCAGTTGCAGTGATTTAAATAATACACTAAAAAACAATATAATAATAATCATAATAATAGTAATAATTATGACTTTAATATTACACACGTCAGCACTACATCGTACGGTGAAACACACCATTGCATTTCAGTGCACTCTACTCCATTTTCCCATGCTTGCACGCATTGACAACACGTCACTGAACTCCTACTTTCCATTAACGTTTTAATTGTATGTTAGTCCCTGAATTTACTTCATATATTATTACTAAATTGATTGTAACTTGTTTCTAAAACTACGGACATTGCAAGAAACTCTTTAAAAATGGCTGTAGGTGAAACGTTCCGAACTCTATTGGCCAATGAAAATGTTCTTACACCAGAAATTTGCTTTTTAGTCCTAATTTTGTATGGGTCCTCAACCGAAATACCCTGGTTTCTCTCATATGTTCTGACTTTCCTACTAAGCCGATTGACATAGTACATAGTAGCCTACGTAGAATTTACGCATAACCTTTTTCCTTTTTATTTCTATCGGTTGCCACAGATGCCTTGTTTTAATCAAAGCTTTTACAATGCACGAATAATAAACCAATTCTTTTGAATTTGCCTCAAATTTCTTTAATATTCGCATTACAAAAATATAATGATTTCCACGTCTTTCTCATCACTTGATTCATTTCGGTCTAGTCTAGTATTGGTCGTAAACTATCGGACAGAGCAGCCGGGCGCTAGAATATTCTTCTAGAGGGAGGGTGAACTCGACCTAGTTATGTAGCTTTCTGCTATTGTCGCGACTCGGATCCTAGGATCTTCCGCCGAGACGCACGCCAGTGACATTAATTAATGCCCTGAGCCACCTAGGCTGGTCGACTAAGGAGGTACGTAATCCCGTAAGTGTATTGCATGTTTTTCATCAGGCGTTGGCGGTGATCTCCCCCCACTGGATGGCGAGATCTGGCACCGACCGACCGCAGGCCAAGGGTTTTTTTTATCAACCAGATATCTCCCACCAGTGGGACATCGACCCAACCGGGACAAACTCTAAGCTCACGACCGGTCTCCCGATATTCGTGGTAGTGTGGTGCATGTTAGTGTGTGTAAGGGAGAGGATAGAACAAGAAAAAGTAAGGAAAGATCGCGCGCTGTCCGTGATCCGTTTGTTTGGGTACTGTTCCAGCATTTCGCCTGGTGTTGATCGGAGACACCGCGGAAAACTACCGATTAGAACAGCCGACCTCTAGAATTCTCCTCCAGACAGCGACTGAATTCGACCTAGCTGAACCGTCGCCAAAAATCCTGCCGCCGTTGGGGCTAGGACCTCCCGGTCAGGCACTGCAGTGAAATCAGTCGATACACTGAGCCACCGCTTCCGGTCATTGATCATCGAGGAAAAGGCATCTACTCAATTGAAATTGAAGTGACACGCTGGTCCCTACAGTGGGTATCCGCGGGCAGAAATGTTGTGTTTGAGCGGATCTGGTTTAAGTGACCGGCTGGATTTTATTGTAGCTAAGTGCGGAAGCAAGCGACCCGGGAAGCCATTCACCGACTCGGTAAGCTGGTGTCGAATATCTGATACAGTTGGTGTTCAAATATAGAGCTTTTGAAAATTGTAGCATTAAGATATTTTGCTTTCCCACTTCAATTTCTTTTAGTACCTGCTTTAGACCTTTAATATTGAATATTATAGATGTTTTTTTTAAATACAATATATTCTTCAGTATTATACTTTTAAATATTTATGTAAAATATTTTTCAATGAAAATTTGTAGCATGATATAATCAGCAATATTATGCAATCATGCAACATGTAACTTTTTCAAATAACAGGAGGAAATTGGACGTGCTGTTGTAGCACCACTAGTTACAAATATTAGATGACCTAGAGATTTGGTCACTGACGACTCAGTTATGAGAATTTGCAATAATCTTGGTAACTGCCCGTGATGCTATAATAGTTCGGGACCTTTCTATGCCTTTCTGACTTCGTCTTAGGAAATCTCGCCAGTGTACAGGAAGTGAACAAACAAAAGTTCAAAAGCACATCATATCATATTGCACTGAATTTTAACGTAAAACATGACAAATAAATTATTTTAGAATAAAATAATCAATCAAATGTGAGATAATGTTCTAAGATGCAAAATCTTTAACTTTCATGCCGTACTTAACGAGAGAGACACACTTATTTTTAACCAGGTGTTCTCAATGGGAACAGTATTGACCTCCTTGGGGTTCAAGGGATTTTAAAGGGGATCAATGATGATCAGGGGGTCGATTGGAGGTGACGACTGATCGTATAGTAAATATTAATATCCCTTTGATTATAAAGAAATATTAACTCGATAATTAATTATTTTCTTATATAAAACTTCAAAATATCAAATAATGAATTACAAATTCACTCATCTTCTGGATTAATATTCTTCCCATTAAGGTAAATAGAACATTTTGGCAATTAGATACTGTGATTTTGTATCTGAAAATTTGATGGTATTTGTAAAATTAAAAATTATAACTCTGTAAAACATATTGTATAAAACAAATTCTTGGTCTAAGTGTTTAAGTGATTTATGTGCAGTTACTTCTTTTATTAAAATTTTTATGCTGTATATGATAAAAAAATTAAGGGGCTGAATAAAACTAGTCAATATTTTAAACGGAGTCGATGGAACCCTTATTCTAAGCCACAAATTTGCAATTTTCGAAAAATCAGGGATTTCAACAAAAACGCGACTCCATGGTATTTTTAAGAGCGTTTTACGCTACCCAAGGATAAAGTTTAATGAAAAGTTTTGAGTCATTAGACGAAATTTAGAAGCGTTCAGGTCTCATGTAAAGTATCCTCAAAAGTATCCGTTTTGAACTCGCATGATCTCGTGTTTGTTTAGCTGGATCAGGAAATATCAGTTTGGGGAAAAATCGTCTGAACAGATTGGGGCGCTATCGTTGATCACAGACACATACAGACGTTTTACTGACAATCGAGTTTCGATATCAAGGACTCACAAAACATGAAATCTGACTACACAACGTATTAGAGGAAGTTATTTAGTAGTCCACAGACACAATAATTCGGCTTTATATCTACGAATTCAATTTGGTTTACAGAACTTGATTGTGTATGTGATATTATATCTTTGCTATTTACATGGGAACAAGACTAGAATATGTTATGATGAATTTACTTCATCTTGCAATCATCAAAACATCATAAACATTTCTACCACTTCCTAGTGCTTATGTATTCAACTAAAACTGCACAAGAACTAGAAATTATTTACTCTTCTCCATATACTAGTACTAGTGTAGCAATATTGTTCTTTTAAAGCGCAGAATTGGATATGTACTTTGTAGCAGTTAAAATCTTTCAGCAATTATTGGGTAAATCAATACCTAACGGAAAAAAATCTTTAAAGCAGACACTGGAGGGCAGAGTGTACTAAACTTCTTTACATATTTGAATACTTATCTACAAACTTGGTAACAATCGATCTATAGAGGCTACCTCTATAAAAAAAACTTGTCTTCGAGGACAGAACTCACAATGAAATGCATACTAGAAAAATCGTTCAACTGAAGGAGAACGTAAAATTGTCATTTTTTTCCGTTCACGCAGTTCAGGTAATGCAGACTTATGCAGACTTTTGTTAACAAGTAATGGCTAACCTACAGAACTATGCTAGTTTGTAGCTCCACTGCAACTATCCATGAATTAGAAGACGATCAAATCAACACATTCGAATTCTAAACTTACCGACCCACATTACTGGTCGAGTAAGAACTGGAATGATCTACGACTAGGAAGCCGAAGGGGATGTCCGTTTCGTCCATGGTAAACTACCCATAACGAAAAGATAAAGCCCCCACGAGCCGCACACTACAGAACTACAAACCAATCTACGCCACTAAACTCATCTACGAAAATCTACGGAAGACGCAGGAGGTCACGTCCTCTTACCTCTCACGTATCGATCTAATACATCGGCGACGACGTCCGAAAAAAGGAAGGAAACGAGCGCGGTGGGAGCAGCGCACCGAGAGGCGCGTGCGCCACGCACTGGCGTGCTGCGGCGGCGGCGGCGGCGGCGGCGGCGGCGGCGGGGCGCGCGGCGCGGCGCGACCGAACCTCCGCCAACGAGCAGCACTCGCTTCTGGCGAGGAGGCGCTTGCACTGGCCCAACGACGCCCGCCTGCCCTGCCCTGCCCTGGCCAGGCCGCAGGGGCCGGAATATCATTGCAGCCCGGCCGCGATAGCCAGCGGCCGCGCCGGCGGGGAGGAGGGGCGTGGGGGGGAGGGAGCGCCCGGGGCGCTCCCGGCGGGGGCGCGGCGGCCGCGGGTTCCGAGGTGTGGGGGCGGGGGGGGGCGACGGCGCTCGGCCTTCGGGCTCGGGGCTGGCGCTGGCGCTGGCGCAGGCGGCCCGAAGGGTGCACCAACACGCGCGGTGGGGTGGGCTCGGCGCAACGCCGCCTCGCCGTGGACACGGGGCGTCCTACCGGGACAGGTGGCCAGGGCATCAGCTGCAGAGCCTCTGTCCGGGAGGTCCCACTCCCCACGACGGCAGGATTTTCGACACTAGCTTGTCAGCTAGGTAAAATTCAGTCGCTATTTGGAGAAGAATTCTAGAGGCCGACTACTCTGAACGGTAGTTTTCCGTGGTTTCTCCGATCAACACCAGGCGAATGTCGGAGCAGTACCCTAGCAAACGGGCCACGGACCGCGCGCGATCTTTCCTTCCTCTTCCTTGTTCCGTCTTCGTTTCTTTCTTACATACACTTACACTCACATGCACTTCACTACCAAAGGAGCCTATACCTTGTCCTAGCTGGGGCAGGCCTCGCTGGTGGGAGATACCTGGTTGGAGGAATCGACGGTTGATCGGCGCCGGATCAGACCATCCAGCACGGGAAGATCACCGCCAACTCTCGAGAAAACGTGCACTACACTTACGGGAATGACCTCAGTAGTTGTCGCGCCCGGAATCACTAACAACCAGCCAAACAACCAATCCAGTAGACGGTGTAGACTAGTTATTTTGATACTAATGTCCGCCAAATCGTTTTGGGGCCGTGGTCGGTGAGAAAATGAGAAACGATTGCTTTCATTTCACAAACGATGGCTAACTGTGCCGGCGCCGTGGTATTATTGTGTCATTCCGGCAATCCAAGAATGTGCGCGTGAAAACAATTTTCAGTCGTGTCAAACCGCGCCCGCACTTGTCTGCCTTACAAGCCTGGCACTCGTGCGAGCACGGGCAACTTCCCCAGACTCCGCCCTCGTTTCCTCTCCAAATCCACAAAGGGGTGTACAAGCGTACACCGAAGCGGCGCCGAAGAGGCATGCAATACTGTCTACATACGAAAAGCTTAGTGCCAGATTTGTTCTATCAAACATTCGAGATGTGAATTATGGTTATATTCTTTACTATTAAATACTATTTCATGTTGACTTTCTGTTTAAACTCAACCTTCTATAAACTCTTTTGCCAAGGAGCAAGAATATGTTTGATTGACAAATTATTTTCTTGTTTTCATTTTGGGTTATATTTTATTAAATCATTCACTTATCTGTGCATGTAACAATGTGAAATATTACAAATGGCTCTCAATAAGTAAATAATTCTAGTTTACGAAAGGACTGCTCTTTGAACAAAGAAGAATCTTCCTTAAAACTCCAATCCTGAAGGTAGGAAGTTAATGCAATAACTGCCCTGTTAAGTAAACAGATTACGAAATCAAGATACTTTCCATTCAAAATGTTTAATTTTACCCTCAATTGTTACATTTTTATTTGAACTGCAATTGGGTATGACCCGGTGGCAATTAAATAACAAAAATAATAATAATAATAATAATAATAATAATAACAAAACAACAACAAAGGAGTACAGTACAAGACGAGGATGAAATAATCTACTATCATAATATTAGTATTATAACAATTATTTCAACTCTTGATACTAAAATTTAATACAAGCTACATAAATATGGTAAATTAGATTTTTTTAAATTCATTGATCGCGTTCACTACACTTCACTTCACTCACTGCACTGCACTACACTACACTGTTTTGCTTTGAATTACACTGACCAGCACTTCACAGCACTTACTCATTTAATATCTATTACTCTCATCTTGTTCTAACCTTATTTCTAAAATTACGGAAACCTAGAAGGAAAAGCTTTGAAAATTGCTGCGGTAACTGTTTCAATCTCTAATTGTTTTGTTACAAAAGGAAAATTTCCCAAGATCTGAATTTTGTTTTCTTGTTCGAATTTATTAGGTTGATCGCTTCGGCCGAAATAATTGGTTTTTCTAGTCTAACCTGAATTGGCAATTTAAAATCTGACTGGCGTACTGCTATATTTTAATGGATCATTTATTTGCTTTAGTAGAACTTAACGTAGCTAAATTTGGAGCAACAACTGTCAACTGCCTTCTCGAAAAGACTGTCGTGGGTCAGATAGCCGGCGATGTACCGACTCCTCGGAGCGATTGGAACCTTCCCATTACATCTTGCGCCAGTTGCGTGGACACCGCTCTCCACCACTCTAAATAGTGACCTTGGCCGCGACCTTTACATGCCCTCCAGTGTGAAAAGTAACTGCACTTTCACACACAATGATTTGCGATTGAATAATGAAATTTAGAAATTACTCCATCTTCGATTTTTGAAACTTAGAACATGGTAATTTAGAATTTGACGTTGTTTAGAAAGTTTTCAAATAATACATTGTAATTGAAGAGTTTAAAATCAACGTAAAAATAAATAAATCTGACCAATCAATCCGCATTTTTTACTCTGCAAATTATTACAATAAAATTGCAAGTATGAAAAAGGGAATATTTCCACATTTAATGTAGAACAATAGCTATCCAGAACATAAGAATATCGGATTGAAAATGTGAGATTACATTGCAGGTATTTGTGATAATGGATCGAAGATGTCTTTAATTTCTAAATACAATGAATTCTAACCAATATACTCTGAAGGTTTCCCGAAATTCTTAAATTATCACCAAAATATACATCCTTCGATTTAAGAACTTTGTAAAGTAACGGTCTTCCACAACTTTTAAAATAAGTTGTGGTAGTAATGTTGTAATTGTATAGTAAATGTGAGTAGCAATTACGAGTAATAGTAAATATAGTGGTGATAGTAAGTTGTGGTAGTTTCCACAATTATTAAAAGAACAATCATTTTATCAGAAAATAATGTGTATTCATTTTGTGAATATAAGATCATGATTTTTGCCCCCAAGATAATTTTTGCACTATTCTCTTTCGTACATCAATCTCTACGTTCTGAAAAGTTTCGAGCCATTAAAGACATTGATTGTGAGCATAAAAATCTGTTCGATTGCATTGAACGTGGACGTAACAGTTTCTACCCATGTAAGAGGTGGGAGCGCTGGACCTTTTTCAGATTAAATGAGAACGATCGTGTAATATTTACGAAATCGCACGTTCGATGAAGATGTATATGGCTCATAAGTAATATATTATTGATAAAAGAGCTATGTATTATAGTGCTCAAGAAACCCGGGTATTTATTTACGGTCCGCCCTCGCCGATCTCGATCAGACCCGTCTCACCTCGTCCAGCAATGTCCTAGCAACAATGCTACCGCCAGGCAACAACGCGTCACATAGCGAATTCCCAGCAACACAAATTTCGAAGGGTAAGCCATTTAGGGTAACATTTTGGAGATGCAAACGCCCTATACTTTTCCTCGGCTGCTCAAATTCATGCAGCATCCGTTCATGTTGCATTTGAAAGCAACACTTCAATGGTACAACCGCTATTTGGAAGGAGCACATATTATGCAAATACGGATCAAGAAGTAAAAAAAGGAAGAATTTTTTTAAAAAAAAAGTGTTATTGATACTCATTTTGCTCTAGAGTACAATATATCACTTTGCTGAATGTTTTCAGATAAAGTCAGTTACAGATTAACTATATTAAATGTTTATTTTGACTATATTGAACTTGTTAATTAATACTACACTACAATACAACGGCCACTTATTTACAATCAATTGGAGCGCGTGTATTTTTTTAATATGTCCTCGTGTACGCATCAAAACGTCGAACATTCTCGGAACAACAGCGCAACCGCGACGAAAATACTGCACCGGGGCCCTCGGCGCGGAGCGGTAACAACCTCCTCATCAAAGCGTAACCAAATAAAACGCGTAAAAGGTTAGGCTGCAAGACGCAGGCGGCGTCTGCGAGTGCCTCAAAGGGGGAAGCACTCGCTAAAGGGGTCCGCGGAGATGGCGACCTTTACAAGGCGCTGGAAATAAACGCGGACGCCACCACTTCGCAAGCTCCCGGTGCACGGGGCGACCCCCATCGCACGATACAAAGGCCATTCGCATACGATGCACTTAATTGCTGGCTTGCCTCCGTGGTGATTTGACACGAAGGGAATATTTTTCTCAGTAGGAATATTCATTTAGATAAAAATATGATATATTATTTTTGTGCACATAATAAACAGTGAATTCTCTTCTTCGCTGTCCGGGTGCCGCCGTGTAGTGGGCTGAGAGGCCGACGTTTCGCCTGACATGTCGCAGGCTTCATCAGGGTATGACGGGTTGGTCATACCCTGATGAAGCCTGCGACATGTCAGGCGAAACGTCGGCCTCTCACCAACTACGCGGCGTCACCCAGACAGCGAAGAAGAAGTCATGTACTCGAGCCGCGGAAGCCTACGCGTACAGTGAATTCTCATATAATCTCATTATAAATATAATGTACTTGAATTTACTTTCTGTAATTGAATCCTACCAAGTATATTGAGATGATTTTTACTCTTTCATTAATTAAAAATATGAGTCTATAAATAGGGAAAACTAATCATTTAATATTTATTCAGACCCATATTCGAGGTATACACTACAGATCTGAATACAGCAGTTTACTGAAAATATTAAATTAAAACAATTTCAAGTTCAAAATAAAACATAAGGTTTATTTATAATAAAAGTAGAGATGGTACAGAATGGCACAGACTTTCTTGTAGTAAAGTTTTCTAATTTCTTTGGTGTAGACTGGAACTGTACAGTCTTGCTACTCCTTCTTGCCTGCTGCCATCTATCGCCGCCAAAATTACATTTTTTAAAAATGTTCTCAACTTTTCGTTTCCAAATAGTGAACCGAAATATTAATTTAAGAATATTAATAAAGGATAGAACCTCGTCCTAAATAACACAGAAGTACAGAATGGCACAGACTTTCTTGTAGTAAAGTTTTCTAATTTCTTTGGTGTAGACTGGAACTGTACAGTCTTACCTTTTGCTGCTGCCATCTATCGCCGCCAAAATTACATTTTTTAAAAAATGTTCTCAACTTTTCAGTTTCCAAATAGTGAACCCAAATATTAATTTAAGAATATTAACAAAGGATAGACCTCGTCTAAATAACAATTTTCATTGAAAAATTTGGAGCCGTTTTTAAGAAAATTGCGTTAAACTGACTTAAATGCGAAATTTGAAACTCTTTTTCACAGGAATCTATTGAATTTCGAAAAACTTCATTTTACGTAATTTCGAAACCTTCCACTAAAAATTCAGTAATGTATACAATCTATTGAAATGTGCATATTAACGGCGTGAGAGATATTTAAAAAATTAATTTGTGTAATTTTTGAAAAAAAAAAATACACAAAAATAACTTTACGTCATATTAAACATGCAATTAGCTATCCAAAATGGCATTTGAGCATTTCTGAAAATGCGGAATTTGAGCTCATTTTTACGGAAAACTGTTGAGTTCTCGAGGAACCTTATTTGACATTATGTAAAGTACATGTACTCATAAACCTAATAAACTGAAAAAATCGCCTCCAGTGTAAATATTTCCGACGTGAGAGACAAATGAAAAAATATTTTTTTGTAATTTTTTGAAAGCAAAGGAACAGAGCAAGATGGCGTAACAAATAACACGTTTCATGAATAACTGCTCCTCTTAATATATAAAAGGAAAGATAGGGAAGAGGGGGAATTTAACATGCACGGGTTCTCCCACAGGTGCGCTAGCAGTTCATAATTCAAGTCTAACAACGTTGTCTAAAAAAAGGATATAGCCGGAAAGTCTGTTTCTCATAGCAAATATTAATATCTACGGGATAATCTATAATATCTACTGGCCCTCGGAGAATAACTTGTAGTGTGGCCCGAGTTGGCCAATATTCGCATTAAAAAAATATAAAGTGTCCCCTATCTAGCACAGAAAAAAGGTCTTAACATGCATGTAAATGCAAATACATTCTTCGATCCTGACGTGTACATAAATAAAATTACTAATACTTACTAAGTAATTAATACTACTAACAGTAATTAGTAACTAGCAAATTAATAAATATCAACGTCTATCAAAAAAAAATTTGCAAAAAAGGCAAATTAGAATAGTAAATAATAATGATGCAGAGAAAAAACTGGTAAAAATCAATTCCTCTTCACTTCACTGCACCGCTCACCACTGAATTTACATTTTATCTGTTCGATACTTTTATCTGTAAAACTACACACTAAATTTGTCGCACATTTCACTTCACTTTAACTATACTTTTTCATCGTATTGATTTACATCGTATTGATTTATTTCCTATCATTTTCCTATATCCCAGAAAAAAAAATGTAACCTGACGACCGGCGAAGGATCAAGGAAGATATTGTATTCAAGTACACAGAGTTTTTTGATCGTCATGTGTAACATTTTATTTTATTTTATTTGTTTTAATAATAAAATTTAAAAGAAAACGATGCCTTACATCAGTAGTGGCAATAGCGTCAGTAATGGCCAAAACTAAGAATAGGAGGGTTCCCGAGTTGCTTCAACTTGCAGAATGTGGTGCGTACACTTTCCAGTGGTGAATAAACGAAGGTAATTTTCTTCTTTTCCTTATCTTATATTTAAAGAATAAGCTGAAGATATTTTAATATTGGCATTGCAAAAAAGTAACATGAGCAGATACTTTTGGACTATTTGGTCTTCAACACGGTCGGGGATACAGTGTTGATTGGCCATCTATAAGGACCGGAATTTTAGGTGATGCACTAACAGACAAAGCGCTTGGGGCTTTCTTTTTACTTCTAATATGTTACATCACCCAATTGAAAGCATTTCAGAAATTTTCCGTACACTGAATTTGCACCTAAATCACCCCACTGCACTTAAATAGACCATCTGCCTTTATTTCTCCCCTATTTCCTAAGCTTTGAGCAAAATACTAATTTTGAATGTACACATTACATGAAATATATTGTTTACAGTTAAATTAAATAATGTGTAAACTGTGTATTTTGCTCTAAAATAAATGTCTCAATTTTTTTACATTAGGAGGAGAAAAGCGAAGGAGACCCATTGTCGTTCACTACCAGTTATCGCGAAAGAGCTGTCTTTTTGACAGGAAATCTTGCCAATGTCAAAGGTGCTTTAAAACAAACACCGTTAAGTTCTGAGATATTTAGGAACGAGGAGAAACGATTGTGTGCTTTATGCAGAAAACTTTTTTTAAAAATAATGAAATTCGTTAGTAACATTGACGAAGATCGATCTGTTGTATCGGAAAAGCTGCAAAAACTTCTGCACAACATCATTTTGGAAAGAGAACCCTTGTGTGGCCACTCTTTCAAAGCCTTTGGGGGACCTACTAACGTACTAAGGGGGGGGGCAACTACCGGCTGCTGAACAGTGGCGACTTTCCACAAAAGCAATGAAGAGTCTAAACTTGGGTTTTTGTAATGTGGCGCGTGAGGGCTTGTCTTCACGAGGAATATGGCACGACTTTTAGCGTCTTTCTCGATCGTGCCGCTAGATGTCGCTTGATATGCACCATTGTTTGATACTATTGCGATCATGCGACATCTGGCGGCACGATCGAGAAGGTCGCAAAAAGTCGAGCCATATTCCATCGTGAAGACAAGGACCTACTAGCCACGTTATGAAAACCCGACTGTAGAAGGATTTTCTCTTCGGAAATTGGAACAACTCAAAGAACGGTGATGATGTGATTTTAAAACTAATTTGGTCGGTTTCTGAGAGAGAGGACTCCATGAACCATCCTCAACTGGGTACGCCACAATTGCCAATTGTAGTTGACATTCTTTCTTAGCAAAGATTACACGCAAAACATAAACGAAGGAATCATTGTCATACTTGCGTCTGAGTCGACAAAACAATATTTCTTGTAAAAAATATTATTAAGGAATATTCAAGTACCTATGTAATAAAGTGTTTTTGCTTTATCTTAGATTGTTGAAAATATGTCCACTTAGCGAAAGAGAAGTACTTTGTATCATCGACAGGGAGCGAGTAGTTAAGAAATTACTGTCCGTCAGTTTTGTATAACTTGCAATTAAAAAAATATTTTTCAGCATTTTCCCAAATTGGGCAGGTATGTTATTAAAAATTATGGATTCGTATCAGAGTAAACCAGTTTCAATTCGAATAACGACTCATTATTCATTAATGGAAATGGTTTCAATGTGCTCCTTTGGCTGTTTCATTGTTGTTGCTGGCTTTTTTGGCAATTGAATACCTGCGTTGTAAATAGGATGTGTGAATTAGAATACTTACATATTTGACTTGGGCACTATTTTGTAACCGAGCATGTTCGTATAGACGTACAGTTGAATCTCTTGATAGTCTGTCTTCATGGTTGAACTATTCTTTCGACGCACTCCGCACGGCTCTTAAGATTCGGTGCTCGGGGGCGCTCACTTTTGCACGTCGCCGGCGCGAGCAGAACGAGGCCACCTACTGCACGATAATTCTCTTCGCCACGACGGCCGACCGCCCGCATTGCTTTGGCTTCCCGGTTGCTCTACCGCAATGCTCAAGCAACCCCATTAAGGTAGAACGATAGACTCTCTACACTGTAACACTTTAAAGAGATGCCTCTAATACCGAGAGAACACGAATCTGATATCTAGAGAAAGAAAATTAGTAGGAAAAAATATAGATTGCTTTCTCTTGTTTCAAAGACAGTTCAATACTGCCGAGATACTATTAAGTTATTTTTGTTCGTGTAAATGAAATGGAAGTGTTTGAATAAATGGTTTATCGATGCATTTCAAGGTGTTGCGTTCTGTGATGCAGATTTCTCTTCTTAAAATATTTATATACCTTAGTGTTGTCGAGTTTATGGACATGTTACAGAAAGCTGGCGTAGTAGGTAGTGTAATGTATTACGTTGTTAGCTTTTTAGTTGAGGAACACTAGTTCCTGTCCCTTCTGGGAAGTAACATAACAAGAAACAGAACCTTTAGTTGATCTTCAGGAAAGCAGCAAACATAATGGCTTCTGAGAACTCTAGTGAAATCATGCACATAATGACAAACATGCGTCTAAATATAATGCAGGTCAACGCTTTTGAGTGAATGGGGTGGGATGGTTGTGAGTAGGGTACTGCTCCGGCATTCGCCTGGTGTTGATCGGAGAAACCACGAAAAACTACCGATCAGAGCAGCCAGTCGCTAGAAGTCTCCTCCAGACAGCGACTGAATTCGACCTAGCTGTAAAGCTAGTGTCGAAAATCCTGCCCGTCAGGACTCGAACCTAGGACCTCCCGGTCAGAGGCGCTGCAGTGACATCAGTTTATTATTATTATTATTATTATTATTATTATTATTATTATTATTATTATTATTATTATTATTATATTTCTTGTATTATTATTGGGTGTTTGGTATGAGGTGTACGGGTTAATACGCCAGATATCATTAGTATGACATCAAGGAGAACCTTCCATTTTGATCCAAATCACGTGAATTGAAATTCACGACAGGCGTTCTACGTATGCGCGGGTTGACGAAAACGAAAATGTCCAAAAGGATACGAGTAAATCGGGTATTAAAATCGTTTTAAAATTCTAATAATTTATTCAACGCTATACGTGTAGGTTTACTTACACAAGAATGCACTTTAAGCACTTTTTCACGAGGACAGCTAGCTGGCGGCCAGTCGGCACGATAGCGACTGGTGACGTGGCGTCGTGACGTAGGAACAGCGAGGAAGACATTTCGTAGGAATGGGAACTTTCCTGTGAAACATTTGTCGAGTGCGCTTTGAGTTTTGAGACAGACAGTAGACAGTAGAAGCCGAAACCAATCAAATGTCGCCGTGAAAAGGCGCAGCGCAGTCCAAAAGAGTCGTGAGTGGTCGCTTGCTCATAAGGAGTGGTACAGCAATTTATTTTCATTGTGTGCTTGGTTTCCAATTATTATCGGAAACGGACTAATTGAATTCAAATTCAAATATTACTATAATTTGCACGGGTTATACTCGTATAATTAATATTAGAAAAGCCAAGTCAGTGACCGAAAATGTGGCTGAGGGCATCAACTTATTTCACTGCTGTGTCTCTAACCGGAAGGTCATAGGTGCGAGTACTGACGGCGATAGGATTTTTGACACTAGCTACATTGCTGTGTCGAGTTCAGTGGCTGACTGGTCCGTAGGTTAACCGCTCTGACGCTCTGATCGGTAGTTTTACGTGGTTTCTCCGATCAACACGAGGCGTAGGCTGCAATAGCACTGCACGCTAACAAACGGACACGGGCCGCGCGCGATCTTTCCTTTCTCTTCCTTATCCTATATTTACCCCTTATACACACTCACACACACGCGCGCCGCGCGCACACACTTCATTACCAGATATGTCGGAGAACAGTTGAGAGCTTAGAGCTTGTCCCGACTGGGCGGTGCCCCGCTGGAGGGAGATACCTGGATAGGGAAAATCCCGCTAGCGGACGCGTCACCATCCAGCGAGGGAAGATCACAGCCTTGTTCTTCAATAGAAGATGCACTCCACTTACGAGACTAATAGCTTAGTAGTTGACGCGTCTGGACACACTCAATCTAGGACATCTAACAATCTAGGACAGCGCGTCGCTGAGGGCAACTTGCCTGTCCTCGCGCATTTCCACGAGTCCAACTCTTCAAAGACTGTGAAGAAGCCCCGCCTGAACGAGGTGAAAACATAAATTCACTTTTAGATCTGGACATTCCAAGGCTACATGAGATTTTTCTTAATGTTGTATATCTATTATGTTAACCCTTCAGTACACTCGACCGATCTTGCATTGTCCACAGAAATATTTGAGAACACCTTTCTCAGAACATCTGTTATTGTTCTCAGATGTCACAGATTCATTTTTGTGTCAATAGGGATCTGCTGACACCGGAATAGTCTCAAACAGTGCGCGACGCAGTATCTCGCAGATATCCTGCATGTAGTACAATACACAACTGATAGATTTTTAATGAAAAATCTTGTTCTTATATTTGTTTGGCATTGTAGTTTAATAAAGTTTTAAAATGTTGATATCAGAAAGCATGTTTAACGTGTGCTTGTGGCTAAAACATATATCGCTGTACAATCAGTTACAGCAGCAATTATGTACGATAATGAAAATCAATTGTTATTTCTGACATTTCGACGGGGACTCGCCACGCAATTGATTGATTGATTGTTGGCGGACTGATTAATTGTTTGTGATTATAGGCACGTCAACTACTACGATCATTAGTTCCGTAAGTAAAGTGCACACTTTTCCTCGAGGAGATGGCAGTGGTCTTCCCCCGCTGGATGGCGAGATCCGACGCTGACCTACCGGCGGCTAGCGGGGTTATATCCAACCAGGTATCTCTCACCAGCGGGGCACCGCCTATGCTGGGACAATCTCTAAACTACTGACTAGTCTCTCGGCGTGTGTGGTAGAGTAGTGACGTGAAATCTATGTAAGTAGGAGTGAGGAAAGGAAAGGAGGAGGAAGGAAAGTTCTCGTCAGTCGTGACTCGTTTGTTAGATACTGCTCCGGTCTTCGCCTTGTACTGATCGTGGAAACCCGGAAAACTATCGATCAAAGCAGTCGGCCGCTAGAATTTTCCTCCTCTCGGCTGAACTCGACTAGGCTCCTGTACAACGCCTGCTTCTGAGGACGTTCTGCTCTCAAGAAGCGGACGTCTGCCCACGAGGGCCGCGAAAGTGCAAGTAGTGGGGGGTAAGCATCGTTACAAGGAAGGGAGCAGCGTGTCATTGCACAAAGGGATCGACTCGACGCGACGATTGAATGCCACCCTTTATTTAACCTTTCCAATTCCTATAAAATCTGTTTTCTAAGAAAAATATTCCCACTTACATAATGAGAGCAATCTCTCTTATCACTATTGACTTAAAAATGAAATATAGGCACTTCCAAGAAGGGTAATGTTTGTCAGTACATGTATTTGTGACAATCTCCCCTATTATGAATTAGTAAGAGGTACCTACGAGCAAATCTCTCGACGTATGTTGGGCTATCAGAGACTTTTATAGTCTTGTTAAACAGAACGCAAAAGTTCAATCTTTTGTGATGTCGTAAAGTTATGAATAAATAGTGTTAGTTTATTGTTATTAGAAAGTATAACGTTTCTTATAGAATTAGAGTAGAAAATATCAGATAATTTAATAATAACTTTTTAGCTTTTGTAAATCGCAATTAACTGTTAAAGAATAACTAATTTATTACTGTCATCATCAAACAATAACGATTTAATTTAACAATTTTGTGTTTAGCACGAGACTAAATCTATGATTTCATCCTAGCAAAGCGAACTAGTTGATCAGCCCTGCAAGTAATTAAATACTTGGCGTCCAAATCAAATAAGTTTGTCTAATTCGTTTTAGGTTCATATTTTACATTGTCATCTATCAACAACAAATATTTTCAATATTATACAAAAAGCAACATTACACCAACTGTATGTAACAGCCTGTTGTATTCTCCCCGAGTGCTCTTTCAATTTAAGGTACGAATTCCTCATTCTCATTAACGATCCCCCCTCCCGCATCGAGTCTGAAGTTGAACTCGAGTGGCTTGCACTCGGCTCCCGAGGTCAATAAAGTGCAACCTGCTGTGCAGTTCTGCCTTATTGGCTGCTTATGGAAAATGCCCAACGAATGTGGCTAGAAGCTTCGACATTCCGATGATCGAACCTTCAACTCTGCACATTCGCGCATATAACAAAGAAACTGAAGCTGGCACACACATCTCAAAAATGTAATTTGTGGTTTAGTGAAGAAACACATTCGGAAAAGTGTCTATTTTTACTTGTAAACATTTCATAAAGATATTCTCCCCAACAAAAGAGATTTAGAGAAAAATATTTTGTCATTGTGAAATAAACGTGCGTCCCATCTGGAGCAAAATGAAATTTTTTGAGGTAGACCTTTTCTTGTGCACTGGCGATTCAAGAAACGACAGCCTCCTCCCTCGCTCTCCGAACCTCTTGCGCACCAGAAGTCGCGTGGGCGTTGAACTGAGAGCCTTCGGGATGACGATGGTTGTGGTGGTGGCTGCGGTCGTTGTAGTGGGGGTAGCAGAGGCGGAGGGTCGAGAGGAGCCTCGTCTCTCGCGCCAGTGATCACACGTGCGCTGGGACTGACCTTCTGCCCGCGCCCCCGGGCTGGAAATATCCTGCCCAGCCCTCGCACCCCCGACGAGGCGATGCTTCAAACAGAGGGGAGAATGGACACATGCTCACAACGGACTCCTGCATTGTGCGTTTTATTGTTATACTTTAACATCACATTGTTAAGCAAGTATGCCGGCTTGTTAAATAAACTAATGAAATCAGCTGTTGTCATAAAATACCCAACATTGAATTTGAACGGACGTTCTGTATGTAGGATATTCCTCATAGGATCAATCTCACAACGCTTCATTTATGAACTTTTGAGACTGTAGGATAAAATAAATTATCTATTACTATGGGTGGTAATACAATTGTTTTCGTTCATAAATCAGAAAGAAACATCCAATTAAATACATTTTCTACTGTGTCATGTTTTATCCTTGATTTTTTGGTTCAATTCATTGGGTAACTTTATATATCACATATGTTCTAAAGAAAAAATCGATGTCATAATATATTCCAGTCTTTTAACTATATGAATGTCTAGACCTAAATTCACTGGTTTAAAACATGTCATTACTGAAGAAATGTTTCGCAAAAAGAGAACAGCAACTCAGAATTAAAGAATTTTTGATGACTAGACTATGTCATTTTCTTTAGTTCATCATATGTAACTGAACTGTATATGAAAGAACACCTTCAAAGCATATTTTGAGACTTTAAAATTATAATCAGAGCCAGATAAGATGGCCAATAGCCAAACACGAGGTGCCTGAGGTAGGGGAAGTACGTTACGTTGGTTGGTTGTTAATTATTTCGGGCGTGTAAGCTATTGAGGTTATTATTCCCATATGTGTAGTGCCTGTTTTTATCGGGAGGTGGTGGTAATCTTCCCCCGCTAATTGGCGAGATCCGGCGCCGACCTACCGTCGGCTAGCGGGGTTTCCCACAACTAGGTATCACCCATCGGCAGGGCAGCACCCCAGCCACGACAAGCTCTAAGCTCCCGTCCGGGCTCTCGGTATGTTGGTTGTGTAGTGCATATAAGTGTATCTAAGTGAAGGATGAGGAAAGGCAAGGAAGAGGAAGGAAAGATAGCGGGCTGTTCGCGGCACGTTTGTTAGGTTGCTGCTTGTGTTGATCGGAGAAACCTCCGAAAACTACCGATCAGCGTAGATGGCCTCTAGAATTCTCCTCCAGACAGCAACTGAATTCGACCTACCTATGTAGCTTATGTCGCAAATCTTGCCAGTGTGGGGACTCGAACGTAGGATCTCCCGGTCAGAGGCGCTGCGGTAACATCAATTGATGCGCTGAGCCACCTTTCCCGGTGGAAGTACGTTGCGATGACGAGGAGCAGCAACACTGCCATAAACATGGATTGGATTGCTGCTGGGAAGTTTTTCAGACTAGAAAGATACTAGGTATGCATATTAGAGTTCCACTGATTGATTTGAGTTCCATCACCGATCGTAACCTCACTATTCCTCACTTGACGCTTCGCAACATATTACCTCATTATTACAACACTGGCATTCGGACATAGAGTCTGACAAAAAGCAACTATGGGTCTGTACAAACGCATTATTTCCAAAATGTTTTTCTTGACGAGATGTTTCACACCCAATCACGTTACTTTCACTAGCATCCTGTGGCCGATAACGAAGTTAACAGGAATGATCAAACCATTGGCATTCACGCAACTTTATCCAAACGGACTGGTTAACAAATGATTAACCGGGCGCAGCTAACGTTAGCTGCATTTTGGTCTTTACCCAAGACCTAAGTGTAAATACGTGCTCTTCATTTAGGGAAATTTCGTCGCGGAGTTACCATTAATATTTAGGAATCGTGGATGAAGCATGAAATCTCTAAAATCATCGTAGACATTTGATTTGCTTGTAGTTTAAATAAGGGGGCTCGTGATGTAATGCTAAGACCGCTCCCTTTACATGTGTGGGTACCGAGGTTCATATTGCGGTCGAGTCTTATGGGATTTGTGGTGCGCAGGCGGGTTTGTGACAGGGCCTACTGAAGGTCCAGTTATTTTGCCTATTTCTCGTGTGACAATTGGTCCATCATTAATTTCATATGATCATCATTATTAGAGGTACTTTTAACTTTTTACCTTCACTGTTTGTACTTTTGTGGAATACAATGAAAGAATCCACAATGAGTTTTTTTTATTTTTAAAATTAATGATAATAAACATCTATTACATAACTTAAATTATATTTTTTATTTGAATTTTAAAAGGGTGATGTAAAACATACATAAAGGGCAATAGGATTCATGAAAGCTTTATAATGGAAAGAAGTATTATTATAAATTATAAGAGAAAAGAACAGCCGTGAATTTATTAAAGTACTACCGTTTCAATGTTTGTACAACTATATGAACAAATTAGTAGATTCTCCAATTTCTTAAATGCTTATAGATATGAAAGTACAAATTTTTGCAACTTCTAATGGATTTCTCGAAAATGCGCAGTGATTGCGAGAACTTGCGAATTTTACTTTATAAGTTTTTCATGAAAACTCGCAAAAACCTTCTTTAATTCTGCACGCCAATGACAATTCAATTCGTCAAGTCAACAGCAAATCACTTTAATTTAGTGTTTATTCCCGCGCCATCATTGGCTCGTCCCAAGCGCTCCGGGGGGCAGGCGAGCAGGTCGCGCGCGCGCAGTGGGCGCAATGAGGCCGTGTCCGGCGCCGCCCCGCCCCCCCCCCGCCCGCGCGCCCTTTAAGTCGCCCTCCGCGCCGCTTCACGCCTCCGCTCGCCTCCACCCCCCCCTTCCACGCCTATGAGCCTACGCCTCACCTCGACTCGTCCACTCGCCCGCCCTCGCCTTTCTACCTTCTCGCCTCCGCTCGTCCTGCTTCAACCTCTACCCTGTGGCTTCGTCATTTGGTCCCCGTCCACTACTTCCCCACGAAGACACTACCTAGGTCGAATTCACACGCTGTCCGTAAAACAATTGTAGGTTTAATTCTGCACGCCAATTACAATTCAATTCGTCAAGTAAAAGTCAAAATCACTCTAATTTACTGTTTATTGCGTAGTTCGTGCTGCTCTGGTTTATGGGTGGTTTATCCATTCAGTACTGGGAGAAATGCCTACCCCAATAAACAGGTCACGAACCCCGCACGGTATTTTATACTTCATCTTCATCTCCTCTCACCTTTCCGTGGTTTCTCCAATGAACGCCAGGCGAATGCCGGAGCAGTATCGTAACAAACGGGCCACTGACCGCGCGCGATCTTTCCTTCCTCTCCCTTATCCTATCCTCTCCCCTTACACAAACACACACACACACACACACACACACACACACACTTACACTGGAATGCACTACACTACCACATATTCCGGGAGACCGGTCGGGAGGTTAGAGCTTGTCCTAGCCGGGGCGGTGCCCCGCTGGTGGGAGAGTCCTGGTTGGGGAAAACCTCGCTAGCCGGTGGTAGGTGGGCGCCGGATCTCGCCATCCAGCGGGAGGACCACGCACCTCCCGATGAAAACATGTACTACACTAACGGGACTAGTGACCAAACCTGTTGACGTGCCCGGAATCACTAACCAACCAACCAACCAACCTTTGCGCCTCCCCACCCTTCCCGCTCCCCTCACCGCCCTTTCCCTTTCGCCCTTGCCCCGCCGCCTTTATTTAGAGACGGTTATTTCCGCGGCCGCTCGCCGCCCACTCCGCCTCCTGCACAGGACGCCGCGCGCGCTGCCCGGCTTCGCTCGCGCCGCTGGCTGCGATGTGAAAGTGCGCATTTATCCCTGCCGCGCAAGCTCAAAATATCTTGCTTAAATGCGTTCATCTGAGATGTTATGCGACGTGTCAAGCGAGACACGATTCCTCTCTGACAAGTATCAAACGAAAGTAATTCGTATTTACAAAGACACTCTGAAAGTAAACAAGAATACTAAATTTAGATGAGATAGAATTTTGCTAGATTTTTAGATAACATTTATTATATTATTAATGAAAAATAAAAAAAGTATACTACGTGCAACTTTCATCACAAGGAAATATTAAGTTTGAAGCAGAGATAGTAATGAAGAAAAACAATTTGTGAAAGCTTTTCGTTGCTAGTGTTGGCTTGGCAACAAAATGAACTAACATTGGTCAATGAAATCCAACATTTTCACATACTTCACATACTTTCACATACTTGATGTATAGTCTGAAAGAAAATGTAATGGAATGATATTAATTAAATATAGTTGAAAAAAGTTTTTCCTTTGGATTTGAAGTGAGTGATGAAAAGTGAAATTTTGTGATGTATTAAAGAAATTCTACATATAAACACATCCACAGTAATACTTTACCCATTTACATAAAAGGATTCCTGAAATGAAACGCACCTTGCTTTTAACAAAAACAGTTTGCATATGTAACGAACTATTAGCGAAATTCAAAGGAAATATTTCAGTTACTTCTGGGACGCACATAAATTAAAAAGTACTATCTATCAAACGTTTTTTTTTCTGTCATCAGCAAGTTGTAATCGCGCATTTCTGCAAGAATAGAAGCTTCTATGCGTATTTTTGTTCTCTTTGAAAACTGAATAGAGAGAAATAATATTCGGTAATAGTAAATATAGCTAAAATGTGTGAATTAAATAATTTTTATATTTAATTACACATTTATGTTTAAAATAAAAAAATAAAATAGCAAATGAACAGTAATTCGATAAAGGAACCAGAGATTCTGTAAGTTTCTATAAGAAAAGTAAAATGGTGAAGTTATGTGCAGATGTATAAATCAATGGGTGACAAAAGTCTGCAGTCTATCATTTGACAAGTACATTATTTAAACAGTCGTAGCCTAGTGCACGTGGTACTCACTTTTTGTTATTAATATCGTGTTCGTGAATAAGAATGAAATCGAGGCATTTTAATTGTGCATAAAATGCATTACTTTCACTCTTCAAATGAGTACTTTGTGCTGGCGGAAACTCGCGATTTCTCTAATGTAGAGGAAGAAATATTCATATTCTCTAAATTGCATATACAGGCGATCCCGCGCAGCAATGTCAGGCGGGAGCCGGTGCTACGCCATCAGCTGATTCTGTTTCCATGTGGAAATTTCAAAAATGTGCAGAAATAACGCCAAATAGGAAGCAGAATCTTTTATCACTATAGAGGTTACCAAAAACTTGCATAAACACGCAGCTACCACAGAATCATCTTCATGCTCTCCCACAAACTTTAGAAAGTTGTTTTGAAGCCTTAGTACCTCCAGCAAAGAAAAAGATTTTTATTAATGTGTCACATATGTTAAAACAAATAACTAAAACAACGCTATTTTAATCACTGATCACACTGCACTTGACCACAGAGTATTTAGGAAACTTAACAAATAACAAACGCTACTTCGTATTTATCAAGCTTCAGTTAAGAAAACCCTAGGCTGATGTGCTTAATGTTTGCATGTTTGTATTCGTTTTTTTTCTGCCACACAAGTACAACTCATAAAATTAATTTTTTACTCGAGATTGTGTGTTGAAAACCGAAATTTTATATATGAGAGGCAAAAAGGGGGAAGAGAGGTATCTCGGAATAAAAGTTACAAACGTCTACGGTCGGAAGGAGGATAGAACATAACTTTTTCCCCAACACCTTAGTAGTGAGAAATCGCACATAATGAAGGTGAGACTGTAGTCCCTGTTTGGTAGGCAACACTTCCTACAGTGGCGTTCGCCGGCTGGGGTTCTGCCGGAAAGATATGTATTGATGACCCCGCCAAACAGCAGTGTAGGCCGAGTTACCTATCTATTATTGGCAAAAAAGAAGTGTTTTATTTTCGACTGCCCTTCGCGGTCTACCAGTTTTTATGTTAGAGGGATACACATCGGCGTCAGTAGAAAGAGTCAGAGTTCAGGGTGTTTGCTAAACAATGAAAATATCCTGATCTGATACTGGCACGACCAAACAATCGACACGAGAATTCGATCCCTACACGCATGCGTGCTGGTCACTCCCCTCTGACGATCGATGTCCCTTTCACTCTCACTCTCCACACATCACGTTCGCGTCCTAGGCGAGCGCAACGGAGGGGGACGGAGGAGTGAATCCTACGTGCATGGCGTCAAAGGCAGCAGCAAATGCACTGGCGCGCTACAACCGCTAGACGCACGCTCAAGGCAAAGGCCGCTGGAGCCTCATGATTTTAAAATTGATGATTCACAAAATTAAGTCAGTTAAATGCTTCAGAAAATGTGTTGGAATGACTGAGTTGTATTCATCAAAGCAACAAAGATGTCCCCATGGTTTAACGGCGTAGCCATAACGGAGTTCGCCCCGTCATGTAGGGCATAATGAGTTGGTTTTTATTTTATTTTTTAAAGATGAAAAATGGATAATTATTGAAATTTTTATTTAAAACGAAAATTAACACTTAAAAGTGATGGATGGAATAACAAGGAGTGACTGCGCCCAATTCACAGATTTCTCGTGGCGTTCGCTCAACTTCTTTTCCCTCGAAACTTGTCATCGGTCCCCTGAGGATGCCGCCTGCACAGAGAAATGTGCTGGACTTCCGCTTTTGAGACTGTTGGTCCTAATCCCCCCCACTCCCAGCTTTTGAGGTGTTGCCTGACATCATGGAGTTGTAATTCTCTCAACGCCCTGCTGTCCCCCACTTGTAACGTGGCGCAGTTTGTATGGCGTATGTTTTAGCGTTACAACTCGCAGGAAGCAACACCGATTTAACCTTCAGGCCAGCAGTACGCGCGCGGTAATTCTCTTGTACTATCTGATTTGGTGGTCATGGAACGAAGTTGTCATGCAATTAGGATTCAGAGTAAATTAAGAATATTCTATTTAAGTAAATATACTTGAATTGCATCAATTGTTTTTTCCTGCGCCAAGGTGCTACAGCTGGCTCTGGAAAATGTGCGATGTAGCGCCTCCTCAAAGTGTGCCGCCTGAAGCGCTTACGGTGCACAAGACGCGTGTAAGCTCCGGGCGAGATAACACTGCGCGAGCAAGCGTGCCACAAGAGCACCGAGACCGTATCTTAACCACGCCGCGCGCCGGCATTTTTAGACCCAGGCAGTGTCTGCGTGAACCTCGACCGGGAGAGCCAGAATTCGAACACTGATCTGAGATAACGAGAGCGAACACACCGCCAGAGAACGATATTTGCACTGCAACCAATCGTACCGAACTTCAGGTGTGCGATATCTGGAGTGTGTGCGTCTGGGAGTACGGTTTTCACGCCGAATTCAACAAGAGGATCTTTCTGTTCTGAGAAACAGAGCATGTATGCCCTGAGTTGATATCAAAACCTCTTTGCGCGCAAGATTTTCAGAGACTTAGAATGTCTAAAAATGTCGAAATAAATGTCAATATCTTCTAGGGCATAAAACGAAAATAATGGCTTTTTGCTAATAAATGTAATAGAAAATTCCTGTGATAAAATTACACAAGTCAGTATTTGCTCCTGATTAGTATGATCTCATCGTGATGTTTAGCGGGCTCAATAAATAGATTTAACTGCGTCACGTGACCTAACTATCAGTAGTGTAAGACGATTTTCTACCAATCAGGGACAAATGTCAAATGTATACGTTTCTTACAAGAAATTTTGTATTGCATTTTTTTGGCAAAAAGTGATAATCTTCCATCCACCTACATGCCCTAGAAGTTTGTAACATTTATTGTAAGAGGTCTGCAAATTACGACTACCGGAAACATGAGGATTCTGTACCTCTCCTTCTGGACACGGAGGTATCCGTGTGACGCTAGCGAACCCGTCTCGTGCGAGCGCGAGGATTCGGCAGCGTGCGTGGGGCGGGGCGGCGAGGCAGGAGCCGGGCGGGCGCGCCGGGGGGCCCGGGCTCTCGCTGCGGGGACAGCGCCGGCGGTGGGGGCGGAGAGCGTCGGGCGGGGATCGATCCGTGGGTCTGCGGGCGGGGGCGGTCACTGCAACGGCGGCGCGGGGGGGCGGCCGGCGCTGGCGCGTGACACACGCGCGCGCGGAGCCTTCAGGTGCGCGCACCCGCCCGCCAATCGATACGCCCGCACGCCCCGCCCCGCCCCCGCCCCCGCCGCCGAGTGGGTCTCGGGGCGACGGCGCTGCCCGGGTCAGGGGCTCCTCGCCGCCTCCGCATCCCCTCCCCTCCCCTCCCCATGCACAGAGCTGCTCTCTCTCTTGGCACCAGGGAAACGGGGATGCTGTTATGGCTCGCCTGTACGCTGCAACCAAGTAGACGTTCAATCGTTTATTGTCACGCAAATCTACGTACAGTCCACTTCGGTTAGACTGAAACTTCTGGTTCACTATATCAAAGATTCATTATATGGGATGACGACAAAATTTAAATGGGATTTCTTCTTTCCGGTTGATTTTATTAATATAGAGATACAGCAAAATACATTAACAGCACGGAATAAAAATTTAAATATCTTAATTCCTCCTAAAAGAAATTATTTTCAATTGTGTGCTTCGTACTTTCATTGCATCCTTTTCAGAATTCATGCTATCTCCGAACTTGATTCTGCATTGTCCTCTGTGTCTAAGTATTGTAAAGCAGTCGTGACACCCATGAATGTCTGTTGCACTCTTGTAACCGATTACTACTCCGAAGGCCCTCGTACTCGCCTAATAACATACGAGATGCGTTCGATGGTGGGCTGGCGCAAGCGCATAATGAAACCGATCGCTTTTCCGCGCGGCACGGCGGATATCACCAGGTTGTGGCAGTCGCGTGCTTCCTGGCCCCTACGTAGGACTCAACGCGCTTTATCCCGTGGAGTATCGTGACACCAAGATGGAAACTGAAGCAAGCAATTGTGCGTCGCCGACATCAGTTATAGCCCACGCAGGACACGGCCTTTGTTTCCGCAGTGAAACTGAGTGGCATAGGGTCATCCGTAAGGTGCCCATTCCTGGTCCGCTACCTTCCCTTCAGGGGAGACTTCTACGATTCTAACCTTTGGCCGACAATATTATTTTCATGTAGCTTAGTGTTATGGCACTTAAGCGTTTTATATTCTTTTCCAGGGAAGAATTCATTTCCAGGACGTTGTATTTCCTAGGTCCAGTCTAGCTGAAGCTCAGGTTCACTCTAACTGACTCTTCGTATGTTTATTTGTTATGTAAGTAAAACGGAACCTGTAACTAACGTTCACTATAATCGAGGGTTCACTATATCCGAGTTCACTATAAACAGAGTCGACTGTCTTACACATGTGTCGAAGAATAAACGATACAAACTTCTAGCGCATGGTGGGGAGCAGAAGATCACGTTTTGCCAATGGCCACATGGTACGAAATTTCATATTACGAAACGTTACACATGTGTCATTTGCCCCTGACTGGGAGAGAATGCTTCGCTGCTTGTGACAGATTTCTCAAGCTATTGCCAAAGAGGATCATTTTCGACCCACATAAACGCCCTAGAAGCTTGTTACATTTGTTCTGGGATATCTCCTCGACAAAAGGAATACATGAGACGACTAAACCAATTGCTCTGCCGCTCGTAAATAGACTAACAAGGAACGTCCGCGCACTTTTCTCCCATGGCTTGTTCCAGAATCGACAGTCAATGAGTTTCTTTGTCAATTAATTCAATGACTTAATTCACATCGAATGTACTTTACAATTCATCAATACAACAATTTACTATCTCTTTCACTTCACACTACAATCTCGTACTAAATGTGTTCCTATGTAGTGATCAATGCTGTCAACTGTCTTGTGAGCTAAATGCAAATTCTGATATGAGGAAATCACATGAAAGAGCACATGTATTTTAAGAATACTGAAAACATTTCTGCCCTACGTTGCTGTTTAATTTAGTTTTAGTTGAGTGAATTTGTACGTGGAATTGATATAAATTAAAAATAGAAAAATAGACAATCACAACAAATCCTCCTTAATTCAGGTTCATATTTCGACACTTTCTCCATTTCTTTTGGTATTCTTAGATTGTTGATGGAAAATAATGAATCAGAAATTGTAAACTGACGTTCCCTTTCCCATACTTCGAATGTATTCGGGTGCATCAACTAATATGAACCCGTTAGTATTGTGAATGTTTTTATCCCAGAAGATGCCAGTGTTTGTCTCCCGCTGAAAGCGAGATGCGTCGCCGACCTACAAATCGTCTTTCAGGATTTCACCCCTCCAGGTATCTTCCACTACCAGGACATCAGCCCAGCCGGGACAAGCTTTAATATCCCGAATCGTCTCCCGGCATATAGTGTAGTGCATGTAAGGGTAGGTGTACGTAAAGCCTGTTTTACACGGTCATTTTGTCATCATTTTTCTGTACAGAAAGTGAATGGAAAATTGACGTTCATTTCTACGCGTTATGTTTCGACGCCGAAATTGGATGAATGTGATTCCAGCATTTTACACGTTCATTTCTGGTCTGTGCGTAATCGTGATGAAAATACTTCCTCCGGACGCCGCAAAAAGCGCTGAAGACATTTGAAAAATCGCATCTATGGTAACAAATTAAGTTATGTTATATTAGGACTGAGGAAGGAACGCGACATTAGAATACATTAGTTCATAATGTATTTCTCACTACATAATCACTTCATATTACAATTCAACACATCATAAGGATCTTGAAACCGTACAAAAGGAACAAATTGCACCACACCCATAACAAACCAGAGAAAGTTTTGAAAAGTGACGTCAGGAGCGCGGTAGTCAAACTGAATGAAATATGTACCGAAAAATGAAGAATGCGTCATTTTTTCATTCAAATTACATCCAGTCCGGATCGTTATTTTTCTGTACCGGCAAAAATGAAAAAACGATCGAGTAAAACAGGCTTAGGGGAAGAGGATGGGACAAGGAATAGGAAGGAGAGATCGCGCGCGATCCATAATCCTTTTATTACGATACTGCTCATGCATTCGCCAAGAATTGCCCGGGGAAACACCGGCGCTTAGACGACAGTGGTGTTTCTTCGCCGTTGGTACATAATATTCGGCGCCTATCTATCTGCACGTCGATTGACAGGGGGTCCCCTACATACGGATCTCCCCCAGCGAGAAACCGACCAGCCGTAATACGTTAAAATCTCCCGACTCGTTTCCCTACATGCGTGGTATTGTAAAGAAGTAACTGTAGGGGAATACGGCGCACGTTTCATGGCTCTTTGCTAGGATAGTTTTGGCATTCATCTGTTATCGAACGGGGAAAACACCGATGAAAACTACCGCTCACAGTGGCTGAGCGATAGAATTCTTAAGACTACAGCTGAAAAGTGAGAAAAATCCTTCATCATAGGGAATCAAACCCTGAGCCCTCCATGTCAGTACAGGTTTCAGTCCCGTACGTGTAGTGCATGTTTTATCACAGTATGTGGTAGTGATATTCCCCGCTGGGTGCCAAGATGGGGCGCCGACCTACCGTAGGTTAGCCGGGTTTTCTTCAACCAAGTATCTCCCACCAGTATAGCACCGCTCCGGCTGGGACAATCTCTAAACTGCTCACCGGTTTCCCGGCATGTGTGAAAGCACAAAGTGTAGTGAAAGTACGTGTAAGTAAGGGGTGAAGATAGGATATGGAAGTGGAAGGAAAGATCTCGCTCAGTTCGCGGCTCGTTTGTTTGGGTACTGCTCCGGCATTCGCCTGGTATTCATCGTAGAAAACCCGGAAAACTACCGATCAGAGTAGTCGGTGACCAGAAGTATTCTCTCCTCTGAACTCGACTTCGGTGTCTAGCTAGTGTGAAAATCCTGCTACCACCGGGGATCGAACCGTAGGACCTTCGGGCACAGCACTGCCGTGGCATCCGTTGATGCCACGAGCCACCATCGTCGGCCGTGCCTGTCAGAGACGCTGCGTCGCCAACGGGTGTTGACTCTGGCGCGTCGCAGCCGGCCCTTACGCGGAAGAAGAAGCGCCGGGGGGCGCGGGGCAGACGCGCCGAGCAAACGCGCAATTTCCTCGCGAGCGCGCGCTCGCTCTGTCGGCGCGGCTGGCGCCTCTCCACGCCCCCTCGCGCCTCGGCGCCACCTGTGCACACAGCCCGGCCTCTCCACGCAGCCCACGCCGCTCCGGCGCGCGGACGGGCTCCAGAACGAGCACACAAGCCATCAATGGAGGCATTTATGTATGTTTAAGAACTAGTAATATGTCTATTCTCCATACATTTTTTCATTACTTATCAACACAACGTAATATATCTAACGAGTGTTAGACACTATAATACGTTTTTCATTCGCCGCACTTGTGCGCACCCAGTGCGCACTCAGGGCAGCTTTCGTGTTCCATTCGACCGCTAGGGCGCACCAGTGCAAAGAAGCGCATGTTCCATTAGCACAATCACTCGGAACCAGGGCGTACTCGGGGTGCCCTAACTGCACTGACGATTGTGTCAGTGTAGTCCAGTGCACTGGGCGATGAGGTTAGGTACTGCGAGGCTAGGTGCGGAAGTTATGCATGCTGATTTGCATTCGTGCAGAAATTGTCGAGGCAATTGAGGATCTTCTGTCACGCGGGGGTACTTCGAATGATGAAGTATATTATGTTTTGCAAGAGATATCTTAAAATAATTCTTGTGACTCGCGAAGTTCGCAAAATCAGTTTGTGTTTTCCTAAAATTTAACTTTGAATAACTTCATGATAACAAATCCAGTGCTATTTAGAAACCGAAGTGTAGGTACGTCTAAATTTCGAAACGCTAATAAAGTGAAAATAAAAATAGTGACTCTTACAAAATCATTCAAATATATGACAAAGAAATGTTTCTCGCACGCCCATACATATACCAGCGGAAACGCTCATTTTAATATTTTTATTGTTTTCAATAACCAAACAATTCTGCAGAAGCCTTTCGGTTCAAAATCTTGTGTACTATATCGATCACTGGCAAATCTCGAAATATGAAATTTCGACATATGCGCATTTGAAGTTTTCCTAGTTTTTAAATAAAGAAATCACACATTAATAATTTATGAATTACGAAGTAAGAATTACCAAAAGACTTCGTAAAAATTATAACAACGATCATAATTCAAAATTATTATTTTTCAAGTTCCGTCAATGTGACAGACCAAGAACAGCAGAGTATAATCTCACTGAGTAGAGCACTCGCA
This sequence comes from Teleogryllus oceanicus, assembly GCA_964035755.1. Taxonomy (NCBI): domain Eukaryota; kingdom Metazoa; phylum Arthropoda; class Insecta; order Orthoptera; family Gryllidae; genus Teleogryllus; species Teleogryllus oceanicus. Next base: position 4,094,122 of record CAXIVR010000008.1, on the reverse strand, counting down.
CCGGATTCCGTTTCATTCGTAGCTGCCCTTCACGCATGTGGGGGTTTCTTCCCCACCTAGGTAGTGAGATCTGGCAGTGTCCTATATGTCAGCTTGCGGGGATTCGCTTCCTTCAGGTATCGTCTCCGCTCGGTTACCGTCTCAATCGGGGCAAGCTTTAGACTCCCGAAGTGTGTGATAGTGTAGTGCATGTAAGTATAAGTGCGTGTAAGCAAGGGGTGAGGATAGGACAAGGAAGGGGAAGGAAATATAGCCCACAATTCTTGACCCGTTTGTTTAGGGGACTCCTCCGGCATTCATCTACTTTTGATACGAAAAACAACAGAACCAACCACAGCAAACGACCGCTAGAATTGTATTCTAGACAGTGGCCGAATTGGACCTAGCTCTCTAGCTAGTGTTGAAAATCCACCAGAGTCGGGATTCGAAACCTAGAATCTTCCCATCTAAGTCGCTGCAGAGATAAGATTAATGCTGGTCCTGAGCTAACTCAGTCATTAGAACGTGAGAGTATTTGGACTTTATGGAATCTGATGGTTTTCATTTTTTTCATCAATTCACGCAACATACTTGCATTTTGAAAATATGATAAGTTCCAGTAGTATCATCCTACGTACTTTCGTACTACGTACCTACGTACTCTCTATACGCAGCATGTTTCAGGACGCAAGCACAAACGCTAAGGTCAGGTAGAGGTCATGAGAAGCAGTTCGCGTTAGAAAAGTCTGAATCTACGAGGCTGGAAGTCGGTGATAGAATATAAAACTCGCAATTCCCCTGCCCTAGCGAGGTAGGCAAACCAACACGCGCTCATGTCTCTCCGATGGTCTCCATTTCATTCGAGAGTAGTACGTGACGTAATAAGTGACTGAAGCACTTCGCAAACGTTTTTCATGCACCACATTAATGGTATGGGCGTATGAACTTACAAGCAAGAGTTAAATTCCCATACAAAATGTTACGCTAGAGAAATATACAATTTCTTAATGTTATCGGATTTACGATTTGCTAACCCAAAGCTGGTAAATGTTCATTAACGATATTTTTGAAATCAAAATTTTGAGATCAATTTTGGTCATAGGAACAGGGCTGTACTACAATGACAAAAGAGTGATTTCACGCACGTAAAAAGCTTGTACATTTAGGTATGTTTATTATATGAAATTCGTGGATGAATAGATCGAGAGTGGCGTATCAGCCTCATACATTTTCCTGCGTTTTCATCTGCCTCCATTTGTTGATAACTGACATACTGTCCTAAAATATTGCTGTAAACATTTCACACTGCTCTGCCGCTTTCTGTACTTTGAACTGTCTCACCATCATGCTCCTTCAGGAGCATGCTCATCCAACATTCTGCATCATGCACGGAAAGCAATGTTAATTGTTATCTGAAGGTACTATTAAGCACTGCAATAGCACCACACGTCGGCAGCAGAAGGCATTACACTATCTTTTTACTCACGTTGCGCAAAACATACTTTCTCATTGCACGAAACGGGTTTGATTTGCTTGTGGGAAACTGCTATTATTTTCATTCCAACTAATCGTGTGCGAAACACGCGAAATGCGAAAAATATTTCGACGTGCTAAAATTATTATATGCATCACGCACAAGAGATGATTTGCGCACTTGTTTTGTAACTTAGTATTTTAACACGCCGTGTACAATCGTTGTCATTCTCCTTTCACAGACACACAGTTGCACTCACACTATCTTATATGTCGGGGCTTGAAATTTGTCTGGTTGGGGAGGAGCGTATCTGGGAGGGGGGTACTTGAAAGCAAGCCGACGTCTCACCATCCATCGGAGGTAAGGAGAGGAACACCGCCACCCTCCGGGATACAGCATTCCTTATACAAACGGGGCTGATCGCCATAGTTGTTGGCGAGTCCGGCACCATCAATCCTTGTCCCCTTCTGTTGCCCTTGGCTGGGCCGTGGACGCGTGGCTGGCGGGCGAGGCGGTGGCCATTCATTCCCTATTCCCGTCCTCCAGGCCGGGCCCCCAGGCGCGACGTGGTGGTGGTGGTGAGGGGGGTGCTCAGCTGTCGCAGGGCGCTGCGCCCCGATCCTCCTCCCTCCCCCTCCCTCCGCGCGCGCCGCGACCCCGCGACCTTGGGGCGGTAACTCGGCGTTTACGCCGTATGACGAGCTTTCTATAAAACGGCTTTAACGATCGGCGGCGGCAGCGGCGGCCGAGGAGGCGACGGGCAGGGTGCGGGGGGGAGCCGCCAGGGAAGGCGACAGTGTGACGGAGGGGGAGATTTTAGTCCTCACGGCTCCGCAGGGGATCGACGTTGAAACCGGGAGCGGTAGCTCAGTGCATCACCTGATGTCACTGCAGCGCTCTGACCGGAAGGTCCTAGATTCGAGTTCTGACGGCGGCAGGATTTTCGACGCTAACTTTTCAGCTAGGTCGAATTCAGTCGTTGTCTGGAGGAGAATTCTGCGGCCGGCTGTCTGATCGGTAGTTTCCGTGGTTTCTCCGATCACCACAAGGCGAATACCAGAGCAGTACCCTAACAAACGGCCACGGATCGCGCGCGATTTTTCCTTCCTCTTCCTTGTCCTATCCTCTCCCCTTACAATACACACACACACACACACTTACACTAACATGCACTACACAACCACATATTCCGGGAGACCGGTCGGGAACTTAGAGCTTGTCTCGGCTAGGGCGGTGCCTCGCTGGTGGGAAAGTCGTGATTAGGGGAAACCTCGTTAGCCGACGGTAGGTCGGCGCCGAATCTCGCCATCCGCGGGGAAAGATCACCGCCATCTCCCGAGAAAAAACATGCACTACACGTACGGGACTAATGACTTAAGCTGTTGACGCAACCGGAACCACTAACCAACCAACTTGACGTGAAAGCAGCCACGAAATGTGGATGTGTTGTTGGGTCACTCAAGTGTGCAATTATTTTGACCCTACATCATTCAAAACTAAACAGGGAGGCGTGGTGAGTATTCAGTCGATGGTCGTGGTTAATTGGGAGTCACGTACATGATTTGTATCAATTCTTACAATATTCTTTGTATTGGTGATATCAGAAAGAACTAATCAGGCGGAGAGCAATTCTAAATGTTCTCTGCTCTCACTAACTGACACCTCAGGAGAATTATGGTCCATTCAGAACGATAAACAATTGTTTTAAAGAGTTCTAAAATAGTTGACATTCAAAGAGCACGTCTCTCTGCGAAATGTATTCTTCCACCAACCGCACGGGCTGGAGCGCTTCCTGCTAAGGCCTCAAAGGAACAGTTCAGGTTGTAGTTGGAGGTTACGAGCAGTTTTATCGAGTGACTTACATTGTTTCAATATCGATACTAAAATATTATTATAAGAATTGACACAAATCATGTCGAAAAGCGGATGAAAATATGTGGTGAATTAACTCAAACAGATGTAACCGCTCAGGTCATAAATATCGAATTTGAAAGATCCTGCATTATTTACTTTCATCGCGATTTGAATTAAACTCGCAATAGACACAATTTTAATCACAGAAATCTGAAGTTAAATAATATTTCTTTAAATAGGAACTTGCATTCTACCTCATAAATACACTGATATTATGTGAATATTCTCTCATTCTCAAAATGTCAAGAATAACAGGAAATAAAACGGATTAAGCACATGTTAGCCAACATTTGTGAAATAAAAAGTGATCATTTTTACTTGTTAATCTCCGAGGACACCCCTAATTGGGTTTTGAGCACGTCAGGTGATGTGGCTGGTGGTGATGGTCAACTGTTTTACACCTGGCCCAAAACAATAAGTCGCTGGCCTGGATTGAGTATATACAGTTTTAGCAAAATTTTCTTCTTACTTTCTGAAAACAATGTAGTTCTCGGTTATAGTAGATTTGGGGAACTCTTTGTGCGGACAACGCTCTAAGTGACTGAAAATGTGTGAGAAACTTTTTTTGCCGTCTCTTCTGATGAATATTAGTTGTGCAAAGGTGCGCGGGCGAGAGAAATAAGTTGTGATAGTAAGAACAAGCATGGACGAGACTCGCGAATCACATTTGGGTAGAGCTGCACGCAAGACAATCTTATTGTCGAAGGGGGAAGAACATAAAGGATAAAGACGGTGGATGAATAAAAAAATTGGAGCGGAAAATATATAACGATAAATTTGCTTCACTCATTGCAGTTGCATGGATATTAATGCTTATTTTTATTACGTGAATAGATATGTAACACATAGGTCAACTTTCTCAAAATCTTTTGCACTGTTCTATTTTACATATCTTCATTGCAAAAAGTATTACTCTATAAAATTTGGACTTTGCGGTATACGTTATTTATCATGAGTGGATTGCGTCAAAGACAAAGTTATTGCTCTCTGTTGTTAAATACCAGCTGTCTAGTGAACTATTTTAGGACATCTTTATTAATTAAATTAGAGTATTTTATAAATGCAGGTATTGTTTTATATTATCGGTAGTTCGTCATAATATTATCAATATATAATTAATTTCCTATTCTTTCTCAAAAGCATTGAAATTGATTTTTGTAATTTTACCATTTTGTCGCTGCCTTAATATCACCGGTACGTGTCCTGTATTGAAGCCAGTAGTGTCATTTATGGGGTGTTTGATTTTGATGTTCTAAAATTGGTTGCTGTCGCAGGGTCGTCGATACGTTATTGTTGTAAGACGCATCCCGATAACGGCAATTCACAATTTTGCTTTTTTCTTCGTTTGTAGAAAAAAAAGTCTTCGTCAATTCTGAGAGGAATACTCAAAGCTTCGACTCACTACAAACAAACATTCTGAACGTTAATAGAAAAAGAGAAATTGTAAGAAACTGTGATGCAGTAACAAAGACTCAGCAAAATAAAAAAAGGAAACATTTGTTCATCTTATTGAGAAAACAGTGATGTGTATTTTTACTACCTGAAATGATTCATCCTTTACATTTCTTAACTTAATTAAAAATACTTTATATGTAACACTTTTCTTAAGCCCAGGAGATATTTACACTTTGTAATTGTAAATTTGCTTTAATTTTGCAGATTTTGTCAGTGTATATTGAACAAGCGTTTCTCGGGTGACCTTTTCGTAGATTAACTTTAGAGAAAAACTTTGAAATCTTTGAGACGTGAAATGAATTTTTATTTTGTAATTCAGACTACACGACACGGACTGCTCTTGGTTTTCTGATATTTATTTATTAACTTTTAAATTTGGAAAGAAAGAATTGATTATTGATTCCTGCTATTTTAGGAATTAAAATGTGGATAAAATGCATATCATGATACAATATTCTTCAATAAATAGTCAATTTACTTTAATTATTTTTTTGGTATGTGAAAATTGTGATACTTTCTTTTAGATTGCAGGGTTCCCGATGTATGGGCAAAGCAAAAGATTGCGGATGAAAGAACAGATTTATTCAAACAATCTTATGGTTGTACACAAATCCGAATTCAGAATGATGAAGTAAACGGCAAACTGATTTTAAAAGATTATTTCAGGAAATAAAGGGCTGCTAGACTAATTACCCCGTGTGGAAAAAAAGGATGCCAACAGATTTCCAAAACAGTATACGTCACCAGAAAAGGGAACAGAGGACGCTCACAGAAGAAATAGAATAACTATCGAAAAAGTTGGAGAGGAACTCTATAGTACACAAATTGACGAAGATGATATTATTCATTTAAATGCACATTTTTAGTAAACCACTCTTTTAAAAAATATAACAACTATTTTGACGAATGGACGATATTAAGAGTGCAAACGAACAACGAAATAATCTCCAACTCAAAATTTTCAGCTAAGATATCTTTAGCTGTAAAATATATTTAAACTTATATTTTTAGGAATATATTTGTTCATTAGCTCATATTTTAATTTTTTCTTATAGTTTGAAATTTTTGGGGTCCACTACGTATTGCTTCTAAAATTCAGCATTTTAAACTATTATTTTCCTGCGCTCTCCGTAGGTCTGCTATGTCTGAAAAGGTTCGGATAGATCAGGCCAAAAGGAACTAAAGAAAGAAATACGCAGTTTCAACAACTTGATTACCGCACTTGATTAATCTTTTTCTTCATTTGGTACATTTTCCGCGTTCATCGGCACAGCTCTCTTAAGCTTTTGTGGCTGTTCTGGTAAGGAGCGTCAGCGAATAGGTCCGAGGACGCAACCCTCGCCGGCGCCTGCGAGCCCCTTCGCAAACATCTAGGCGGCGGCGGCGGCGCGGCGGCGGGGCAGTGGGGCGACGCCCTGTCAAGGACGCGGGCGCGGCGAGGGCGAGGGCGAGGGCGAGGGGCGGTGGAGAGATCCTGAGGTGCAGGAGGGGGTGGAGAGCGCTCACACTGGGGCAGCGGAATCAGAGCACTGGGTGAACGAGCGACGGCCGACCACACGGGCCACCACCCTCCAAATCATGGGCCACGTGGCCCGTGCTTATTAGATGCCCACGGGTGTATATCGGGAGAGGCGGCTCAGTGCATCAACTGATGTCACTGCATTGCCTCTGACCGGGAGGTCTTAGCTTTCATTTCCGACGGTGGAACCATTTTCGACACTAGCTTGTCACCTAGGACGAATTCAGCCGCTGTCTGGAGGAGAATTCTAGAGGTCGGCTGTTCTGATCAGTAGTTTTCAGTGGTTTCTCCGATCGACACCTGGCGAATGCTGGAGCAGTACCCTCCCAAACGGGCCACGGACCGCGCGCGATCTGTCCTTCCTCTTCCTTGTCCTATCCTCTCCCCTTACACACACACACACATACTAACATGCACTACACTACCACATATTCCGGGAGACCGATCGGAGCATAGAGCTTGTCCGGCTGGGGCGGTGCCCGCTGGTGGGAGAGTCCTGGTTAGGAAACCCACTAGCCGACGATAGGAATAATCACCGAAACAGATCACACCACAGAAAACACCAAAAAAGCAAGCAATCAATCAATCAATCTGCCATCTCCCGAGAAAAAACATGCACTACACTAACGGGACTAATGACCGAAGCAGTTGACGCGCCCGGAAACACGAAAAAATCAATCAATCAATCAATCTTTCACGTCAGAAATGAACTTGCCAAACAGTGGAATTGTCTGGAAATAAAGGGAAAATATTTCATGTGTTACGTAGGTATGCGAAATTTTCTATCACATGTTCATTGGACAAAATTTACCACCTTTGCCACACATAGTTGACTGACAATATTGTGAAGATGTCTAACAAGAAATAAATTATGAAGAATTATATCAAAAGCAATACAGATTCCGTGATAATCTCACAAAATCTTCGTTCTGATCTCTCCTATACACCACTTATTTGCGATGCAATTGTGCTAGATTGTGGCATACTTGTGTTCATATAGCGGTTTATTCTGCCCCATACACTTATTTATATTACTGAGAAAATGGAACTAAAAACATTACATTCTTGTTGTGCCATGAATCCTCAGCTTCTGTCCATTTTTCATTGAGAATTGTGTAAGGAAATAGAAGAATCAGTCCTAACGCCTCGAAATAAGAGACATCATTGTTCCCAGAAACAAAAATGAAAAGAGTTTTATTGCAAACATCTAGGGGAAATTATGTAGATTTGGAACGTTTTTTAAATAATGGCGTAAAGACCTCTTCTATCTGCTCGTCTGCCATGTGAAAAGATAGATCTGCAATGAGCGCAATAAGGAACTTGGAATTACTCCACATACCGGGCGGTGTGATGTTTATCTGTGACAGATTGAAAACGAAGGTAACTGCAGTTTTCAATTGAAGTGCTTTTCTTTCTCTTTCAATTTAATCGTTCGCACATGTTACTTGAATATTAGCCAGTAAAAAATATTAACGTACACAAGCAGCTCTCAGCTACATTATAATTTTCCTCCAGATTGACTGATTTTCCCCTAACGAAATTTAAACACTTTTTACTTCACCACCGCCAGACCTTATACCTTCCCGCATTCTCAAAGTGCCGTATTTTGTTTTCATTTGCTATATGAAGATCATATTTATTTGTAACATACTAGGATTTCCTCTGGCACATTATGATTGTTAAAACACAATGTTAATGTACAACTAATGGAAATGTGAAAACTGAACACGCATTAAAGTAAAGGCACCGGGAGTTAACACGTTATCAGTAGTTGACATTTGCAAATCCTTAACAAACCATTCAAATCAAAATGATTCCCAGATTACGATAGTTACTGGTTTACAATGCATATGGTTGCAACGGACAGAAATCGTGTAAACTGATAAATACAATGTAGTTATTTTCTTATTTATAAGCATTATATTCGAAAGTCAACTACTAATGACATGTCTTTAGTCATTCATATCAGTGCCTTTACCTTAATTCGGATAGACACTGTTTGACGTTCGATAAATGCGGAACAGGAACCTGAAGTAAGTGCAAAATGCTCGTGACATGCTATCACGGTATTTTAAGCTTCCGTATAATTATTTTCTCTATTTTGATTCTAAATGAGTTTTAGCCAGCAACCGTGCGTGCTTCAGTTCGGGTTACTAGATAAATGGAAGCAGATTTCATGTACGTGCGGTTTCTGAGACGAAAGCTTTGTAAAAAGTAGATCCATATTTCAAGTGAGAGTGATAAAGCATGGGGACATTTTGTTCGAACACAGATGGCCAACACGCTTCGATGGCACAAAAAGCTGAAGAGGTGTGTTATTGAAAGTGACTTAAGAGAAAGTATGCAATTAATTCAATATAATTGTGTCAAGTCTTCCTAAAGAGATGAACTTGAAAAGCCTTCCAATGCGGAATCACAACCATGTGTTAGTAAATGAAGAGTAAATTTTAATGGCGTAAAAATTCCGAAGATTATTTCACATATAAAACCATAAGTTTAATTATAAGAACTGAAAAATGTTAACTTAATCAAATTCATAATAATCACATTATAAAATATGTCCTTTTCATTTCAACCTGTCTTGTATGTTTGGAATTGTATACTGTTGTGTATATTGATTTTTTTTCTCGTTCAGCTTATAGCATAAGAATTTAAGTGCATAAGAAATCGATTTGGGAATTTTATAAGACATTTCTAGTGATAATGTTTTGAGAGTCCCAGATAAATAATTGTAATTTTTATACAAAAAATCGGTTCACTACTCTGTCTGAACGACTGTGACGAAAATATCACAAAGAATTTTTTTATTTATTTATATTACATTGGCAGACATTACAACGTTCAACCGTGAGGCTCTTCAGTTGATTGGGTGAGCAATTTTGTATCAGCAAAGCGTGAAGGGGGTAATTTCGTGTTACCTCCCTGGTAATGATTATAACTTCAACCAAAGTTATTGCGAGGAAATTTTGTTAGTGAGTAATGATAGGGTTTGGAAAGGAGATACTATGGGACGGACAGGTAAATGCAAGAAATGTTCTTACCTTATCTAATGTCAGAGCGATATTGAAGGAAAATGTGGAATGGAAGTCTGTTTCTTAGGCGGGAGAGTGGGGGTTGATCGGTTCCTATTTCGTAGCTGACTGCACCTTGCACATGACTTAGATTATTGAAGAAATTATGTGTCAGCTTCGTAATAAAGGAAGTAATTGGTTCTATTGCAAGATCGTTGTGAAGGGTCTTGTTGCTGACAAACCAGGGGGCGTTTACTGTTATTCTTAGCATTTTGTTCTGGAAGATTTGTAATTTCTTTAATGTGGATGGAGCAGCTGAAATCCAAACAGGGCATGCGTAAGTTAATATCGGGCGAAGAATGGATTTGTAAATGGTTAAAGCGGAATGAATTGTCACAAAGAGGTCTGTGAAGCTCTATGTAAGCTATTTGCTTATTAGAAACGCATAATATATATAAAGATATCAAGTTGTCTCTACTGCCCCACATACGTATATTTTCACAGCGTAGCTTGGAATACACATCGAGGCGTCGTGTTAAGCTGCGGGCCACACTCATAAATCAAAATACCGCCAGCAGCAGGGTCAGTGGCGTCTACGTATTGGGTCGAGTTTGTTTTCCTGCTCTTGAACAAACGTCAACTCATTGCAAATCCTTAAACATATCAAATTGTTAGAAATATGTTGTCATGCTAAAACAATCCTCATCGGTATTTTCTGTCTGGATGTATTACCGGAATTTAAGATCTAGAAGGGAAGAAAAAATTGTGTGTCATTCGTAGTTAATGTGGATATTGATCTCTGAATTAGAAAATACAATTTGATACTTACTACCAAAGCACACTTTATACGAGAAAGAAATTTCTCTGGTGTAATTGACGTTACCCACCAGAATCACAATTAATATGTCACTAAAAACTTGCTGACCAACAGACTAACTTTATATCAGACTCATTCTCTTTCCTAGAATTGCTGCAGTATTATAATAAAACATGCCCCTAACTTATTAACATTTAAAAGCAGAAGCAAAAACACAACAAAATCACAAAAATATATGAAGATTATTTTAACATTTTGTCTAAAATGAGAGTGAAATGTGAAGAAAATTATCGCGCTGATAACGTTGACCCTCATACTTAAGGAGCTGAGCGGAAAGATAATCCCTCTCCGTTCATAGGCTTCCCTTAGCTTGTGTAAAACTATCTTCCAAAATCCGGATGAGCTCCATCAAACTATCTCCCCTAGAGGCACACTGCCTCAACCAAGACGAGCTCGAAGCTCCCAACTGCTCTCACGACATGTGTGGCAGGGAGTGCAAGTAAGTGTGCTGGTTTGTGTGTGTGAGCAGATCAAGGATCAGAAAGCAAGGAAAGAACGCGCGCAGATCTTGACCCATTTATTAACGTGCTGCTCTGGCATTCGCCTGCGTTGATGAGACAAACTATGGAAAACTACCGATCAGAGCAACCGGTCACCAGAATTCTCTTGACAAACATTCTCTTCGAGCCAACAGGACTCGGAGAACGCCGAGCCTAACAAGAAAAATAATAGAATATAAATAACTGCTATTCTATTCTGTTTTCGAACGTTTGAACGTCTTATTCAAGCGACGTACCAAAATCGCTGTTTTGTACTATTTGATTTTGAATGTTTTCTGATTGTACTAGGAAACCCTACCCTTAATCTTTCCCCTTATGTTTTTTATTGAGAATTTGAATTTCTTCCCTCTTTGTTCAATTTTGAACTAGTCAAGATTTTGTATTGAGTAACCAAACGATTAGACGCGTGGGTGTGTTAACGCTGTAATTAAAAATCAAGAAGACTGACACCAATATGACAATGTACTAAAGAGTATAGCGTTATCTGATTTAACCACATTTTTTACACGTGAATTCGATTATTAAAGAGCGTTGCAAACCGTATAAAATAGTAGTTATTTACGATGAAGCGTCGTGAATTTGAGGGGGCGACTTTTAATACAGATTGTTAATATTAAGCTGCTGTTAACGACGTATTAAAATGCACTAGAAATGTTAGTTAAAAATAATCATTTATATGCAAACATACACATGAACGTACAGCCGAGGAACTAATTAACATTTTCTGGAGAGTGTGACGTTTTTAAGTGTCTGGCATCCGAAACGCCTGGCGGGCATGCATGCGGGTGTGATTGGGAGGGCACGTGCCGGGCCCATAGGGGCTCCGGGCGACGTGCCGCGCCACGGAGCTTCTGTGTCAGGGCCCCGCCTCCACGGACACGCCCCTCGCCTCTCTGGCAGGGAGTGCGAAGGGCCACTGCTTCTTACAGCATACGTTTTTATGTATGCTTCTGTCAAAAGAAATTCAATGTTTGAGGTTCAACATTCAGAGCGTTACTCCGCTTGCAAAACCAAACTATAACATCGACAGTTATTAAAATAAGAAGTCAACGTTATTATGGGCATGCCTCACAGTAATGGAACGTCAGGATTTTCACGAAACGATTACGCAAGACGATTTCGAAATTTTTGTAAATGTAATAATAATAAAATATGTAAATGATGATAGTCGCTCCTTACCTAAATAAAAATATGAAAAAACCCTACGCTGTAGTTCAAACTACTCTCCCTTCATTTTTCGGATAAGGGCAGTCTCAAGAGATAAAAGGAACCAACGGTTCCACTGTTTCGAGAAGTCGTTTGCGTTGTTTTGTACTTCATGTGTAGGATGATATCGGTGTCATTTCGTCGAATGTACGAGATGTGATGCATTCCGAGGAAGTTTGGGAACCACATAAGTGGTGTGATATTTACGAAGTAATATTTTTTACTTCACTTCACCAATTACACGATTATCATTGGGAGTTTTCGGAGGTCAGGTGTGTGACAGAAACGACGACGACGGCACCCGCGAACGAAACCCGTAGAATCTCGGCTTTGGAACAACACGACCATTTAATACACATCCGCGACAGCGGTGCGATATCATAATAATACACACCCAGAATTGTCTGCATTCGCTCAGACACAAAAGAATATTTCACGCTCAAATCCATCAATCTGTTCGCATTTATGAAGCTGACTGAACTTAAACGGCAATATACATTTTAAAAAATTCGAGAGTAGATTTGCAAAGCTTAATTGTTATTAATAGTGTCTGGTATCCTAGAGCTTGTGTGGAACTAAGTTCATGGTAGTAAATTCTGTGAAACATTGAAATTCAATTAAGATAATGCAGAAAATGAGATAGAGAGGGAGAGAAAGAAGCTTTAGCAGAGGATAGTGTGCACACTTGTCGGAAAAGAATTGGACGACCCATTCATGTGCAAACATAACTACTCTAAACTAGAATATAAACTAAGCAGTTTACCTCCAGTTGTAGTAGAAAGAAACGCAAGCGTATTGATGAGGGTGAACTGATTGAAATACGTTAACCACTTTCATTATTACTCTCACAGACGTGTAGTTGTTTTCTGGCAAAAATCATGTATCTACCGCTTACAGCATGAATCGAAAAGAGACTGAGGCAAGAAAGCATTTCTGATTTCTCTCCTTCACCACAACGACCAATGAGAAGCTACATTATGGGATATCCCACGGAGTCACAGGTATGTATCGATCTGTAGGCGTTGGAGATTCAAACGTGACGTAAATGGAAAAAGAACTTCTTCTGCGTCGTATAACGAATTATATTTTACGTTTATACGTGGTTTCCTTAACTTTGGGAATACGCAATACAAAGTTAGATGAATTGAGCTGTATACTATTGAAGTTTATGCAATACCCCCAATGCATAGGCTGCGACGGCAATGACAGGGCCAAAAATTATGCAGGATGTTCACAGGCTAAGTGTATTAGAATGTTTTCATTTTGTGTAACAACAGAAAAACGTACTTTCAATAATAATTTGAATTGTACAGTTGGATTTCGGATAATGAGATACTGGCAGATCCGGAGGATATGGGTGATGACCTTCCCCAAAATAAATTGACGATGTGAAGGCAATAATATTATCATTGAAGCAGCACAGAATTATATTGTTCCACTTCAATAAAAAAAATCCCACTCCAATCGAGGGAGTAGATTTGCCCGTGGCCATACGTCGAGCAAATAGGAGACATTCGTCGTGACATAATTGTAAGGAGGGTTGCATATCTCTTGCAGGCGTTCAATTGTATCTTCTGATGTCTTACAACTACCGAAAATCCGGTTCATTCATCAGGGCACGCATAGAGATTAACGTAGACGAGTTTCACATTGGCAGGTAGTGCCGGGCCAGGTAGCCGGACCAACTGCATTGCGCAGACCCGATAGCCGTGAGTTTGAATTCTGCTTTTGGCATCGGCCCGTTTTCCTTGCGATTGTGGCGTGCAATAGAGGGATATAGAATAGTTCTGAAAACCACTCTCATTTATTTATTCATTATTGCACATCAAACGTTGAGGCATTTTCAACTTTTTCATCTCCCGCCTCCCCCCAAGAAAAACTTCAGTAGAAAAGCTAATACCATTCACAGCTCCGAATGAAGTAATTAAGTACTGGAAGCACCATTGAAACCAACGTCGTTTTTAAGATTATTCAACCCAAACATCTTGATTCCTCTGCCACCAATCCGCAGACAACACTCCTTTAGAAGAGGAACAGAATTATAAGCAAAAATATAATACAATAAATACATATATTTATAGCATGAATTGTTTTGAGAGCGATTAAATGAAAGTTCCTTGACATCACTAACTTAAAATCTCGGATCTCAGAATCTCGGAACTCATGACATTATGCGCCTCCCCTGGTTGCTGGGAGAAGATCCCGGAAACTCTACAGTCTCCGGTCGTGTGAAGGGGTCTAGGTTTTGTTGGATTCTCTGGAAGTCGGGAAAATCAAAAAAATAATTAAAATTTTCTATTATGATTAAAAAAAGAAATTTTTACTTGGGTTATTCAGCCGACACGCATACCGACTGAATTATTTTACTCAGTGCGGCACTGCTTAGGATACTTTTGACATGCGCCAGCAAGACTCCAAGGAAGAGTACACCTGCCATTCAATATTTGCTATTATCGTTTTGTGTTAGGGAAAATAAACGTTTTGATACTCGTGTTATGTAAATAACTATTGAAGTATACTATACTGTGTTATTACAGTGTCAGTGAAGGCTAATCTTGTTAAAATAGTTAAGTTATTGCAGTGTTCTACGACAGTATTTTATTTGTTGTTCTTGAACAGTGAGCGTGCTACTTTTTGGAATACCATTTCATGTGGGTTTGCAGCAACGTTTTTGCTACTACACGCCATCGGTGATATGCTACTTGTTTAATTTGGAGGTTGGTTCCAAATAATGGCAAATGATTTTCGATCCAAAGCTCTCGCCGACGGTGCACCTCCCCACGGTGCGTGCTGCTAGTCTGTCGCCAGGAGTCGCTGCAATGACTCAGCTCATTCTCCAAGTGATTCCCCGAGAACGTTCACGTTCCGCCTCACGCGACCGTTCAACGTAGGCGACTCGAGCTACTCGCACCTGCTCGAGACGTGCCACTGTGCCGTTTCTGTTTCACGCCCACGAAGATCCGGCGCCGACCTAAACGCCGGCTGAAGTACCTCCCCCAGCGGGCACCGCCGCAAGTGGGACAAGCAGGATGCCGCCGTGTGTTATAATTTTGTGCATATAAGTGTGTGTGTGTAAGGGAAAGGATAGGACAAGGAACAAGAAGAAGAGATCGCAAGAGGTCCGTGGTCTTTTTTGGGTACTGCACTCTTCGCATGAAGAGAACCAAAAGAACGAAGAGCCGCAGATCAGAGTAGTCGACCGCAAGAATTCTTGTCCAGACAGCGGCTAAATTCAACTCATCTAGTTGCCAAAATCCTCCACCATCGGAACTCGAAACCAAGGACCTACCGGTCAGTCACTGCAGAGGCACTGGTATTTCTGTCTTTGATTTCAATTAGCCGGTACTTGACTTTAGAATCGGGTGGATTTGTTCAGGAACAGTCATGGTTATAAAATAATCCGCGCGCACTTTTTTGAGCTCTCATTTCGCTAGATGTGAGAAGAATGGGGATTTTGGCTGTTTGGATGTCGTTATCATCGATTTCAACATGTTCTAACTCGTTTGTGGATACAAATAGGTTCTGTTACCCGGAACGAAAATTTCGAGTCATTGAATGTTGTCAACAATGATTGTTGCTACCTTTATTCTCATTTCAACTGTTGACGAAGTAGAGTGAGGAGAAGTACGAATCTCCTCCATTTAATATTACATCCTACATCTAATATTACTTCACTTGAAATTTTATCTAAAATGGGGTTACTGAAATAGCATTGCATTGTAGCAAATATGTAATGTATTTTTCCAAGATAACGTGACCGGACAGATATTGAAAAAAATCAAGTTATACTTACGAAAAGTTTATTCTAAAAACCTTAAAAAACATAAAGATCTAAGTGAGAAATATAAATTCGTTTTGTTCAAACGTGTTTATTCCTATACAAATATGAAGCAAACTTCATATTCATATGCTTACGTATAGCTCTTTATAAATTGCTATATTACTATAGCAATTATATCCCTAGTGACTGAATCGTCATTCTGCGTGCGATACATGTTTCAGACCCTGAGGCCCCGCTACAGAAATTAGTCGCGAGATCAGACTTTTGTCTCATTGCTAGTCTGCAGTACTTGCCGCACTCCTCAAAGTGGTCAGGGTGTGATAGAATGTTTGGAAGATGGCTTCGAAATGCTGTAAATATATCATACGTGAGCATAAGTGTATGCGATTTGTAAGTTGTAGCTAGAAGAATACTCTTGTACTATCTAATAGAACCTTTGAAATAGGCGATTAGTGTTTAGTGTTCTTTACTCTTTATGTGAGTTCAAACATAATTAAATTTATTAGTTTTCGTAACACTAGTACTGGGTCAAATGTCTATTTTTTTTCTTTCAGGAGTTATCATATATTGAAACGCTGGGAACGCCGCGATACAGAAGTTTGAAATTCTCAGAATAACTTCTCGTTATTGGAGGTGTTTCTGGGTGAATGGATCGGCGTTTTGGATTGTTGAATTTGTGTTGATGTATTCTTTTGTGTTTACGTTTTCCGTCTAATGCGCTACAAATTGATAATCATTTCTACAACAGATGACTGAAATATGTTAATACGCGATATTATTATTATTGTACGAAACCGTTAGAGAGGCGAAACAGTAAGTGTAGTTGTAGTTACTTTCTGGTATACATACATACGGAGCTCATACGGAATGAATACACATAGCTTAGAAAAAGTTGCAATGCTTCGAAAAATCTATTTCTAGATTTTAACGGAAACATGTTTTGTGATCCTCTTGTTCTGAAAACGTGTTTTTTTCAAAAGTCATTCTCTCTGTCTTACTGCGACTTTGAAAACATTATGTGAATTTTGAGAGCACGTTACTTGAAACCCTAAGACTTTTCAAATTTTTTCTAAAAATGGCTCAACATTGTTTCTTTATATTTATTTAAAGAACAAATTGAAATATATTTGTAAAAATGGCGTAGATCCTATTTTTCTTGTTAATGAGGACATCACCATCAGACAAGTTACATCAGCCGAAGCCACGTTTATATTTTTATCATCATTTTTTTCTTCTCTTTCTCCTTTTGATTTTTTCTCTTCTTCGTCGTCGTGTTCTCCTTCACCTCCTTGATCTCCTTTTCCCTTTATATCTCTTCATCCTCCAGCTTTTCGTTCTTGTGCTTTAGTCTCTCGTGTTCTTTTTTCTCTATCTTCTTCTTCTTCTTCGAGTCCCAGCTGTTACTATGAAGGCAGACAATTGTAGAGTTCGGTGCAACTCATAGAAGACAAATCCTAATGTGTGAGATAACATCATTTGTCATGATATGTTCTCTTGCAGTGACGCATGGGGCGAAGGGCTCACTCGCCACTGGGATTCCCCCGGGCCGCCGGGTGATCACGAGGTGAACTCCGTTAGGGGCACGGACACTCGGTCGGAAACGCCGGTGGCTCAGGAAACTCTCTCCTCCGCGCCTTGGAAACTCCATGCGTGTTTCGCATTCCTGTTCCTCGGAACCAACATTCTTCCTTGGTTGTTTAAATCCAGTTCGACCATGGACCTGACAGAAGTTCATTCACAACCCGAGCTTTTTTACGTCATCAGGATGATATCGTTGAAGTCGTTTGGTGGTGTCACTATTGTCTAGTAAGTTGATGGGTAGAATATCTGGATGGTTATGTAGTCTTTGTATGTATTTTACACTGCTCTTGATGATTTCTTATTTTATTGTTTGGGATCTGTATGACTTTGTGACTTGTTGCCTTCGTTACGTACAATGAGGCATTTACTGGCTAAGGTATTGACTGGGAGAAATAATTGAAGTAAAAATGCACCGTCGTGTATACTTTGTACGCTTCTTTCATTTTTAGGCCTGGTTTAAAAGATATGGTATCATGAAATATCCTATACTTGCACAAGTATTTTATCATCAACACAAAATAAGAAAAAACGCAAATTGTGACAAGAATCAATGAATGATCACACATAAATAGGTTCGATGTAAACATGAAACGTTTTATAGAAGTTTATATTTTAACGAAATATGCAAAATATCTCCTATAATTTACAAATATGAATAAACATGCACTAACATACTTAATATACATAGCATCGAATTCAAACCAAATGTCAAGAAATTTCACTTAGCTATGCCCTGAACCAACAGACAAAAATAAGAAAAATAAACGAAATCCTCTCCCTAGAAATAACTACTATCCATGGTTAATAAAAATTACTTTTAAATATTTTAACTAGTGATCAGACTCCGTTTACTAGGGATTACTCGAAATTTGAGGTTTTCTGCATATATGGTAATTATTGCAAATATAAAAACACAACGAGGCGAGTAATCCAGAAAGTTCAGTACAAAAAGTTTATATCAGAATATTGATCGTGGTTCCAGATATTCAAGCCATTGATGGTACAGTATATTTATCCATTGCATATCAATAAATCATACATTTCGTTGCACTTAGCGGAATGGCAACCTATTTTCTTCTCTAGTGGATGTAAATGAATGTATTTAATCCACGTTATAAATATTTCTCACTGCTAATACAATTACTTGCGTCAACACGTGTTGATTATTTTACGTTGCCTTGGCAATAATCTCATTAAAAAAGGGAAGATATGTTCCGTTTAAACACATATAGAATACTTAGATATTTTAAACTTTTGCCTTCGTTCATACAATTATGGTGAATATAACTATAATGAAATATAACATGCGTTGCACTGGAGGAGAAATTAATTTTTTCAATCGCTTCTCCCATCGCCTTGCAGTATAAACTTTAATCCTGAATTAAAACTATTTGATCGTATTATTTTATAAATTAAAGTAATTATGCCTTTGTTTTTCTCTATTCTAAGAACGGTACTGTCTTAATCACAACAATTTGTTTTAATATTGTATTCGTTTCTATATATTAATACTTCATTGCAGTCTTCCAATGACACCTATTTTGTTTTAATTGCGTAGGAATCTACTTTAGAGAGTCTACTATATAAAACTATATATTTGAGGATGAATAGTGAATATTATTACTGTATAGTAATACATCCATTCTTTTCGGAATTATAATTTTGTTGGACATAGTCGATTATTAAAGGAAAAATTAAGGGGGGGGATAATTAATTTTTTTTTAAAATATTGTAATATACTATTAAATTCACTGAAATTACTTTTGATATGTCAGAGAAATAAAATGCTTTCATTAAATCAAAATTATTGATATTTTCCATACAAGTATACTATCACTGCAATGTCAATCGATCTCTCTAATTACTTTCAATGCGTTTAGTGTAATGAGAACAGTAATAAAATGCAACTTACGAGACTTTTCATTTCTTCCACTTAGCGATTCCACTAATGCAAGACCTCAAGTTCCTATAATGCACGTGCTATTCCCATTGCTATGTTCGTGAATTAGAAAGTTCTGTTCAAACCAAAATCATTATTGTGAACAAATGAACCCTATTAAAATAAACAATGTTAGTAGTGATAACTAAACATTTGACATGCGTCCCTCAGAACTGCAATTAGAACTGAAGATAAAAAAAAATTATTAATGAACCGGAATGTTTTCAGATCGCACATAACGTAAACATGATTTGAACACAAAATTAATTTCATTAAAGTACGCATTCACAATTATTTAAATTCAGTCAGTCTTCCTACAGCGCATTGCGTATAGTTTACGAATGTACATTCCTGCCTGAGGTAACATGCTGAGAATCAAATTCCTTAGTACCCACACTTTTAGATCACAGAAATAAATTATACAATAATTATTGTTGCTTCAAGCAAATGTGATTTACGTATGCCCGTTTTTACTGAATAGGGACTCTCACCTGGCGGCTTGACTCTTTATTTAAAAATTAAGTTTTTCTCAAAACTTATAAACACAATGGTGAAAAAATATTTGCATCTGGATCTTATATCATATATTACACGAAATAATAACGATCATGAGATACCAGAATCAATACCACTACAAGAATTCAATTTACGTACTTTGAGAAATATGTTTTTCGATCGGCAGTGTCCAATATCCCCCAAAATACGTGAAAAGAAACTACATAAAATATCTGTTCTACAAAATTTGCAGAGTGCTACACAATTACAGATACATTCTCACACTAGTTTCTAATCTTTTTAATCTAGCCTGGCTTTCCGGTATTGGCATCCTTTCTTCCCTTGCTGTTCCCTTTTGGCACATAAACTACATATTTCATATTTTCTTAATTTTTCAAAGATATGATTGTAGAATTGAAATAAGAAGAGTTAAACATGGTCCTACGTGGATTGATGATTGTCACGTAATTTCGGGAGCGTCAACTAGTGAGGTCAATAGTACCGTAAGTGTAGTGCATGTTTTCCATCGGAAGGTGACGGTGATCTTCCCCCGCTGGATGGCGTGATCCAGCGCCGACCTATCGTCGACTACCGGGGTTTTCCCTTTAACCAGGTATCTCCCACCAGCGGGGCACCGCCCCAGGGGGTCAAGCTCTAAGACCCCGTCCGGTGCTCCCGTTTGTGTTAGTTGGTTAGTGATTCCGGACGCGTCAACAGCGGAGGTCATTAGTCCCGTAAGTGTGCTTTTTCCTCGGGAGACGGCGTTGATCTTTTCCCGCTGGATGGCGAGACCTACCGTCGGTTAGCGGGGTTTCCCCCTAACCAGGACTCTCCCACCAGCGGGGCACCGCCCAAACCGCGACAAGCTCTAAGCTCCCGACCGGTCTCCCGGAATATGTGTTAGTGTAGTGCATGTTAGTTGCATGTGTGTGTGTGTGTGTGTGTGTGTAAGGGAAGAAGATAGGTCAAAGAAGAGGAAGGAAAGGTCGCTCGCGATCCGTGGCCCATTTGTTAGGATACTGCTCCGGCATTCACCTGGTGTTGATCGGAGAAACCACGGAAAACTACCGATCAGAGCAGCCGGCCGCCAGAATTCTCCCCCAGACAGAGACTGAAATCGACCTAACTGACAAGCTAGTGTCGAAAATCCTGCCGCGGTCATGATTCGAATCTAGGACCTCCCGATCAGAAGCGCTGCAGTGATATCAGTTGATGCAGTGACATCAGTTGAAGCAGTGACATTTGTCAGTCAAATCGGTCGGGGAATACCTTTTTTAGTGAAAACTCTTCTAGTGGTTTAGCCACTAGCGTTGTTCACAGACGGACGGATCATTATTCTTATATAAGTGGAAGTTAACTGTTAATTCACGAGCGCGTTATGGCGAGTGTATAATACAAGACAAAATAAATTTTAGCCAAATGTAATAAACGGTTTATTTCACCCGATTCCTTTTTAATTTCTTTTACGTATTTTCTATCAATAGGCCCTTGTTATTAGAACATATTATATAGGGCGATAGTTGGTGATTGCACTATTCGCTGATTTTCAATAGTCATTCATAGTAGCAAGAGCAAATGAGATGATGGAAGATACTGCGAATTGCGAATGGCTAGTGCTATACTTCGCTTTCTTGTAGTCAGAAAAACAAAGATAATTTTATTCACGGGCGCGAATTTCAGTGCTGAACGAATAAATGTCTGAAAATACAAACATGACTAAATACGTGCGACTGATTCGCTTGGAGCAATTGGGGATGGAGCGGCTCCATATCTAATAATGTAGATACCAGTCAATTGATTGCTCATGTTTGTGGTTTTATTTGTCGAAATTGCAGTGTATTATATTCCGGACTTTTTAATAAGCAGGATATTCATATTGTAAATTTCTGACTAATTATAGGAAATAACTAAAATCATAGGGACAAGAAACAATATAACAGTCGATTGATAATAATTGTTAAGTATGTTTTGTAGACCCTGGCTGCTTTCGTGAATTCACGTATTTGCCCGTTTTCAATACAATGCAACTATCGATGTTTGTTGCAACTCACGAGACTGCATGGTACAAATTTATTATCAATTGCAATGCAAATTATAAACCATCAAGTTATTTGATTGTAGAAGGGCAACTATTGTTCTAGTGTTCATTTACACAACACATGGGCAAAAAACAAACACATTTAGAATACAATTTTGGCTTGCAGATGCGGAGTCTACATCCGTTGTCAACGGTGTCCCTTCCTCGAAAAGGTTGAGTTCAGGCCATTTAAGGCACCAGCATGTCATCACTATGCGCCTTCTCGTACCCTTAGTGACGTTAGGTGGAAATGAAGAACAGAATTTCTCGAAGCATATTCATTAGGAGAGTTGCGAATGAGGTGGCAAGGCCATATAATTGCAGGGAGATGAAACAGTACCGAACAAATATTGAGGTTGAACTTCCAAGCTTGCTAGACGTAAACAACGTCAGAAAAAAACGCGTCTGCGTAAGTGAAGTCATGCAACAGCAAGGTTTCAAGAAAGAGTCTGCCTGGCATTATACATTTCTTAGCCACGTCTTGAGTTACGGAATTGAAACTTCATTGACATCCTTAGTACGTGCAGAACTCTTGTAATAGTATAGTATACTATTGTTGCAGTATACGTGAAGACTATTTTTGTTTAAATATTTAATGTATTGCATGGTTATACGAGACTGCGTGCTACTTATTGGAAAACCTTTTTGCATAGTTTTGTTCAGCAGCATTTCTGCTGCTGCAGTCAACTGGTACTTATTATAGTGATGTGCTAAGGTAAAAAGAATACCATTTCGGTTAAGTCAAGGACCATCTCAGAGCAGCATTTGCTGACCGGTTGAGAAAAGACGCAGATGAGTAGCTTCCGTGCATTTGCTGGAGTGGGGGCGCGGGTGGATGGGAGTGCTAGACGAGACCTTAGGACTTGCCGGCGTCTGCTGCACCGTCGGCGCCAGCGCTTTTGTGTTGCAAATGGACCGGCCTGGCCTGGCCTCGCCTCGCCTCGCCGCCGGGACTTGTTCGGCTTCCCACCGCAGTGCCTGCCCGCCTGCGGGATGCGCGAGAACGTCTTTGGTTCCTCGATTCGCGAGTCAGCAGGAATCGGTTCGTGCGGCGATGGGACTCGCTCTCGCTGAATGGTGCTGTTTGTGCAGATTTTGCACTCGCGGAAGGGCAGATGTCATCGGGGAAAGAGCGTGAGGAAGGTCGAGTAAATAGGACGGATTCTTCACCGACGCTTTTCTGCGCACGCAAGCGCTAATACTGTTTCGTTGTCATAATTCGCCAATAAAATAGACGGGGAGGTATTACGCAACCACTATACCTCAGACTCTTACTGTTACATTATTATTATTATTATTATTATTATTATTATTATTTTATTATTATTATGCTTTGACATAAAGTCCTTAAGTATTCAAGGAATAAACGACATACTATTCCTAATATTTACGACCATACACTATCAAGTTATTTGCTATTTTTTACACAGAATTATCAATTAGGATCTCTTTGATGAATTATAGGGCGAAAAATAAAAGTGTAAGTGTCGCAAATAGAAAATATTGTATTTTCTCTATATCTAGAGAGATTGCAACATAAAGAGATTGCAAATCAATGATACAATCAAAGTGCAGAATTCTTTGCAGCCGTAAGATCTTGCAAGAACGTTGTATTAATTTCTCACTCCACAAATATTCAGTTCTTCCAAGTCACAGAGCATCTTCCGTATAGTTCTGGTGTTTCCCTTCCGAAATATGATGACGAAGCACATGTCAGCATGTCGTCAAATGCTCCAAATGTATCCTACAAAAATTACTCAAAAGAAGAGTGATAAATGGGGTTTGTATTGAGAATGATACGCAAAACAAAGCTGAATGAGTTACCATCTCTACGACTTAAAGATCTACTTTACAAATGAGTGCATTTAATGCTTATCTTTAATAAAAAAATAAAATTGAATTGAAATCGTTGGTATTTATACCTGCCAATTTATGCCAAAGAGAGAGATAAGAGAGGGAGAGGGAGAGAGAGGGAGAGAGAGGGAGAGTGAGGGGAGAGAGAGGGCGGGAGGGAGAGAGAGGGAGGGAGGGAGAGAGAGAGAGGGAGGGATGGGAGAGTCAATATACGTGAAATGTAATTTTACATTAAGATATCTACCTTTTGGAGTTTATTCGTTTAACTAGTATATTTTAGAACATTCTTATAAACGAATATGATTCGTTAAGCTTAAGCAATATTTGTCCTAGAAATATTTATAATTTTGCCAAGTATCATGTGCTAATATGCAGTCCTCTGCAGGATCTAAACTGGTGCATTGTGTAGCTTAGTTTAGTCGGCATTCACAAACATTAAATAAATTTGCTAAAATATTGTCACATAACATGAAAAATCACCGAAAATAAGTGTATATCAGCACATCCAAGGTTACCTTTTCACAACATTATGAAGTAAAAGGAAAAATAAAACAGGTTTCGAGAATTTGATTGTCTGAAAATCTAAAGATATCTTCCCGAAATAGAAACATTTCTCATTATATCTTGCATAAAATACTCTCGTGATCATGTGACATTAACTCCTCATCAGTTCACTTTACTAAGGGAAAAACAATGTTTTACGATTTAACAACAACTATTTAACTTAATCATTGTCAGACAAAGATTAGAATAATCAGTTGTATTATGCAAATCGCTTTGTTTTTGAAAACTGTACAGCTGTTGAATTTTCTTATACTGTTCAACATCTGAACTTTTAAAATCTTTTATTACCATAACTTATTGCTGATCATTA
The DNA here is from genome assembly GCA_964035755.1 of Teleogryllus oceanicus. Lineage (NCBI taxonomy): Eukaryota > Metazoa > Arthropoda > Insecta > Orthoptera > Gryllidae > Teleogryllus > Teleogryllus oceanicus. Next base: position 4,069,586 of record CAXIVR010000008.1, on the reverse strand, counting down.
CAATGCTTCAGGAAAAATATGCTCATTAATGACGTTTATGCTTAGTTTGTTCAATTATGTAGATACACAGTTTTCGGGTTAAGTCGAGCACACAGTATACTTTAATTGTATATTATATACTTTGAGTCATTACTCGCATTCAGATATCTTTCGAAGATTTAAAGCAAGTTAGTTAAGCTACGAAGCATCATTTTTAAATAATGACGGAGTTAATGAATAATGTATTATCTGGGAGGAGAAAACAAGGTTATAAACATTACAAAGAGAAGGAAAATATGTGAATACATTGACAAATCATTCTAATATTTTCATATATTGAATATTGAAATAACCTGTTTATACTCAAATCTAATCGTTGAAAGTATTGAGAGAAATAATAAAAATATGAGAAAGAGAGACTCCAGAGATTCAATTTTTTCAAGAAAGCAATTGTGTTTTTTACAGTGCTGCAATGACTTATGGCAATAACTTTTTAAATGTTTAGTACACTTAGTACCCAATTTACTTCATGTCTCCGGAAGAAAATAAGAAAAAAATAATTTACACGTTTAACCATTGTTTATCAAGTAAAAAAATATTAATAAATGAATGTGAATGTATGAATATTCTTCAATTGTTGTTTAAATATTAATTCCATATTACGGAGAAGAAATTAACTCAAAAGTAAAAATGACACAAAATATAATTATGTACGCGATACATTTTCACGATCAAATTTATTACTATTTTGGTTTCAATGTAAAGAAACACTTCAATGCAAGAATTTTATTTTCATGAAATCAAAGTTTTTTCTCTTTATTGATTTGAAGCCAGTTCAAATTCAATATGATGCACCTTTTCTAATGCTATGAATAATCAGTAATTTTCAGTTGTTGCATTAAATGGGATAGAAATATCAAAATTTAATCTACAAGTACAGTTCATTGTACTGCATTCTGCATCTAATATGAATGGAGCTTACGGTGGCTTATCAAGTGCACAAGGTAATATCAAATAGTAATACAAGAAAGACTCGAAATGCATTTCTAAAACATTTTTTTGTTTGTGCATACTAGTACATGCAGTTATCTAGTGAAACCACACGAAACAATAATTGATTCCAAAATTTGCATATGGAAGCATACAAATCGCAATATCTAAAAACAGCGCTGAGTGAGAGAACAAATTCAATTTCATTGTTAATTTTAGACATCTTCGATGTACTTTCTAGAAAATATTTATTTCCATTGACATTCTTTTTCGTTGAAGTTGTCCTGGTGAAGAGCTTTGCTTGCAAGGGCGTTGATGCGGAGTGGAAGGAAGATTGAGGTTATGTTGGGAAGAAGGCGACGATCAATACGCGGGCCGAAGCACGCCGCCCGCTTGCGCCGCTAACGACACGAGCAGATGGCGGCAGACGGCGAAACTACGCTCGGCCTGGCAAAAGGCAAGGAGGGCACCCGCACATTCAGGCGGAGGAGTCTCTTGGGAAACTGGCATTCCACAGTGCAAGCACTGAGTTTGGGCTCTTATTTGCAAAAACAGGGGAAAGAAACATTACTCAAATTATTTTAAAATACTAATTTGAAATACTTGTAATGTAAAATTGTGACACGAGTAGTGATTTATAAGAAAATCTTAGAAGTGCCTATTCTCAATATATGGTCGACAGTGGCATGGCCACTGAATGAAATGGAAATAAATTTACATGTAGGATTTATATTCAATGAAAATTTGGGTTAATTTTCACCTCAATCAAGGAGTTTATCTTCTAGGATGAAATAGAACACCTTATCAGCATTCCCACAATTCTTCTCCCAAAGAATTTCAATGTCCCTTTCTTCACAGATATACGCGCCCTCTGGCGCCGTTGTCAGTAGCGCCTATGGCATGTGCCATACCCGCCGTGCGGTACCCTAGTTAGCCACTGCATACACACACACTTCTACGTGCATGACAGAGTCAAACTAAAGACGTTCTCTCTTTAGAAAATAATAACACTCTCAATCACGAATATCTATTTTTCGACGAAAGTAATAACATAATCTTTTACGAGGACAAGTTAGCATCTAAATGTTGTGTTTTCAAAACTTCCACGAAATAGTGCATTGTACGCACACAACGTCTAGCTTTAATTTCGCTGTGGAAGTGTCGACACACACGCGCGCGATATTCATATATATATATTAATATATATATATATATATATATAAGAGAGAGAGAGAGAGAGAGAGAGAGAGGAATATCGTTGACCTATATATCCAATTGACCCATATAAAATTTTTGATGAACTGATAGTCGAATTTAGTGAAAGAGTCCATCTAACAGATAAATGTAATTGTAAGCTTACTTGGTATTTTCAGTAAGCAATATTTTCAAATTATGCGGTATAGTTTATCTAACGGATTCACGTAAGAAAATATAAATGTATAGCAGATAATAGTGCCCATATGCTATTTTGTTCATTTCATAACAGGAAACTTTTAGAAATATACATACTATGTTACTTATTATTTTAGTCTATTAGAGTAAACTCTAATTAAACATACAATTATGAGTTGACGGCTATTTTTTATTCCACATCTCATTCAACATCAACTGACGTAAAAATGTGTTGATGAAAATGTAAAAAGAAGAGATTGTTTAATGAATTCTTACAATGTTTCTTCAAAAGCACGTTAGCAACGCACATCGTTTCCAGAGAACGAAACAAACGAAGTACGACCCTATTTACGATGTAGACAATCATGAACGTCAATATTCCTCAGACGCCATTACTCCTTTGAGGTTATGTCATATCTCCACAGAATGTGTATGAAATTGAACAAATATTTAATAAGTAGGAAATGAAAATCATAGTTCTTAAAGCAGTGAAAACTCAGGAAAGATTTTAAACGCAACAAATCCATAATAGTTGAAGCTAAGTTTTGCATACGAGATACTGTTGTAAGATATTAGGCTACAACTTTATCAAAATTATGCGGGACTAAACATACTTTATTATTGTAAACATAAACAACATTTAATACATTTTTTACAAAGAATGGAAAGCCGTAACCTGCGTTGGATGCTACTCTTTTGTATTTATCGTAATAAATATCATGTAAGAAGTAATACCGTCTTTTTTCTACATTATTTTACATATTTTTTAAAAATCTGTAGTGTCATATTTGAACACAAATTGAAGAGACCTTAGGTTGTAAAATAATATAAAACGTTCGGAGATATATCATTGTGTATTACTGTTTTGAGGTTAGGACAATGCAGTATGATTGACAATTTTCAACTTTGACGTTGACAACAACAGTAAATTTCCTATATTGCAGGGGAAAAAATTACAAAGCCGGGCAGTATGTTCATCCACATTCCATGTCTATAAAGTATTGCACCATATTGAAGAAGGTTTCTTGTTATGACATCCAATTTTCTGCTTGACCATTTTGTTAGAAGCATTAACCGATGTTGACTTCTCCACGAAAAAAATAATTGTGTCAAAATACCGCGATTTGATTTTAATGTACCAAAAAATGTACACGTATTTTCGCCTCACACGCCTTCTATCAAAGTTGCTCGTTGTATCTGAAATACGGAGACGGGAATAACATACACTGTCAGAAATTTCTGCATTACTTTTAAGTAAAGCATGTATGAAAGTAATTTTCATGGACGTGAATTAATTTAATGTACACATACAGTAACGTTAATGTACGTGTACATCAAATTTAGTAGAATTAAATTTAATGTACACAAATAGGTTAAGTCAACAGCGCACATAAATCTACTTATTTTAATTGAAGCATTAAATTTAATGTCCAGGTACATTAATTCATTTTAATGTACACGGGACATTACGATTCATGTACAATCGTACATTAAATGTACATTAAATTTAATGCAATTTCTGCCAGTGTGGGGAACACCACCTGCTGGCTTCGCGTCATGCCAGCAGCGTGGAGCGGCCGGGCCGCGGGGGGGTCCACGTGGGCAGGCTACTCACCTCATGATCTCGTTCTCGCGCTCCTCCTCCTGTTTCTGGCGCAGCATGACGCCCTCGATGATGCGGCGCTCCTCGGCCGTGAGGTGCGATAGGTCGGGCATGTCCGCCATGGTGCGCGACGCGGCGCGTGCCGGCACGCGGGGGGCGCTCCACGCTGCCCCCCGCCGGCGCCCCGCCCCCGCCGCCCGCCCCGCCCTCCGCTGGCCGGCGCTGCCGCCTCGCTGGCCGCGCGTGGTGAGCCGTGCGCGCCCTCACTTTTCTTCTTCATGGCGGCGGGCGGGCGGCCCGCGGGCCGGGGCCGGGGCGGGGGCCAGAGGCGGGCCCCCACGTGATCGATCCCCCGCCGCTCATGCACCACGCGCCGCGCCGAGCCGCGCAGAGCCCTCCCACGTGATCGATCCCACGAGCGCGAAGATCGGCCGCGAAGCCCAAGCCCGCTCCCTAGTCCCCTGGCTGCTGCACTCGCGGTCCACGCACTGGCCCACTGGCGCGCACTGCGGGCGACGTGGCCGGTGCGTGTGTGGGGGCGCGATGCGTGAGGCCGCACCGGTGCTGCTGCTGCTGCGCTGCTGCTGCTGCGCGCGCGTGTGTGTGGAGAGTGTGTGTCGTGCTGCGCTGCTCTGCTGCTGCTGCCGCCGCTTACATCATACGGCGCGCGGTCGGGCGCAGCTAGCGTTACGTCGGGCCGGCGTGACGGGCGGCGGGGGCGGGGACGGGGGCGGGGGCGCGGGGTCGGTGAGGGCCGCCGCTTCTGCTGCTGGCGGAGCGGTGGCGGCGGGGGTGGTGGCAGTGGTGGCGGTGGAGGGCGGCGGTGTGCGCGGAGGGCGGGAGCGCGGGCAGGAGCGCGGTGTGGGCGGGGCGAGGGCGCGAGGGCGAGGGCGGGGCGAGGGCGAGGGCGCGAGCCGCGGCGGCGCCCGGGCCCGCGCTGGTGGCCGCCGCTGGGGGCGGAGGGCCTGCGGCGTTGGCGGCGAGGGCGGCCGCGCGGCTGGCGAGGCGGCGCGGGGTGAGCGCGCCCGAGCGCGGTCACGGCGGCAGCGCGCGGCGCCGGCTCGAGCTCAGGACCCATGTTCGCATCACAGGACGCGCGGGCGACGGCGGCGGCGGCGGCAGGCGACGGCAGGCGGCGGCGGCGGCCCAGGCCGGCCGGGTCGCGGCGCGGGCGCCCGCCCGCGGGCCCCGGAACCCCTCGGTCGGCACTCACTCGCAGCGGGCCCTCCGCACTCACCGGCCGCGGGCCCGGCGCTGGCGCAGGCGACGGGAAGGCGGCTGGCGGCCACTGCGGCGCGCGGCGCGGCGCGGCGCTACGCGGCGCGACCCTCGGCTGGCGGCACACTTCGCGGCACTCCGGCACTCGCGGCACTCCCGGGCGCGCGGCACCCGGCGCGGGCGGAGGCAGGCGGCAGGCGCGGGCTGCTGCTGCTCGCTGCTCGGTCGCTGGCCGCTGCGTCGCCCTCGCTGCCTCCTCGGCCGGTAGAGTGTGCGCGGCGCGGCGCGGCGCGAGCGGGGCGGGGAGGCGGGGCGCCGCGGGGCGGGGCGGGGCGGCGCGCGGCGGGCGCGGGCGCCCGGGGCGGCGAGGGCGGCGCGGGGCGGCGCGGGGCGCGTTGGCGGCGCGCCGCGGCGGGCCGCGCGACTCCGGGGGCCGCGACCTCCGACATTCAGCCTCCCCCGGCGCCCTCGCCGTCCGCCCCCGCGCCGCCGCCGCCGCCGCCGGGCATAGTGATAGTGGGGCTGGGCGGATGGCGTAGCCCGCTGGACCCTCGCATAACCTCTCCCCCTCGGCCACCGGCGGAGGACGGAGGCGCAGGAGGTGGCACTCGCTTCCAAGGAATGGCCATCTTTCCCCTCATTTTTGCACACACCTCAATCGTATCATCTTCCTAATAACGGTCCCAGTATTGTTTATTTCCCTTTTTTAATCACCTCAGTCAAATCATCTTCCTTATAACGGTCTCAGTAATATTTCATAAGCAATTGTACATCAGGAATGGTTTTCCCTCAAAGTTCACGCCCAAAATATTTAAAACTATCGAATTCTAGAAATGCACAATAGTTGCGTTTGAATTCAATTATCTGTCTTGATATAATTAAATTCCTTTGCCAGTTTCCTCTTTAGTCTATCTCTACCTTCATCGCTAAATATTCTTTGTGTGAATTAAAACCTTCTTCACTTTCATAATTTCATCTCATGTTTTACAATCTTCTGTTTTGAAAAAAGAAACACCTCTACAAATTTTGTAAGAAAAGATTATCTTTGTTGTGTACACATTACTTACCAGATACAGATTCGTGTTTATTGTCAAAGATTTCAAAGTAACAAAATAATGAGTGAGTTAGTTTCGTTGTCGGCTTTTGGTTACCTTAGTTGTTCAAAATATATTCAGGTAACAATTTTGCTCTAAGAACAATTATTATTCTCTCTAATGTTCAAGAAAAATATATATTTAATATTATGATGAGTTTTAAATCATGGATATTTACTTCAGAATTTGCGTAAATAATAAAAAAAAACTGGCTGGCCAATCTAAGATGTTGTTTCTGCATAGGACTACAAATGAATAAATCTAACGTCTCTTAGAAATATTATTTTAGTATAGGTCAAATTATTCGAGGGAATAAAAACAAAATAACTTTACTTCAAAGAGAAGCCTAGAAAAAAACAAACTAGTCGCGGTGCGCGATGAAAAGTCGAGATAGGAATAATTAAAATGACAAACGACTCTACTGGAGCCCTTCCAAAACTAAGTGACAGTTCATTTCGGATAATAATACAGCGAACACTCTAGGAAATAAAATGCTTTTAGAACAAATCTACGTGACAATCTTATGAGATCTATGGTAATGTGACTTTAATATTTAAGGAATTAATACTCTGTAAGTAAGGACGATATTGCCAAATACACTCCGCCAACGTCATTCTGGATTTGTCCATTCTTGAAAGTGACACAGGCGATACAAAAAAGGCAAGTGAATATGCTTGTTGAAAGATGCAGTGCGTTTTGCCACACTGACAGCGTAAATGCCCAGCGCCCCTCTGTAGCCTATCGGGAAATAACAGTGTGATGTCGTCCTGTACACTGCCACTACGGAGCAGCACCTGCTACGTTGCATTCGTTTGTTGGAGTTCCAGAGTATTCCGCCGATGGCAGCACAGTCAATGCACCTGCACCGATGCCCAGGGTTTGTAGAGATACTTGTATACAATGTAACAAACCGCACATATTCCTGACAAAATGGAATTGTGAGTGGATTTGCTTAAAAATATGTTTATCAAGGTTTTCGAGATCACGAAATTAGAATATCCTAATAAAATTTCGAAATGAAACATGACATAAAAGTGGCAAATCGGATTTTAAGACAACGAAAGAGATTCGTATGTACAAATCGCGACCTCAAAATAAAAGAGTTGTAACTGCACTGAACAAATTTTTACAGTAGAGGCATTTGAAACTGTGGCTTTAATTTAAGTGACAAAATGACAGGATAACTTTGTGAGTTTCTAGTCATTTTCCCTTCCTAGGGACATCTTTTCTGATTAAGTTTGAGAGAAAAATATTGCATTGGAAGTAAAATAATTTTAAATGTAGACTTGACTTTCTATCACGTAGATACAACCTGCAGTTTGCTAGAGGCGCTATAAAACAATAACCACATAATGAAAACTTAATTCTATTGAAACCGTTCAGTCAAACAAACTGTTGAAATATGGAATTATTTGTTTACAAGATTTTATTTGCAATTCAGGGCATATCTTTGTAATATGATTTATCTACATCAGGCACACATTTCATGATTCGCTTTATATCTGATAGTTTGTCTTTTAAAAGTGTCACTGCATTATTACTGATGCGGAAAGGTGCATTTTATTCCGAACGTCTGAAGATGTGAATTGATCGAAGATTTGCTGAAATAAATTGTTGATCTCCACGCTTCAGTTGAACCAAATTTTACCTATTTCTTGTGTAAACTTAAGTTGCATGACTTTGGAAAATGGTATTTGGTTAAACCGCAACCACCTACTACTATTATAGAAATATTTGAACCTCTCTTTGGCTGAAGCTCTGTGACGTGAAATAATAGTTTTCTACTCATAGCAAGCAGAATACTGAAACAGGAAATGCGAGAACTGAAAAAGGTGACCAAAATTCACAGAGGGGCATTGATTTTTCTACTTTTAAGTCAATATTGTCAATTTCTTGGGTGCTAGAATGTCATGCAGTGGAATATTTCGTATCTGTGCTCTCGTTACGAGGATGATTAGTGATAAAATTCATCATTGCCAAGGGCTAGTACTTACAGGGAAACTCCTGGGAAAACACTCTGACCCGGCATCTTCAAGTAATTTCTCCATATCACTACCACTCATAATTTTCCTTTGCAAGTTACACTCTTCGAAAATTCTACAAGGTACTACTGGTAAAATTTTGTATCTTCAGGCGTGCCAATATAATGAATTCAACATTTCATACATTCATAAGGAAAGCAACATTTCCATTAAAGGAAAGAGTATTTTAATTATGGAAGTCTGAACTGTATTAAAAATGTTACTGGGTGCTACAACAATGTAGACAAATGTATAATAAACAATAAAGTAAACGCACAGAATTGTTGCAGTTATTTTCAAAGCATATTTAAAGACAAGGTGATTTAAAGGCTGAAAAATAATAAAAGTTGTTTTTATTTTTTAACTACAGCCCAACAGTAGAAAAAATCCGAAAAATATTCATAACAATTTGTGTTTTGAGAGGAACTTTTGAAATTTTTACAAGCCTGTTACAGGTTTCTAAGACACAGTAAACATTACGTCCTCTTATTTCGTTTTCAAAAATATATTTTTGCGTTTGAATTTGGCGTTGAGAACGGATCAAAAAATGTTTTCCAGATAGTATAAATTATTTTCTTATTTTTCATAGTTTTTTCAATCAGATAAAGTAGTGTTAAGTTGACAACAAAATTAAAATTAAAAAACGCATTTTTCTGCCTGTAGATGGTGTAGGTGATGGGTCGGATGATAATAAATCATTCAAAAATATTATTTTTATGTTACAGGTATAGTGACAAATGACTACTCACATATCGTTTGGTTGAGGGTAACATTTTACCATCTTATCCGAGTCACCCGTTCAGTCACAAACGTTCAACTTCTGTAAAAGTAACTAACATATAATTCTGTACTGCCTGGACGAATATCTGAACAACCCTCGTGAGCTCACTTTGAACATGAACACTTTACCGTACCTTCCACATGAGCAGCATCACACAGAAAACAATGACAATCGTTGTTTGCATCATTTTTCGTCATCAAAGCATCATTTTTCGTCAACTAAATCTTCTAAAATATTAAAACATTTCTCACATTGACCTACTCACCTTTAACATGAGCAATAGAACGATTTTCTGGTTGTGATATCAAGACATGAAATTGTAGTACCACTTATTAACAGCATGTTAAATCTGTTGGGTAAATGCGGGTTCGATTCCAAAATATAATAAGCAGATTTCCGTAAGTCTGGAATTGAAGCAAATGCATTGTGAAGAGCCGTACGGTGTGTGACGTTAGCAGATCTTTTATAAAAAGTAAAGCAAAGTAAATCAAAGCAAAGGCCTTATGATGAGAGACTGGTGACTGCAGTTTTTATGAAATGTAAAGCAAAAATCAAAAAAAGCCTTATGGCCTTATGATGAGAAGGACTGTGTGACGTAAGCAGGTTTTTTGTGAAAAGTAAAGCAAAGTAAATCAAAGCAAAGACCTTATGATGAGAGGGACTGTGTGACGTAAGCAGGTTTTTATGAAAAGTAAAGCAAAGTAAATCAAAGCAAAGGCCTTATGATGAGAAGCACTGTGTGACGTAAGCAGGTTTTTATGAAAAGTAAAGCAAAGTGAATCAAAACAAAAGCCTTATGATGAAGACTAAAACAAAGGCCTTATGATGAAAAGCACTCTGTGTTAGACGTGAATGGGCGTGAGCGCTGCATCGGGAGAGTCTGTGCGCGGACGCAGCGGCGACTAGCACTCGCGCAGGCGGCTCACGTCACTTCGCGTGACGTCCGAAGGTTTTCACTTCCTAACGCTCCTTTGTCGATTCAGCGGACTTCTCTTTCTTACGATGGTCAGCATTCGCGGTGTAATAAACTGAAGGAGACCAAGAACAATGCACAAAACAGTAAAAGGAGGAATAAATTCTACGAAACACAATAGACAATATAAAACAAATATGCTGTAAATTTTTTATCATCTCAGAAAGAAATGTTTCATTAGTGCCAAGGTGGGCGTTTCATTTCCAGAAAATTCAATATATTTTAGTTCAAATGAATAATATTCTTGGTTTTAAACGCCAATGAAAGGCTGAAATGCAGAAAAAATATATTCGAATTAGAATAATCTAACTAAAGTGTATGGACGTCCTATGTCTAAAATTGATACAAGAATAAATTTAATAATAATACGAAAAAGCAATGCAAGTGAGTTATTTTGAAAACTTCAGGTTGATTTCGATTTCAAAACATTTGATCTTGCTAACACAGAGTTCTCATACTGTAATAATATCGCTTTTAAAGATATCTTCTTCGTCTTTTAAACCCAATTAGTCGTTACAAATGAGATTTCAGTACATATACATTCCTTTTACAAATAAATACTCTAAATTGATGCTTTTGAATCATTTATCAGAAATCAATACAGAAGCTTGAATATGTGCTATCTCAAGAGAGTAAATTACATCCCTACGGTACTCTTTCAAATAGATTTAAGACGAAAACAAAGTTTGCGGATGATATCATTGGATGAAGAAAGTGCACTTGTGATCTTGAATGCACATCACACTGCAACTTATTGCACCATCGCGCACAATTCTGAAATTCGTAAGACAGGGTTTTCGTCTCCCTTCAGAGACACGAGGAATATTTGTTATGTCAACTCAACAGAATGTGATAGTCTTGGACGTTCTGTTACATTTTGTTTTGGTTGCACTTACTCCCAATCGTAACGGGTACGTACAACACAGTTGGATTCCATTGTGAGATTTTTCATTTTTGATTTAAAAGTGCGAGCATTTAACGATTAACTTGAGGGGGCAATGCAGTGCCTAAAGAATTGCGGAACACAGGAGAATAAGAAGGGCATTCAAAAAGTTCCCGGAATGGCCTTGGCGTCCGCGAAACTAGCGATAAGGTAAGGTTCACTTTATTTATTTATTTATTTATTTTACGTCAAAAACCGTTAGAAATGGGGGCTACGGGGAGAAGTGAATTCTGTGAACGTTTCTTGTGGTAGGGGGCAGGGAAAGTTCGCAGGCAGACAAACTTGATTTGGATTGATTGATTGATTTTTTCATGTTTTCGGACGCGTCAACTGCTCTGGTCATTAGTCCCGTTAGTGTAGTGCATGTTTTTCTCGGGAGATAGCGGAGATCTTCCCCCGCTGGATGGCGAGATCCGGCACCGACCTACCGTCGGCTAGTGGGGTTTCCCCCTAACCAGGACTCTCCCACCAGCGGGGCACCGCACCAGCCGGGACAAGCTCTAAGCTCCCGACGGGTCTCCCGAGATATGTGGTAGTGTAGTGCATGTTAGTGTAAGTGTGTGTGTAAAAGGAGAGGATAGGACAAGTAATCGGTAGGACAGATCGCGCGCGGTCCGTGGCCCGTTTGATAGGGTACTGCTCCGGCATTCGCCTGGTGTTGATCGGAGAAACCACGAACTCTACCGATCAGAGCAGCCGGCCGCTAGAGTTCTCCTCCAGACAGCAACTGAATTCGACCTAGCTGAAAAGCTAGTGTCGAAAATCCTGCCGCTGTGGGGAGTGTAACCTAGGACCTCCCTATCAGAGGCGCTGCAGTGACATCAGTTGATGCACTGAGCTAACTTGGTTTGGGCAGGTTGTAGCGCGCAGTGGTGCCAACTCTCTTTTAACTGATCTACTGAGTGTGGCTGTACGATCAACTCTGTCATCGGCCTTCGAAGGGAGTCCTTAGGCCTATCTCCGTCTTTCTGAGGATAGAATGGAGCATTTTGAGTTAAGGAAGCCGTTATTGGGCAGTATGTCTGGAGGAGAAGCATCGAGGGTTTTGGTTGGTATTTGTCCCACTGTGCCACAACGCAAGGGGAATGAGCCACGGTACATGCCTCACACACATGCCTCATCACCACCTGCATGGGTCAGGAGGAAAAGGATTGCTGGAAAAGAGATACTTCTAGGAAGGAAAGCCAACCACGCCACAACACACAGGTAAATATCCAGGGCCTGAACGGGAACCAACGTGGGTGCTGGATCAGGGTCTTCAAGCATACGTTTATAGCTAGTGTAATGATTCGCGATCATTTAAAAAAAACAAAAAACTCAGTATTCCAGAGAGTAAAAACTTTCAGTAAAATGTGATAATTTGTATTCAATAAGACAGAAGACGGCAGCGCCGCGCATGAACATTTTTTCTAAATTAATCAAATGCGCGAAAGAAAATCAAAATTAACATTAACACCCAGTAAAGCATAATATTTGGAATTATTAGAAAAAAAATCATTAAAATTGGGCAAGCGGTTCACGAGATTTCGAAATAACTGTAATTATACATCTTCAGTCAAAAGGCATGGGCATGGAGGCCATTGTTACTATAGTAAAGATAATGGCAAATGTGATTATTAGCGAATATCATGAAAACGCTTGAAGGAATCGAACTGGAACTTTGGAGAACGACAGAACAAAAATTATGAATAATTTCGAAAGTTATTACAATTTTGGGAAACGCCTAGGACACGAGTTATATTAAAAGTATGATTGAAACGAACGTAAAACAAGTGACGCATCGTATTGACGTCACGACTGACGTCACGACGTGAATAAACTAAAATGATGAGATTTGACAGAGCAAGACATTGAAAAGAAGAGCCAAGAGAGTAATAATTAGCAGAAAAATAATAGACAGTATTAGAAACCGGTAGCGAGGCGAAGAAAAATAATAATAAACCGGAATTGAATGATACACGAGTATATAGGAGCTGTGACGTTAGTACAGATCACGATTGCTAACTTATCTAGATCAAAGAGCAATTAGTACAGATGTGAATGTTGAATGGCAAGATTTTAAAGAGCTAATATTACAAGTAGCAGAAGAAGTCTTAGGTAAAAGACCAAAAGCAAAGAATAAGAAGGGTGTTCAAAATTGGAACGAAAAAATACAGGAAATTATTGATCAAAAGAAAAAGGCTTACCTGCGGTATCTCCAATCACATTCTGTAGAAGACAAAATAGCATATAAAAATAAAAGTGCGATTGCTAAGAGAGAAATTAGAAAGATGAAGCGGGAAAGTTGGGATAGGTATATAAGCGAGATTGAACACGACTGTCCTGGATCACAAGACACTGCCTATAAAATAATGAAGTATCTAAATTCGACAGAAAGAGATACACTAAAAATTAACAACATCTCCGAGAAAGAATGGCTTACATACTATCAGTTGCTGTGGACAAATACAGAGACTCCTGAAAACCCCTTATCGGAAACAATAATAGAAGCGGACCCCATTGAACTCGACGAACTGAACAATTTACTTAAAACGTTCAATAATAAGAAGTCACCAGGAACTGACTGCATGAATGCTGAACTACTAAAGTATGCACCGAATGAAATAAGGAGGAGATTCCTCGAAATAATTAATATGTGTTGGAGGAGATATACCATTCCCGAAGATTGGAGGAAAGGAATTATATGCCCTATCTTCAAGAAAGGTTGCAGACAGGATTGTCAAAACTATAGAGGAATAAGTCTTCTCAACACAGCCTATAAGATATATGCTAAGATAATAACTCGGAGATTGAATATAATTAATGAGCATATGTTATTAGAGGAACAGTGCGGTTTTAGGAAAGGTCGCTCATGTTCCGACTGCATATTTGTAGTGGAACAGCTAATACAGAAGAGACGAGAATTTAACTTACCGACATATATACTATTTATAGACTATGTAAAAGCCTTCGACAAAGTGTCGCGAAAGAAACTCTGGGAGATAATGCATAAAAAGGATTCCCAGCCCACCTAATAAGAGCAATACAAAGCCTCTACTTCGACACTAAAATATGCATTGATAAAGGATCTCAAGGAAGTAATAAATTTGTAGAAATAAATCAAGGAGTCAAACAAGGGTGCCCACTTTCGCCAGCTCTATTTAGTATATATATAGACGAGATTGTCCGGCAATGGCAAGGGCAATTGAAAACACATTTTAATATAAATGACAAATCTCTAAATACCATATTGTTTGCAGACGACCAAGTTATTTTTAGTAGCTCAGAAGATGAATTACAAATTGCAGCTCACAAACTAAATGAACAGGCAACCAAATACAATATGCAAATCTCCACTAGGAAAACAAAATCAATGGGCTTTGAAGGAACAAACCATATGAGATGTAAAATTGTGATTAATAATGAACCCATAGAACAGACCAATAATTTTATCTATTTAGGCTTCAATGTGTCTTACTGCCAGAAAAATGACATAAGTCGGAAATTAAATAGATTCTATAACATGTGTGGGACAATAAGAAGAACATTAGTAGCAGGTTACAATATCTTGATAGAAAATATAATCATGACATCAGAACCGAACTTCTCAAAGCAAGGCAGTACCCATGCTAACTTATGCATGCGAAAACTGGACAATAAATAGAACAGACAGAAGAAAAATAGAAAGCGCCGAAATGAAATTCTTACGTTCAGTAGCAGGTTACAATATCTTGGATAGACAATATAATCATGACATCAGAACCGAACTGAATATATTCAATCTGATGGACAGAATCCAATCATTTAGGAGTAACTGGCATGATCATATCCAACGCATGCCTCCAAACAGAATTCCCAAAATAATGTACACATATAATCCTAAAGGAAGAAGAAATGTTGGCCGCCCCTTAACAAGATGGAGAGACTCACTCTCTTGATGTGAAACAGGCCTTAAGGCCTAAATCCATGAAGCAGAAGAAGAAGAAGAACCGGAATTTAAGAAATATTATGTGATCTTGTTTGTGGATACGGGCGAGCGATCGGCTGTTGTTCGAGAAAATCTATATAGAGGACGGGCAACAATGCTACATGGACACGTAGACAGACATGCAGACAGATAGAGAGGCAGAAGCTGTGACAAGAAGGAATAAAAGTTCATTGTTGTGCGAGTTTGTAAAATATTTTGAAACATTTTTGTTTACATTTATTTTTACGTGGACAAAATCAAGGTAGTGATAAAGCGAGTGAATTCGGGATTAGGAACAATAACCTGTGAATAGACGCAACGCGAAGACTGATTTTAGTTACGCGATTGCAGTGTTAGGCAACGGATGCGGACATCTTGTGTTACAATTTTTATAACACGGAGTGTATCAGATTTCGGACAGTGATCAAAATATAAATAGAACAGTTTTGCTTAATTCATGTAAGTCAACAATATTTCTGCACCGCGGGAATTTTAAAGTTTGTATTTCTTCGATATTCGTGAAATCGAGAATATTCTTTCGCCGTGAGAACTTTAATATGGTGGAAACGTCGTGTGTACTGGAGAACGCTTCGCAGTGTGTGTTCAGTAATGGAATTTGATGAAAAATATGGTTTGGAGCAAATTGAAGTTGCTGCGCATTATTGCGGTACACGGGGAGCGTACCAGTCGATAGACGGCGATGCATGACGTGCGCCGCGTGTTGCAACATTGGCCATCATAAAGGGAAGTGACATATGTACATTTGTTTGTTCATTTTTTTTATTTATCTGCAAGCATCTGTCGAAGACCAAGTTGTGTCTCTAATTATAAGATGATAAGTTTAAAATTTCTTACGACAGAATGCGCATTCAGTGTGGATGAGTAGTTAGATTGCATTATAATTTTCAGTGTGAATGTTTGTTATTTATTTCTAGGGTTTTTTAATATTGAGTGTATTGTTGATTGTTTGTGTTTATTTTTGTGTGCCGTCAGAGAGTCTTGTTTTCCTCCATGTGTGTGATGTGTTGACATATTCAAAGAAAACACGTAAAAGAGAAAGTAAATAAATAATGATGAACACATCCAGGTTCATCAATAGCCTCTATCTAATGTGTTGTAATTGTAGTATTTAGATGCCGACCCATGCACATGCACATACGTACATCGTTTGTAGTCCTGTATAGGGCAATCACGCAGTCACGCTTAGGGAAATTTGTAAAGAATTGTACAAAATTTAGCTAGTTGACGGGCAAATATAAAACTAAGGTAGGTTTGAAGAGAGGTATTATTATATTAGCAGCCCAACATAAAGCAGGTAGTAGAAGAGATTAGGAGAATAGAGTAGAGCCAGGTAAATTACACTAGCTAATAGTTTTATAGGCTTGAGATCCTCGACTACATAACACAGAAGTAGGAAAGTGGAAATAATTTTCAAAACTGACTTTAGAGATTTTTTATTTTAATGCACTCGAACAGGAGTTTTCTTGTAACAAAATTTGACAATTCATTTATTTTTATTTTATTTTACAAGATTGCACATTAAGTCTTTGTGAATATTAATCTACATTATGTTGATGCCTTCACAACACTATTTCCTCTCACTTTGGTTTAATTTTTTTGTTAAAAGTACAATTCTTAAATCTGTTTGTTGGCTCATATTCTTGAATAATATCTTCATTCGAAACTATTGTGAAGTAACTATTAACATGAACTTGTTATCTTAAATAGTATTAAAGTTATATATGCTAGTTTCAACTTCAGCAATGACCTAGAAAAATGAGAATTTCGGATGATGCGTTTAGAGTTGTTTGTGAAGGAATATGTAACAGGGATGACAAGTATTGCTATCCAATCTGAGAAATGTTCAGAGAGACTTCTTCTACATGTCTAAGGGGTATAAATATCTACAAATAAAGACGTTAAAAGCTAGGAAAGTTAAATGAAAATACTGGAGTACATATATCGCCCTAATCTAACAAATATTCAAAGAAGAAGAACATAGTAACTGTAAATATAGTAGCTGAAGTAAGAAAATAGTAACTGAAAATTATTTTGGCCCCGATCAACTGAAAATATTTTAAGTTTATGTAAAATATACATTTAATTATACTTATTTGAAGAAATTCAAATGTTAAATCATTGGTAAAATGTGAAAATAACAGCCAATGAAATCATCAAAAATATTTAGCAAGTAATGAAAGCTTTCAATATTCTGGATGATCTTGGCTGTCCGGGAAAGCTTTCAATATTCTGGTAGTGTAGGAAATGTGTAGTATTTACAGATTTGGGATAATCTTCCTAAAAACATGAAATGGATTAGTTTAAATATGGAAAGAAATATATTTAGATCATTCACTTTCATTCTAAGCGAGAATCATGGAGTGGCCCTTGAAATCATTGATCGGTACAGTAGAATTTTCAAACGAATGCCTAGTCGCGAACTTTCCTCTTTACAAGTTTATTTCAATGTATGGAGGTGTAATCATCCTTACGGTACTTAGCGCAACAAAAATCAGTAGCACTAGGATTATATCCACAATAGAACCCCGCTAATCCAAACCATGCAAATCCGAAATTTCGGATAATCCGAACAAAATTTAGGATATCGGAAAACCTAAACAAAATAAATAAAATGCATATTTGTTATGTCAAAAAGGATTTTATAATTACAGTAAAACTGGACAAATAATTATTATTCACATGTTTATGAAGCAGTAATTATTACTTAAAGGAACTTGCAAAATCGGTATACCGTAAGGAACTCATGCCATGATGTAAGGTGATGATGTGATCGGTACGCCACGTTGCCATTTTGTCACTTTGTGTCAGGTAATCTTGTAGACGTTTTTGTATAAAAATGTACGGTGCAATTTTTCGGATAAAACGAACATTTCCGAATTCGAACACACAACTTCCCCAATTATTTCGAAATACCGGGTTCCACAGTACATGCAAGAGCTGAGAGGTTTCGCGAGAACGACCAGGGGGTGCTGCATGTAGTAACTTAGGTTTATGCTTCTTACAATGGCCTGGGAAGTTGTCTGCGGTCTTCCGTGCAACTCAGCAGTATAGCTCTGAAGAAGGCCACATCAAGATCGCCGAAACATCAGCTCCATCGACCATGACGCCGCTAATCCCGGACAGCCAAGAATTCCGTGCAACTCAACCAAGTGGTCAACACTTTCCCCTGCATTGTGAATCTTACAACACGAACCCTACTTTTTAGTACATGTACTCCTCTCCTCAGAGTTTCGAATTAAAATTTTTAGATACCATCGGTTATCCTTTCAGTAATGGAAGACGTCATCGAAGACACTTAAAGAGAAAACTACAAATAGAATTACTTGATTCTCCAGAAACTTTTTACACATAATCAACTTTTTCCTAGATTCAGTATCAATGAAATCATATAAATTTATGTGCGAATACCAATGTCTTACTAGGTATACAACTGCTGAGCACCATTGGCCAAGCAAAAGTATAACAAAAAACTTCAGTATAGAGAATTACTGCAGATATGCCTTCATTTGTGGACTTTTCCATGTAAATATGTTTTAAGTGTGATTACTCATTTTTTCAGTCATTTCAATAAGTTTTTATGAGGCGACAAAGAAAAAGTTAGATAATATATTTAATTTATTTAATTTTGAAAACTATAAAACTAGAACGGCTCTTATGGTTTCGTATTGAATGCGTATCTGGTAGTTTATTCATTTATGTAATGTAGAAACTATGCATATGATGAAACACCCTCCGTTATAGGATATTTCATATTACTAACAATAAGTCTTGATACTATTTAGAAACAATCATACAAATATTATGAAGGGATTACTTCCTCGGCTGTTATCAGTATTATTATTTATTCCGTTCCGATGGAATTGAGAATTCCGAGCTCTCTCCGCCCGCAAGACATTTCACCTGGGCTTACCTGAGACGAGAGCTCGGCCCCAGCGGGGTAGACGCGGACAGTAGGCATTTCGCCTCCAGCGCCACAACCACAGCTAATAATGAGTTACATAAATGAAAAAGGAACCCGAAATCTCCTGAGAAAACCATGTGTAAGTTTAACTCAAAATTATTTGCGTATTCTTTGTTCTTAAATGGAAATATATTAAGATAAGAATAATGAGCATGAAAGTTCCCTCGAGAATCTTCCTTTCGCAGACGGTGCGTACATCATAAGGGGGGCGTCCATAAAACCTAACCTGTGCAACCAGTTTCAGGAAAAGAGAGACAGTGAGAGACATAGAGAGAGACGCAACCATTCTTTATAGATGAGGTCTCAAAAGGAAAGAGAATTTCACGGAGACGTGATGAATTACTCTTTAAAAATATGAGGGACTTGTTTAAAAAACGTCGAAATAGTCATGTCAAATGTAACCCGCAATACTAGACCGGACGTTTGAATCTGTATCGTTAAATAACTTTTAAACGACGCATTTTAAGGCCTTAAAAACTAAAATTTTGAGACCAAAAGTCTCAAAGAAACGTTCATAATACCATATTCCACAGGATGAGATCTTGTTAAACATTCTACTAAATTTTTGCTGGTCCGAAGCTTCTCCATTCTACCCCACGTGTTCAGAGCCTGTAGAATCTGCAACTGTATGTGAAATTAAATAAATGACTTGATATTCTACGCAACTGAATTACACGCGTTTAGCTCTCTGCTCGGTAACAACGTTAAATAAGAATAGTTTGCATTGACGAGGGTTTATTGTCCTTCAATTACAAGGCCACGTATAGAATACGTGAGGGAGGATAAGAGAGTGTTGAAGAAAAAGATATATTACAGGCTTAATATGGAAGTGTAAAAATAAGGAAAAGGAAGTGATTTAACATGCGAGAGTTCTCGCACGGGTACGCTAGTCATATAAAAAGGGCTTAGCCTTGCGTTTATTTAAATTATCCGTTATCTTGTTAGAGTAATGTGAGAGAAAATATGAACTCCAACAAGAAGAGGAAATATCAGTAATCATAATGTTTTTGAGGAAGAAAATTCCTTAATTTTAATTGCACTAACTTCCAAACAAACTCTGAAATCAAATCAAGATATGAAGAGGTCGAAGGCAACATGACAATAACAACCATTCCATTCATCCAAAACAAAAATTGCTATCCAAACACTAATAACACAAAGAATAATCTATAATAATAGGATAGTATATGAATTTTGATTGATTTCCAGAGTTTGCAAGTATGAAGAAGAAAGAGCGAGGGAGAAGAAGAAAGAGGAAAGATGAAAGAACAAGAGAAAAGAAAGAAGAATAAGAGAGAAGAAGAAAAAGAAGAGAGAAGAAGAGGAGATAAGGGAGAAGAATAAGAGGAGATAAGAATAGAGTAGAAAAGGAGAGAAGAAGAGAGAAGAAGAAGAAGAAGAAGAAGCAGAAAAGATAGGAAACACGTACTTTCCACGCACAATTATGCAAAAGTACTCAAATTTTCCAAAAATTCTACATAATCTTAATTCAATATCTATCTTTAAGGAACAGATTTCATTATGGAGAAAAACTCTATCTTCATAATTGTAGTTGTAGGAAGACGCCGCTTAAAATTCAAGGGGTCGCGACATCAGCCAGATCAATTAGGGAATATAAATTTTGAAGAAAATAGGCTGAACAGCTTAACCGCTAGCGTTGTTCACAGACGGACAGAAGACGGACGGACGTTCTGCCGTCATTCGATTTTTCGGTATCGAGGTCCCACAAAACATGGATTCTGGCCACATCACATGTTAGAGGATTTTTTTTCTAAATTTAGGGACTCGATTTATCCACTTTTTCGTTACCAGGACCCTGTAATAAGAGATTTTCTGCCAAAAATTCGCGTTTTTTCGCACAGCATTACATACCTTTCTCTCTACCGCTAAGCAGTAGCGAGAAATTAAAAATAGTTACCGCTTGGTTAAGAAAAAGGAAATATGAGAACTACTTCGTTGTTTATTCATTACATTAGAGAATCAAATTTATGCGAATCATCTTGATGTGCGTCAGAGAAGACAACTTTTTATTCTACTAGTCACAAGATTCTGAAGGCCATTCAACTCACAATCATTCTTGCCACTTTTTTCCTGCCAACGACAAGCGGTTTCGCCTCCAAAATTTTAACACTCAATCTACTCTTTAATTATTCGCGAGTGATGTCAGATATCCGTGATTTTGAATGGCCGAAATGACAAAAGAGGGGACCGGTTGCGCGCGCAGAGAGTCTCCGAAGTGAGAGTAACAACAAACATGCATTCCAACAGGTCCAACTCGTATGAGTGTTTTTTTGATTGATTGGTGATTCCGGGCTCGTCAAATGCTAAGATTTATTGATTGATTTCTTCGTGTTTCCGGGCGCGTCAACTGCTTCGGTCATTAGTCCCGTTAGTGTAGTGCAGGTTTTTTTCGGGAGATGGCTGTGATCTTCCCCCCGCTGGATGGCGAGATCCGGCGCCGACCTACCGTCGGCTAGTGGGGTTTCCCCCTAACCAGGACTCTCCCACCAGCGGGGCACCGCCCTAGCCGGGACAAGCTCTAAGCTCCCGACCGGTCTCCCGGAATATGTGGTAGTGTAGTGCATGTTAGTGTAAGAGGGTGTGTAAGGGGTGAGGCTAGGACAAGGAAGAGGAAGGAAAGATAGCGCGAGGTCCGTAGCCCGTTTGTTAGAGTACTGCTTCGGCATTCGCCTGGTGTTCTACGGAAAACTACTGATCAGAGCAGCCGACCGTTGGAATTCTCCTCCACAGAGCGCCAGAACTCGACCTAGCTCTCTAGATAGTGTCGAAAATCCTGCCGCCGTCGGGACTCGAACCTAGGACCTCCCTGGAAGTGACACCGCAGTGACATCAATTGATGCTCTGAGCCACCTTTCCGGATTTTCTTGAGTATTTATAGTATATACTTTTTCAATTCACACAATGATTTTCTCTTTTCTCTGTGTTGGTCTTCGGGTTAAATTTTCATTGCTGTCAGAAAAATATTCATTTACAATTTAAGTTGTTTATACCATTACCTATGACAACAACATATCTATATACTATTTAAAACAGAGTTTTCGTTTATAAAGATGTTTGAGCGTTCTACTCAACCACACTCCTTATTGTAACTGAAAGGTAGTGTGCTCTAGATATGTTATCACTTGCTCTTATTAACTGGTTTTATAGTGAACACATTAAATATGATTAATATTAAAATTAATAGAAATTAATAGAAGTAATGTTTATCTGCCGTTATTTTTTCATTACATCATTTTCAAGACTACCTACAATACAATTGTAGCTGTCTTGGTCGTTTTTGATGGTGTTGACAGAAGAAACAACAATATATTCGACAAGCTTTCAAAACTGATAAAAGGAATATTTTGGAGACAGTTGAAAGTTTTTCAGACCCAAGGACTCATATTAAAAGTATACACCAATTCAAGAAATTGCAAACATTTTGAAGGAAATGGAATAAAATAAACCCATATATTTCGTGTTTTTCTTACGTGATCTTATATTTATTTTTGTACTGTATTAATCTTATAGTATAAACACTCAAGTTATCTCCTCAGACCCCTTGTAACCTCTAGGTCACATGCGTTCCCGATTTTCCCCCCAGACGCAATAACGTAGACCCTGCAAATAGTTCCGGGTCTCTCAGAGTAGCTCTAAGCGCCGATTTGCAAACTTGCATGTTTAATTGTCGTACCGCTGCCAGGAGCACAAGACAAGATGGCGGCAACACGTCCTAATGAGTTTATTCATTTGAGCAGTTAGTATTGCAAATACTGAACTGCTATTTATTACAATTTTTTTGTGATTGTTTATTTTATTTAATTGTTCTGTTCATAGAATAATATAGATTAATAGTTCATGATTTTGATTGAAAGTTGGGAGAATTACGGCGTATTTATGATGTAACCTGTACTACTCGCGCAACTTTTCTTGAACGATGACCTTGCTTCGCCCACCCTTGAGCAATAAACAGTTGAAGGCAAAAGCTCGCAACGACCACTGATGAAAACATTCCAAGAATTAAAACTTCGTTGGCGCGAAACAGAAGCTAGTAAAGCTAATTGCTTTCATAGTCGAGAACTTCTGTTCAGCTTTATTACCATTATATAAAGAAATGGCTGAGGCAGGTCCAGGTCCTTCTTTGATTTTGCAGATGTTAGCATTACTGTAAATACTCTAGTGGCCGACTTTGTAACTAATACCCCCACTCCGCCCGCATTTCTTCAATCTATCGTTCAAGAAAAGTTGTATGCAAGTTTTTAAATTGCATACATTTGAAGGACACATTATGCGAAAACTACTAGTTCTTTTTTTTACAAAAAATGTAATCATCTATTTTGAAGAGATGATGTTTCAGAACATACTTTGAGGCAAACATCTCTATCTTCAATTTTGTAGTTTTTAAATTTATACTTATGCAATTTTCAAAACTTTACTGGTTTTACCGCAGCATTACATAACATCCTTTATACCAGGTATATATCCCTTCCTCCCCATGGAAATGTGTGGGCCGGTGTGCACGGCCTGACGTGCGAGTAATTAGTTACGCTGCGGGCGACCCAATGGTTAATGACCGAATCTCCTTGAACGAATCATTGGGAACTCTCTGCTCTTCAGTTCGTTACCCCAATCTACCGAGAGGACGTAGGTTTGAGTTCCAACTGTGGCAGGATCTTCGGCACAAGCTAGATGGCTAGGTGGAATTCAGTCGCTGTCTGGAGGAGAATTCCAGCGGTTGGCTTCTCTGATGGATAGTTTTCCGTGGTATCTCTTATCAACACCAGGCGAATGCTGGAGCAGTACTCTAACAAACGGGCCACGGACCGCGCGCGATCTTCCCTTCCTCTTCCATTTCATATCCTCACTCCTTAAATACTCACACTTACACTTATATGCACTACACTTTAACATATGTTGAGAGACCAATCAGGAGCATAGAAGTATACCGGCTGGGGCAGTGCCCCGCTGGTGGGAGATACATGGTTGGAAAAACAAAACACTACCGGACCTCGCCATCAACCTATCGGTTTCTCAGTGGGGGAAGATCACTGACACCTCCCGTGATGAAAACACACACAACACTCACGGGACTAATGAGCTCAGAAGTTGACGCACTGGGAATCGCTAATCAATTAATAAATCTGCACTAACAGAAGGGGCCGAGGAAGGGAAATTAATGAAGGAAATGCTCAACAAGCCCCAACACACTAAAACACGCCGTGCACAGCCTATGGGTAACGCGCCTTTGGGCGCAAAGCGAAGGCCCAAGCGCCGTCCAGGCCAAGCGCATTCGGAAAGAAGAGGTCGAAAGACTGATTTGTTGTTGGGAGCATCCACTTTGCCCAAAGATCCACGCCCGAGGGGGAATTTGAGCACCGTAAGAAGCAAGCCTGGCCAGCCAAGTCAAGTTAAGAAGAAAATCCAGTGAATAAGACAACTTTCTCATTTTCAGTTTAGTGACTTATTGTCTTCGTCAGCGGAAAGGCCTTTTGTGTTGGTTCACCACGTCGAAGCGGGACGCCCCTTCCAAGCGAATGCCCGCGCGCGGGTTAAGATTTCAAAATTCCAAAAAAGACCTCGAAGGAAGGGAAATCCTAAATAAATAAACTGAAAAAATAAAGGAGGAAACTCTAATTGCCCTAACTCTAGACTCAATTGCAGGAAACTTCAGATGTCACTACAAATCAAGGAACGGACATGGTTCTTATTTTAGTGGTTTTGAAAATGTGGAGGTAAATGATTTCATTTTTCGATGTTCCCATAATTTAAGTATAAAATTATTATTTTTCCCTTATATTTCGTGAAAATTTAAGCGAATTATTTTCAGGTATTTTCTACAATACCCACTGTCCGGACAAACACCTATGATCGTGTTTTTCTTCATTTTCACACTTCTTTGATATTACTTATTTCTTAAAAGGAGCTGATAGATAGATAGATAGATAGATAGATAGATAGATAGATAGATAGATAGATTGATTGATTGTTTCCGGGCGCGTCAAATGCCTTGGCCATTAATTCCGTTAGTGTAGTGCATGTTTTTCTCGAGAGATGGCGGTAATCTTCCCGCGCTGGATGGCGAGATCCGGCGCCGACCTACCGTCGGCTAGTGGGGTTCCTCACCAAGACTCTCTCACCAGCGGGGCACCACCCCGGCCGGGACAAGCTCTAAGCTCTCGACTGGTCGCCCGGAATATGTGGTAGTTTAGTGCATGCCACCACTACATGCACACACGTGTGTGTGTAGGGGGAGAAGTTAGGACAATGAAGAGGAAGGAAAGATCGCGCACGGTCCGTCGCCCGTGTGTTAGGGTACTGCTCCGGCATTCGCCTGGTGTTGATCGGAGCAACCACGGAAAACTACCGATCAGAGCAGCCGGTCGCTAGAATTCTCCTCCAGAAAGCGATTGAATACGACCTAGCTGAAAAGCTAGTGTCGAAAATCCTGCCACCGTGGGGAGCGGGAACCTAGGACCTCCCGGTCAGAGGCGCTGCAGTGGCATCAGTTGATACACTGAGCTACCGTTCCTGGTGAGCTGATAGACCACACACTTCTCCACTTCGTCGGAGAAATCCCGAAATGCGTGGACTTTAAATTGCGAAAGTTCAGCGTGCGATCTTTCGGGTGAGTGGAGGGGACAATCTGATCCTAAGCAACCGCAACTACAAACAGCACTGAGGCAATGACCGAAGGAACGTACACAAACATTTCCTAATACACTTCTACATGGCTTGTATGTTTCATCACAATTCTTCTGACTTCGATGTCACGGCGGCTGCTTACAGGATTAAGTCGGTCACCCGAGTATATGATTTCAATTATGCAACGTTACCAAATTATAATTTTAAAAAAGCTTTAGTAAGAAATCGTGTTTTTGACATCTTGCAATACAAATTCCATTGCTGGTATTAGCGGACATTCTTTTTACATTCTATGACAAGTAATGTTTGAGGAATTGACAATTAGCCGCGCCGATCCGGTGGCCGAGATCGCTAAGGCAGTAGTGTCGTAGTGATCTCGGATCGAAGGGCCGCGGTTTCGAGTCCCGCCTCGGGCCGTATTTGTGTCCATACTATCACCCCTTATCATCACCATATCGTTTCATCTTGACAGTTATCATAAAGTTAACTCCAATAGTGGTTGCTACTGACCTAGATGTCGATAGGCCTTCAAATAAAAATAAAGAAAAAAAAAACAATTCGCCGCAAAATCACTCGTTTGTGAAAGTGCGCGAAGATTTCGTTTGTTCAATCTTTGTAGTAATTTACTTCATAAATGAGTATGAAGACACCCAATTTTGAAGTGTAAATAATTATACCCGTGAGTCGATGTTTTAGATATATAGCAGAGTACTTTAGTTGGAAGTCTGCATGTCTTGTTCGAGACCCGACGGGGGGCAGAGGTTTTCAATGCAAGGGGTTCGGAGGGATCCGTAATCCACATTTCTGGGGTTTCATGCGATCACATCCAGGTTGATGTAGACGCAGAATCTAAAACAGCGAATCATGAACTGCTCGCGATCCCTCCTCCTCCCCACTGACCCACTCATATCCGTCGTACGATGGACTGAATCTTCTACCACTGGGACCCGAGTTAATCCTTTGCCAGACCACGTGGAAGCGTGCTCTGGACTCTGTAGGGGTTCTTCCGTTTCACCTGTCTTTCATTTCACCATTTATCGTCCATCTCATCTTTCCATCACATATTTTTAGATCACTCCTAGTCCTCAATGACCTTATTAGTTGAGAAGTTTTTGAACCCAAATAATCGATAGACGCCTATAGAACTACTGCTATGTGAATGTAAGGATTAAATGGAGTTCTGGCACCATAAGAAGAAATCAACACTACGTGATAGGCTTATATTTTTGGTTATTTGCTTACAGAAAGAACACTGGGAAAGGCACGCCCCCTGTTGCTAGTGCGTTTAAGCATAGGCTGCGTGAGGAATTTTGTGTTGCATTGGCAGAGTGTGAGAAGGCTGAGACGGAGCGATAACGTTCCAAACGGTACGAGACGGATCATGTAGGGTTGAATAGGATCAGGTCGGAATAGGTCGAGACGACACGGGGACCGGGAGCGGTAGCTCAGTGCATCAATTGATGTCACTGGAGCGCCTGTGACCGGGTGGTCCTAGGTTCGAGTCCTGACGGCGGCAGGATTTTCGACACTAGCTTTTCAGGTCGAATTCAGTCGCCGTCTGGAGGAGAATTCTAGCGGCCGGCTGCTCTGATCGGTAGTTTTCCGTGCTTTCTCCGATGAACACCAGGCGAATGTCGGAGCAGTACCCTACCAAACGGGCCACGGACCGGGCGATCTGTCCTTCCTCTTCCTTGTCCTATCCTCTCCCATTACACACACACTTACACTAACATGCACTACACTACCACATATTCCGGGAGACCGGTCGGGAGCTTAGAGCTTGTCCCGGCTGGGGTGGTGCCCCGCTGGTGGGAGAGTCCTGGTTAGGGGGAAACCGCACTAGCCGACGTAGGTCGCGCCGGATCTCGCCATTCAGCGGGGGAAGATCACCGCCATCTCCCTAGGAAACAACCATGCACTACACTTACGGGACTAATGACCTCAGTAGTTGACGCGCCCGGAATCACTAACCAACCAACAACACCCGTGATGGACTAATGTCCTTAGCAGATGACGAATCGCTCGACCGAACAATGGGGTCGGAAGGCCGGCGGGCAGCGGAAGTGCGCGCGGGGATGGAGGAAGCGCGCGCGATTGGTCCGAGGGAGGGCGGGGCCGGCGCGCGGCCTTGGCCGCCTCTTAAGCTGCGGGCGGCGGCGGCGCGCGCCCCCCGCTGCTGCTGCTCGCCGCCGGCGCCGCGCACGCCAAGCTGCCGCTGCGTGAGTTGCCACCTGCTGCTCGGCTTTCGTTGTTAGAGATTCCGATGAGGTCAATGTTCCCGTGAGTGTAGTGGATGCTTTTTAATCAGGGGATGCCGGTGATCTTCCCCCGCTGGATGGCGCGAACCGGTTCTGGCCTACCGTTGACTAGCGTGGTTTTCCCCAATCTGGTATCTCCCGTAAACGGGGCACCGCCCCACCAGGGACAAGCTCTAAGCTCCCGACCGGTCTCCCGGAATATGTGGTAGTGCATGTTAGTGTGTGTGTGTGTGTGTGTGTGTGTGTGTGTGTGTGTGTGTGTGTGTGTGTGTGTGTAAGGGGAGAGGATAGGACAAGGAACAGGAACGATAGATCGCGCGCGGTCCGTGGCCCGTTTATTAAGATACTGCTTCGGGATTAACCTGGTGTTCACCGGAGAAATCACGGAAAACCGATTCCATCACAGAAGCCGGCTTCTCCAATTCACCTCTATATACCGACTGAATTTGACCTAGCTGACAAGCTACTGTCGTAAATCTTGCCACTGTCGGGACTCGAATCTAAGACTCCCGTTCAGAGAGACAGCAGTGGCATCAGTTGATGCCCGACGCCACCTCTCCCGCGACACGTTTGGTGATCGATACACAAAATAGTGGTGCTAAAACAGTAGAGAGTTTGTGCCCGCTTTAGCAGACCGATTCGTCCTTCTGCGCATGCGCAGATGCCAAAGTGTTAAACTGCACATGCGCAGAAGATCGATTGTACTTTAACGTTTGAGGGAGCACAAACTCTCCAGTACGTACTTTTCGCCCGTATTTTAACGCAAAATGTGCTCAAGTTTTCAAAAAAGTATACATGACCGAATTTCAAAAATCTATCTTTAAAGAGCAAATGTCATTAAGGAAAAATTTTTATTTTTAATTTTTTACTTGTAGGAAGACTTTCAAGAAAATTTTAACTTCTGCAGTTTTCGAAAAATAAGAGCTTTCAACGAACATGCGACCTACAACATTCTCTGTTCACACTATTCAACAACAAAATTTAATCAAAAACGATCGATTTTTTTTGTAAATTTCGAATGTCAAGAAAAAAGTTTCTTGACATTTTTTCTCAAACAGAAGAAAGTGCCTTTATAAGTATGGCATTGTTCCGATTTCCGTTAAAACCTCTGATATTTAGGAAGTCGCAAAATGTTATGTTAACTGTATTTAAAACCATTTTTTTTTCGCTCAGAAAGAACTTTCAACTTTGTACCTTGCCATATTTAACGATTTTTCCTTTAAATAAAAGATAGGGGAACCCAGATGTGTTTTCGGTTGCTGTTACTAATCGCTTTATAGTATAAAAACTAAATTTTAATAAAATCCTAGAATTAATAAGGTGAACGCTTACCGGCCGTCATTTGTTCATTACGTCATTGTGTGAATTGTAATCGATATATTGAAAGCATTCCATATTTCCTCTTTAAAACCACATACGATTGTAAGGCCGTTTTTAGAGAGCTAGCTCAATGGTTCTTTTAAAAGTCGAAGAATGTTTTTAAATACAACGGTTTGCGACTACGTAAATGCAATGTCCCGCAATCCTCTTTTCAGCAAAGCTAGTGGTGCTACAGAATAGCACAGGCTGGTGTGGGCTAGAATTACAGTCTTGCCCCATTCTCTTGCCAGCTGCCATCTATCGCCGCCCAAAATATATTTTTGACGTTTCCTCAGTATTCCAATTTCCTAATTGTAGATTCGAAATATTACTTTTAAAATATTAAGGAATAGTAAAACTTCGTCCTATATGGAAATTTTCGTTAAAAATTTAGAGCCGATTTAAGAAAAATCGTTGACATTAGTGTAACTGGAATGTGAAGACAGGATCTTTTGGGTTTTAGAAAAACTTCATTTGAAGCATGTTTATTCACAAATGCAATAATGTACAAATTGCTGAAATTTGCTATTAACGTTGAGAGATATTAAAAAAATACACTTGTGTAATTTTTAAAAAAAAAAAATGTAGCAAAGTAATTTTATGTCATCTTAACAATCAGCACTATCTGTAGGAAGAGTTTGAAGAAAAATAGTAGGAGCCGTTTGTGACAAAACGAGTTCCAGCTTTTCTGAAAATGCGGAATTTTGAGTTTGTGTTCAGAGAAAAGGTCCAAGCTTTCGAGAAACTTTGTAAGACATATTTTAAAGCATATGTACTTGTAAATACAATAATGTGAGCAAATCGCCGCTCATGTAAATATTAACGACGTGGGAGGCTTGTAAAGAAAATTACATTTTTGGATTTTTTGAAAAACACAAAAGAACATAACAAAACCGCGTTTATGTCATCTAATAGAGTACATTTAATACTATCTCTACTAAAAGTTTAAGAAAAATTTGAGCCGTTTTTGAGAAAATCTAGTTTTTCTTATTTTTTAATTAACTCGAAAACTACTAAATTTTAAAAAAATGTATATACGATCTAATTGAAAGACCTAAATAAGGAGAAACGTTTTATTGAAGGAAAAATCTCTATCTTCAATTTTGTAGTTGTAGGAAGACGCCGAAAAACATTCAAACTTTTGGAATTTTCGTAAATTCCAAGTTAACGGTGAAAATCGCACGTATGCCACCTTTTAGAGTATCTTATTCTTTCTTCTAAGATTTAAAGAAAAAAATTGGAGCTAGTTTTGAGAAAAGTTTGAAAATGTCCCAGAGGCTTAATGTAAAGAATCTCCAAATTTTAAAGAATATTTCCAAAATCTCAGCGCCTCGAGTCGAGCCAGATCGAACGGGGAAATATTCATTTTGGAAATAATCCTACATATGGTTTAGAGCGCTAGTGGAGTGGTGGCTAGAAGAAGCTCCTCTTGCAATCACGAAAACTTACAAAAATATGAGTATTCATTTCCATTTTCGTACCTTCTCCGTGTTTTTCGCCTTCTGATCTTTTGTGTCATTTTCGTGTAATATAATAGAACAAATAAAATTGATATGATAACAGAATACAATAACTGTTTAAAAAATGCCACAGAAAGTATGAGAATGAATTTTGTTGATTATATACTCGTAAATATGTGATTTATATTTGCATCCGTAAGCTATCTCTAGGTAATGCTATCTCAAGCAAATTACCAATTACAGTCACGTAACCTCAGATTTTTCTTCAAAATTTGTATGTATAATTTTCACCTATAAAAAGTAGGATTGGAAACAATGTCTCGAAGATGTGTCAATTACAAGCTATAAAAATAAATACGCACCATATTCCTTTCCATTTTGTGTTCTTTCCGGAATTGCAGTTTCTTTTATTTACCTTTATTTCTTTTATCAAAATTGTGTCATGTGCAACTAGAAATGGAAGAATAGACTCAATAGTGGCGCACAAGAAGTAAATGGATAATGATGTTGAATAAAGTCATAATGAAATACAATGGATAGGTGCATGACGTTGCAGTCAGAAACATAAGACAGAGACCTGAAAGTTATGAATGCGTTTAAGAAATAATCTAGTTTAAAAATCTAAAAAATAATCTCTAAAATTAAATCATTGTTATTTTGTTATACGTACTTATAATGCCAAAGGGAATTGTTTCCCAATAAACATAAAGCCACGCACTATATTTGAATTACCAACATTTTTCATTGAGTTCACTGATGTTTAAGTAAATCATTTCGTTCTACGAATACTTCATTAAAACGGAGAAAAAAATACAATATTTTGTAGGTAGACTCCCAATGGCGACTTACAATTTTCATCCACAGGCTTTCCGAGGCCAACTACTTCTGCAAACGAGTCTGGCCCGTGACGCAGGTTGTTAACATTTGAATATTCTTTTAACAAGATGTTCACTGAATTGTTCAGTAACGTCTGGGAAACTACCTTTGGCCGATTCTCCGAGCGAATATTCCAAGTCATTGGTAGGAGATAAATTCCAATTGGACGGTGGAGCTTGTGCCTTTGTCTCCTCGGTTACTGTTCTCTCCTCGGGAGGCATTTCCAATGCTTGCCGCCGCTCGTTTCTCAATCTCTTCGCGTCTGTCCTTGCGTAACTGCACGTACACTACCGCCACTGTATTGCAGGGGACGCCGGTAGACCGCAGCACAATTCCCAGGTAGCTGAGAACGGGTTCGGCTAGAGATGTCCCTTTCACTCTTCCACCGCGATTAACACACCTTTCTGCATTCACAGGGTTATTGTGCTTAGGAATAGAACAGAATGAAATAATGTGAAGATTGATATCATGGCTACCTTTATAACAACGAATGAAATATAAACAAGATCCTTAGGATTAATAGGTGGGAAATATCGCAAATTCTCTGGTATAGAAATCCTAATGTCATGGAATCTCGTGAATTATCTTCCTAAGCGTTTTAAAATTAGTATTTTGTTTCATTTCTTCCCGGAAAGTTCGCTATTTTACTAAATTAATAAATCAAAATTTTCAAATTATTAGTACATAATAGAAGTATTAATTAATTTATTATAATATATTTTATGATAACAGTTAGGATTTGAGCAAGGGGACAAACCTTTTTAGGAGGAAAGAGAGTTTCGTTGAAATGAGGTTTTTGGATGGGGTAAGTTAGAGGGAACGTTTTAATTTATTTAGTTATCAATAGAAATTATAGTTAAACGAATAGAAAAATCATTTGAAATTATTTTAAAGAAAAAAATTATATGATAACTCAAATTTTCGTTGTTCGACATTTATAAAAAAATTACATTTCCCAATAAAGTAAATCCTTTTATGTCTAATATGTTTCATAAAAATTAATTTTTTTGTCAAATTTATAGACATATTTTGTATGTTTTTTCATTTTATATGCCTGTCACTCAAATTCCAAGAGGCAGTGTCATACACCCTTGTCTGCTCCACCGTTAATGCTAATTTATTGGGAGGTCTGTACTATTAATGGTATAGGGAATTAGGGATCAATCCCATGATAGGCTCCATAAAAAAAAGGAGACATGGACAATTGTAATCACTCAATATAAGCCTAAAATTCTCTTAAAAATGATCTAAACTTTAGAGAGTATCAGGTCTAAAAAATCTATCTAATCTCAGATGCAAACGATGTTCGATGACTTTGAAGACTCCACCCATTTCTTGGACGCACCACTATCACTAATTTGTTCAGAGTTGAGGCATTCGGGATATAGGAGAATTTCTGGCATTTTTGGAAGGTAATATTATTAATTTACCACGCCCCTCTTGTAAATAGAATCATAGATTTTTAATGCCATGTTAGCTTTAGAATTATGAAAATTGACTATGAAAATACATTCACACCTGGTTTCATTAGTTATGCGTAGCACATCACCGTTAGCTACTACGATCATTGCAACTTCGTACGTAACGTAAAATGTCAGTTATCACTGTTTCCCCCCGAATGCCTCAATTGTAATTATGTAAATGTAAATATTTAACTGGTTAGGCGGAAGAGCAGGCCTTACGGCCTGAGCCTCGCCAGAAATAAAGATATTATTATTATTATTATTATTATTATTATTATTATTATTATTATCACCATTTGACCCTTCGTGTGAATTACTGCAGCAGAAGAGAAAATAATTACTGTCCACATTTACCCCGAAGGGACGCCGGTAAATGTTAATATGAGATAGAAGATTTATTTCTTCTGGAAATTCATTATCATTTTATTTAAAACTCATATGCAATCTCAACAACAAATGACAAATTTATATTCAAATCTGAACAATATGGAATAAAAATATCAGTCTCATTTCCTGAAATGAAAGGAGTTTCCATTTAACTTAATTAACTTTAATTTCATTTAACTCGAATATCTGCTAAGTTCTTAGCTATTAAAATCAGCGAAGAAAAATTACCATATATTATTATGGTTTTATTCATTCATAGTCTTTATATGCTCCATAGAAGGCAATTACATCCTGCGTTTACAAGGCTCAGAAACAGAAATATATAAACTAGATCAATTCATGTCAGGAATATTAAAATAACAGGAACCCAAATCTTCGAACTTAGAATTCTTTAATTAACATGAAATCTTGCAAATATAGTAACGTTTTAAAATATCGCACTTCCAAAAATGAGAGTTTTAAAATCTCCAGTTTGATGTAAACAATAGATATCACTAATGTTGATGTAATCATATATGGAATACCGAATCTTACAAAATAACAATATTAGTGTGAAACAATTTTACAACGGCATCCGTTATAAAACCCAATTTGCTGAACACCAGGCGTTAAGGAACGAAAGTGATTTTCGTGACTCAATCCCTCGGTTCTCTTCTCTCCTCTACTTTCGCTTCCTCTGCTTCCTGACTGCCAAGGTCATTGGTTGGAATGAGGACAGGAAAACAGGCTTGTATGTTAATCACATGTAAGTAACTACCTGTTTTTTTTCTTTCCGGAATTATAACGGCGTCCTTGACTTGTGAGGTTTTGATGAGAAGCAACGTGTATAGCTTTCATAATAATATGCACTTATTTTATTTTCTTCAAACAGATGAAGATCATTTGTTATATGTAAATGATTTTAACCTTGAGAGTTCAGGACCCTTTTAGACTAGTTTTTGTAGAATAAGAAAACTAAAGCCGATCCGGATGGCCGAGAGCGTTAAGGCAGTCGTTCCGTAGAGATCTGGGGCCAATGTATCGCGGGTTTGAGTTTCGCCTCGGGCATGGTTGTATTTGTGTTCGTTCTTTCACCTCTCATCATCACCATATCACTTCATTCAGTATACACATACCCCTAACATTAATCAATTGTGATCGCTAATGACCTCGTGTTAATGCGACATTACAACAACTAAAACAACATCAACAAAAATACTTCAAATTAAATGTGAACCCATGACTAACAGTGTGATAGTATCTCTAAAACCGTTTTAACAAATTCAGCATCTGCCTAATTTCGTTATACTTCATCTTTATGTCGAAATACGATTTCAGCAGAGTTTTATAAAACTGGCCCAGCAATTATGGCCAATATACGATGTGTAAGCTTTCTGTCGTAACATTTTGCGATTTAGTAAATACTCCGTTTTGTGTAGTAGCTGGCAGGAGGCAGAAAATGCCACGCGGCATTCGCAACTAGCAGCGGTGAGAGGAACAGGTTTTTGCCGAACCGGAGAACACTCTCAAACGCAATCGTTTCTCTGCACGTTTTCTCCTACTACTCATATTCCGCCCTTGAAGAGACGAAATACGCTTTACTTAGCCCATTGATAATTTTAAAAAAATATTTTTTTCTTCCTGTTCGACATACAAATGTCTTTCAAGGATGTGTACAATTTTTATTTCTTTTTCACAATTCAGTAAACTATAACATTTTACACACACACACACAGACACACACACACACACACACACACACACACTAAGGTTACCCAGGAAGGGTCCTACAATTTTTTTGAATATCGAGTCTTAATGTGGGAAAAATTATTACATAATTTGCCTAATTTAAGTTCTTTAGTTGCTGGACAAGATGGAAGAGGAGAATAAAAACGATTTGATAATTTTGAAATTACATAATTACTAACTATTTTTTTAAGAGTTTTAATATTTGACGTAAAAACTTATTTTGAATAACTTCTAATTTGCGTTTATGGGTTTTTGCAGCACCACCCCATGTTGGACAAGTATATGTTATTGTGGGACGAATAATAAATTTATAAATTAAGATACCTGAATAAGTTGAAAGTATTATTTTCTATTAATGAACGGGTATATTTGAGAATTTTGATAGGGCATTATTAGATATTAATGAAATGTGTTGTTTCCATGTTAATTTGTGTCTATTTTTAAACCTAAATATTTAACTGTGGTACTCATTGATAATAACATTACACACCCAGAATGATAGAAAATATATTAAAATATGCAGCGAAAGTACTCTTAAACTGCTTAGATAAAACTTACTTGTTAAATATTTTCATATTCTCAGAGCGTATCATATTCTCGGAGTTTCATCTTTTTGGGGCATATTTTATTATTTTGATACCGTTTATAATTTCCCTACTTAAATAAACTTGGGTTACTTCCTGACTTGTATTCCTCGGAAAATGATATTTTATTATAATAACTTTAATTCTAACACTAATAATAATAATAAAATAATTGGAAAATTCTTGATTATGTTTCTTGTTACATTCATAATACCAAGTAACAAACCACAATAATTGAAAACTTTGTTAGTAGAATCATGAATGGGAAGTACATACCGCAAATGTTCCGTATTAAAGCGTGTTTGCATCCTGTTGAGGCTATCAATGCGTGTCCCTTGCCTTTAATTTGCGACAAATGCTACTTCTGTGACATATTTACAGACAGCACTCATTAATACGATATCCTATTATAAAATAGTATGTCGCATTGATAAGTAATAATTGCAACTCGCTTCAGGGAAAAAAGTTGAAAGAAAACCACACACTACTTTGAGAAAAGAGCACGAGGTCGTGAGTCGGCAAGGAGACAGTTCCATTCACATGGCCGGAGCTGGAAGGGGGGAAAATCTGTTGCGTAATAGAATGAATCCATTTGCGAATCTCCGACTGGGTCATTCCACATTAAATCAACACAGTTATTTTACCTCACCATCTCAGATTCAGATGATTGATTGGTTCCGGGTACGTCCACCACTGATGTCACTAATCCCGTAAGTGTAGAGCATGTTTTTTCATCAGGAGGTGACAGTGATATTCCCCTGATAGATGGCGCGATCCGGCGCCGACTTACCGTTGGCTAGGGGAGGTTTCACCAACCAGGTATCTTCTAATAACGGGGTACCGCTCCAGCCAGAACAATCTCTAAACTCCTGACCGGTCTCCCGACTTGTGTGGTAGTGTAGTTAATATTAGTGTAAGTGTGTGTAAGAAGAGAGGATAGGACGCGGAAGAGGAAGGAAAGATCGCGCGCGGTCCGTAGCCCGTTTGTTAGGGTACTGCTCCGGCGAGTCAGGCTGCTGGGAAGGGAGCAAAGCGCTCAGACGCGATCGGTTCTAGTCTAATGAAGGGCGAGTGACACGCGGGAATCAGCAGCGGACAACCACGGATACTCCTGCCCCAATTCTTACGTTTGGGCAGACCCGTGTTAATACCCCACGGGCAGTCTGAGTTCCTTCCCTCTCAATCCTATACACACTTCCAACTTGGAGCGTCGTTTACACGACGACAGCTAACTTTTCGATATTTTGAAGGAGAGTCTCATAATGTCGGATGTATTCAAAGAGCTGCACTTGTGAATACTGAGGGGTCAGGGCGACAGTGTTCAGCCTGAGACAAAAGAACAATTTGGCGCTGCAAATTATGACTAAATATGTTACGAACGGAGGAGCAATGTTTTTTATTTGTTTAGGAACGACATCCACTGTCTCCTGATGTGTGGAACTTTTCAGATCACTCGGCACGCAGAGAAGCAGCCGCAGGTGTAACACAATGCAATCGCTGAGTAGAAGATTGTCTGAAGAAAACTGTCTATGTGTATACGGCTCTTTTAGAGCCGGGAAATGTACACATCCTCTATCTTCGCACAGCCCATTCTGCTTCATATAGAAAGATATCGACACTATTGTGAGGAAGTGAAGTCAATGGCCTGATTGTGATATTTATGATTAATAAATGAATTTAATTAAATGCATAACATATTATTTTAATACAGTACATTATGAAACGATGATGTAATGATGAGTATTAATACAGGAGTGTTACATTACGATATAGCGAGGTACGAGCAAGTATCGCAATCTTCACACTCGTGTATTAAAACCCATTACATCGAGTTTCATTCGGTACTTTTTTCTACGACTTTTATAAGCTACACTTTTACATTGAATGGTTTCGTAGCAGTTGACATGTAGGATTCAGCCAAGTCCATCTAACCCTACCTCGCATGCTGCGCAGGTGGCTGTGGTTACCGTCCTACTGCAAGGGAGTACAGCGCTAGTCAAAAAGGATCAAAGCAAAATTACGATCCAATTTATTTTAAATACCACGAAAAAATTAATAATAAAGAAATTAAAAAAAAAATAATATCAAATGCAATTTTAGTGTACATATTTGAACGAAACATTTACTATAACGATTCTTAATGATTAATTGTCAATACTTGGTTTGTAAACTTCTCTGTGATTGGTCAAGAACCTGTATCGTAATGAAATCTGTGTCATTTACTGTAACGTTCTCAATGATTAATTGCAATACTTGGTTGTAAACTTCTTTGTGATTGGTCAAGAACCTGTATCGTAATGAAATCTGTGTCATTTACTATAACGATTCTCAATGATTAATTAAGTGTCAATACTTGGATTGTAAACTTCTCTGTGATTGGTCAAGAACCTGTATCGTAATGAAATCTGTATCGAAATGAAAATTATAATGCAACTGGTTGCAACCAACAAATGGCAGCATTATATTTTCCTATTTATTTGTGTATGCGTGGCAGCGCTGCCGCATTGCCCTGCACCGTGCCCACGTCTGTTGCAGCGCCTTACGTGCGGCCCTGCAGCTTCAAGCTCTCCGACCGGAAGCTCAGCGAATGCGCCGTCAAGAGCGCGCGCGACATTTGGCCCAACATCCTCAAAGGTGAGCAGCCTCCTCTCTCTCTTTTGTCCGCCTAGCGGATGTTGTCGTCCTCGCCTAGACTCCCATGGTCCAACCCTGATACGATCTCCGCGCCTCGTAAAAACTATGCTCCTTGAGGCCACCGCTCACTACAGCTGAGCGCACATGTCACCGGGGCAAGGGCAGTCATTCAAGGTCATTCTTAGAAGGTTGGATTTGATTGATTGATTTATTTTTTCATGTTTCCGGGCGCGTCAACAGCTCTTGTCATTAGTCCCGTTAGTGTAGTGCATGTTTTTTTCTCGGGAGATGGCGGTGATCTTCCCCCGCTGGATGGCGAGATCCGGCGCCGACCTACCGTCGGCTAGTGGGGTTGCTCCCTAACCAGGACTCTCCTACCAGCGAGGCACCGCCCCAGCTGGGACAAGCTCTAAGCTCCCGATCGGTTTCCCGGGATAAGTGGTAGTGTAGTGTATGTTAGTGTAAGTGTGTGTGTGTGTAAAGGGAGAGGATAGGACAATGGGAAGGACAGATCGCGCGCGGTCCGTGGCCCGTTTGATAAGGTACTGCTCCGGCATTCGCCTGGTGTTGATCGGAGAAACCACGGAAAACTACCGATCAGAGCAGCCGGCCGCTAGAATTCTCCTCCAGACAGCGATTGAATTCGACCTAGCTGAAAAGCTAGTGTCGAAAATCCTTAGAAGGTTGAAAGGAAAAGGGCTGCCTGAAAAGTGCCCTAGGACCACTGCCCAGGGCAGCCATGGGGACAACTTTGTCAATGGGGTCACGCGAAATGCTTCAAGGTCACTTCTTACAAGGTTAGAAGGCCTGTCCAAAACATGGTCTCTATGTTGACTACCCGGGGTAGCCATGGGAACAAGTTTTCCAATGGAGCCTGCCGGAACACTTTAACTCAGTTCTTAGATGGTTAGAAGGGAAGCAGGCCTTCCGAATCAGTGGCCTAGGTCCACCGTCAAGGGCGGCCATGGGTACGTAGATTATTACTGGGACACGCAGATTATTTGTAACTCGATTATGAGAATACTGAGAAACGATTCAAGAAGTAATTATGGAGCACAAATTTAATATCAATACATATATCTATCTTCAATAATGTGGTTGAAGGAAGACATTGAAAAATCATTCTTCTGTAATTTATGAAATTTCAAATTTAACAGTGAACAAAGGACCTATGAAGCTTTCTGTCCGTTCGTCCGTCTGTCCGTCTATGTGTCTGTCTGTGAACAACATTAGCAACTTAAGTATTCGTGGGATTGTTTTCCAAAATGAATATTCTCCGTTCGATCTACTCCGACTCGAAGAATTGCGATTTTGAAAAACATTCTTTAAATTTCGGAGGTACTTTACGTGCACTTAAACCGGCATACAGACGGACGGACGTTTTGAAAAAACAACAAACATTTTCCGAAATCAGGGGACTCCAAAACAAATATTTCTGTTGAAATCTCGAAATTTATTTTTCGCAGCATTACATAAATTTCTAGTGTACTATGTATATTACTCCGTATATACGTACGTATACGAGAAAGTAAAAATAATGTGTCTTCGGCGTACTCATCTCAAAATACGTAAATATTTCATGTGGCAAATACTCATTTTCAGTACTACTTACGTCAATAACTATTTATTTTGGGGCAGGGTTTGTGAGTAACTAGAAAATTGGAAAGTGCGCACTGGATTAAAATGATTCATTTGATTGCAGGCGACCCTAAATACAAAGTTCCTGTGCTGGACCCCATGCACCTTGATCGCCTGGTGGTGATTGACGGCAAAGGGCCCCTGGGCATGCAGCTTATTGCAAGGGACGTCGAGATGTATGGCCTGCCGGACGCTATCATAAATTCTACAACGTACGTACAAGCATTATAAAGTAATGCGAGTGACGGACTAATCACAGCCAATCGCAGACCTTCAACTTGATGCGGGTTGAGAACACTTCACATTACGAAAGAATTGAAATAGTCTAAAGAATTTATTTGTGTAATTAAATAACTGCAACGGAGTAATGCATTAACCAATGTATGATTGCAAACTCATATAAAAAAGTAGTTGCTACAGAACGGCAGATTTTCTCTCACTAGTTAGTTTTCTATTCTCTGAGTTGGAGCTAGCTTTTCGGTTTTGTTCCATCCTCTTCCCACTTGCTATCCATCGGCCTGTAGAAGGCTACCATAGCACCCACTGTACCTACCACTTCTGTAGGATATTACCGACGAAGGAAAAGAAATTCGTGACCTCTATAATCGCTTACGCTTTTTCTGTATATTTTTGCCTATGGTATCTCTTGGTGCCATCTCGGTACGTATATTGATGTTCTCGGTGTACGAAGACAGTTGCTAAATTACACACACCGATTTCATACAATTACCGATTGATTACAATTGCCTGTTATTTTTGCCTATGGTATCTCTTGGTGCCATCTCGGTACGTATACTGATGTTCTCGGTGTACGAAGACAGTTGCTAAATTACACAC
Organism: Teleogryllus oceanicus; assembly: GCA_964035755.1. Classification (NCBI taxonomy): domain Eukaryota; kingdom Metazoa; phylum Arthropoda; class Insecta; order Orthoptera; family Gryllidae; genus Teleogryllus; species Teleogryllus oceanicus. The sequence goes on along the minus strand of CAXIVR010000008.1, from coordinate 4,028,798 downwards.
ACCGATTTCATACAATTACTGATTGATTACAATTGCCTGTTAGAAGAGGGGATTACGGATTTACTGTAGATGGGACACCGAACGCCCCACACGACCCGAACACTTGTAGTAAGTTGTAACCTAAAGAAAAACATGTTTTACGCGGGTATCGAACTCATTACGAACTTGGGTTCACATGCCACAAGCCCATGTTGCATAACTTCAATAATCCTTGAGAGTAGTATTTGCATACAAATTACGGCTTTTCAATGCCATACAGGGTGAGTCACACAACTTAAACACCTCCTGCAGTTTTTGAACGGTTGACGTTCTTGCAATGCAGTTTTCACGGAAGTGCACGAGGGAATGGGACTAATTGATACATGTACTTCTTTCTATTTTATCGTTTGTATTTTACGAGATATTAAGGTAAAATTTGTTTATTCAAATGGAACAGTCGACTACGATTATAGAGAACTCGGATATAGTAAATCATCGGTTATAGTGAACTTGTGGTCTTGTTTCACTTACATTACAAATAAGCATAACAAGATTCGGCTATAGTGAACCTGAATCTCGGCTACAGTGAACGTAGGAAAAACAACATCATGAAAATTAATTCCCTCCTGGAAAAGAATGTATCGCTTCAGTGCCACAAATTCCAACACTAGTCAGCTTGGAAATAATATCGTCGGACAAATGTTGTAATCCAAGAAGTCTCCCCTGAGGCGGAAGTAACGGGCCCGGAAAGGGGACCTTACTGATGACCCTGTGTCACTCAGTTTCAAGCTATATGTTACTTGAGATTTTTCAGGGCAAAGAGGGTAGTGTGTTCTATGTAAGCGACGCGAAAGCGAGCGACAGCCACAGCCCAACAGCTCAGCAACACCCGCCGCGCCGCGCATGAAAGCGATCAGTTTCATTAGCCACTTGCACCATCCCGCTACCGAAACGATCTCGTATGTTGTTAGGACAGTAAAGGGCCTTGAAGAGTGGGGCGGTGTTCCAACAGTGGAAGAGACAGTGAAGGGTGTCAAGACTGCATTACCATACTTAGAAACAGTGGACAATGCAGAATCAAGTATGGAGGGAGAACGAATTCTGGAGAAGGATCTAGATAAATTACTAATGAAAAAGGAACGAAACGAACAATTGAAAATAATTAATTTTTTAAGGACAAATAAAGGTACTGAAATTTATCATTCTTGCGGTTGGTGTATTTTGCGGTACCTCTATATTCATAAAATCTATCATTGTGGAGAAATAAAATTTAATTTTGACATCAGATCTAGTAAACCTTTGAATAGTGAACCAAAAGCGTTAGTCTCCAGACGCTCACTATCACCGGAGTCGACTGTATACATATGTTTTAGTCAATCATGACAAGTATAAAAAGAAAATCCAGAGTATACATATTGTTACATGGGTATGATGACATACCCATGTAACAATGACAACAGATGTATACATTACTATTTTATGACTCGTATTTTACGAGATACTGAAGTAACTTTGTTTTTTTTTTAATATAAGTATACATTTTTTAGTCTATCGTGACGAGCGTAAAAAGACCAATATATGTATTGTCATATGTTAGATAAGCATTTCTTGAGTAATTTTGATTTTTTTGTGCTCAGCTTTCCTTTGCCCGTGCGCGTGTTTGCAGGGGGAGCGTGACCTTGTCTGACGGACTGTCATCCATTTAAAATATTCTTTAAACACGAGTCGCAAAAAAATAAAAATTACTCAAAAAATGCTTATCTAACATATGACAATACATATATTGGTATATTTACGCTCGTCACGATAGACTAAAAAATGTATACATGTATCAATTGGCCCCTCATGCACTTCCGTGAAAATTCCATTGCAATTACTTCAACCGTTCAAAACCTGCGGGAGGTGCTCAATTACGTGACTCACTCTGTATATTGGTGAAATTCATAATATAAATAAAACTGACTTTTTTATGTATACGAGACCTTTAATGTACTCAACAACATTTCGTCTATGTACGAGTGAGCATCAAATGAAAATTGATATTATTTTTACTCTCTATTTCACTTCCAAGAGTGCGTTTCTTTGTAAATTATTTTTCTATGGTCTCCTCCTCGGTCTCCTCCACGTTCGGTGCACTTCCGTCATAGGATAGAAAGCTATTCGATACCACGTAAGGAAAAGGTTTGTAATTGTCTTAGCTACTCGTGCACCCCCACTTGTACATCTTTGTTAGTGTTGAACTTTTGTCCTCCAATGTGCTGTTTTAATGGAGCAAAGATGTGATAATCTGACAGGGCCAAATAAGGCAAATATGGCAGATATGGAAAGCATTTGAAGCGTAGGTCGTCGATGGTTTCCACAGTTGCACAGGCTGAATGCGGATTGGCGTTGTCATGTTGAAGCAAAACACCTGCACTAAGCAATCCCCTTCTCTTTGTAAGTATTACTGGCTTCAAGTGGTCCTTGAGAAAGTCGAAGAAGTTGGTATTGGTCCCGATTTTCAGTTCCTGCGTCAATTGTCGAGGAATCCACCTTGCAAACACTTTTTTACAGCTGAGTTCGTCATGCACTATGGGATGAAACTGAACCGAAGCTCATCTGCAGAAAGGAAGCCATTCTTCCCATACTTCGTCTTCATTCCCTGTAGAAAACAAACCAGTATCTCATCTTCACTTCATAAAAATCTCCATGAAATTGCCATGAAGGTGGATCTTGGTGGATCTGCTTAGTGGTGCCGCCAACTTGAATCAGCCGTTATTCAGCTCCAATCTTAACTACAGACACTACTTTGTACTACCAACTTGGAAGGACTGTGCCTGCCAACTTCCAAACACCTAAAGAGAAAAAAGATCTTTAATTGAACTTAACCGGTTTTCATTAGAATGTAATATCTAACATAAAGGTTTAGCTTTTTTACAGTAATATTTTATTAAGGAAATTTAGTTTCAAAATACACGAACATTTTTCTCTTTTTTCAGTCCTAGAATAGTAGAATCCAAATGTGTCTTTAAGGATATCATACAGAAAGGAAAGGTATATATCATACAGGAATGAATTTTTTGTAAACATTTTCATTGAAAACTGTGGAGTTGTTTTCGAGAAAATACCGTTGGACATATCAGATAGGGAGCTGATTTGGAGCTGATTTTGTATGGAATAAATTATAATGAAAATATGGTTTAAAAAATTTACAAAAAAAAAATCAAAAGGATAATGAAAATACATTAATGTCAGGAATTCAGTATATTTACTTCTAATCGTACAAAAAATTAAAGAAAAAATTGGGGTTTTATTTAAGAATAACTTATTTTTAAAATTGCCCTATTTCACTAAAAATCAAATCAAATAATAAAATTTTCCAAAAAGTACATGGCATTAGTTAAGAAAGTAATTGTGGAGAGAAAATTGTAATTGAAGGAAAAATATCTATGTTCAATAATGTAGTAGAACATTTTGCAATTCATAGATAAAAGTGAAAATCGGACCTATGCCACCTTTTTAAATATATTTCACTTCCTTCTTGCACGAAACAAAGAAAATATTCGTGAAATCATCTTATTATAAGAAAAAATGGGCAAACATGTTCTCCTGCGCCTTCTTTAACTCCACCCTTTTGTTTCGATTGTTCGTAAGAACGGCGTCTGTTAAAATCCTTAGAGCGTCTTTTCTTTGCTTTTTTGGTTGCTTAATATGATGTAAAATAAGAATTAGAAAACAATATTGATAAGTAGGGTAGGATAGTTATGTAATACCAACTTTTTCAGTTAAATTTAAATATATGCATAATGTAATATGCCCACCGAACAATGTTTCTCCAGTGAGTAATATAATTTATAGTGCATGTTTTTACATATTTTGGGAGCTTTATAAATGCATAATATTTCAGCATATCGTTACAAACATATTTTGCATTTCACAAAAAATGTCTAAAAATGTAATTTTTTTTTTTACTATTAAATTCCTTTATTTATGATGTTGAGTAGTGGTACCTGGATGCAGGTCGGGATAATTTAGAATCAATATTCAATATATACTAAGAATTAATGTATCTTTTTGTTCATTTATATTTGTGCCTCGACGTTTCATGCATCATGAATGCACCTTTTCAGCTGTCTTGGCAGACTGTATATTACTTAGATCTTCAGTGAAAATAGAACGGATAAAAAGAACAAATTGTGATAATTTCATCATTTTTATGAGGTTTTGTGTAGCACATATTTTCTGCATTGTTAATGCATATACATCTGTTTTAAATCTCATAATTACATGCATACTTTACATTGTGTAACTGCATAACCCGGCGAGCCCAGTTGATGAGCTGCCCGTGTGCGCAGGCACCGCACCAACCCGCCGGACAACACGTACGTGGCCACCATCCCCTTGGTGCACATCACCGCCAAGTACAACGTGACGGGCCGCATCCTGCTGCTGCCCATTGTGGGGCAGGGCAACGTGGTGATGGACCTGAGTGAGTACGGCCCGCGGACCACGCCCACTGCAAGGTGGATGGCCCCTTAGAGCGAATGACAGACTCAGTACTAGTGGCCATAGGAATACACTGATAGTTATTAATAGGTAGAGTGTTATTAACAATATGAGTGTAATTAACGATACTTATTAATAGGGAACGGATTTCCATGTAATTACATGTTTTTACACGAACAAGATACCAGCATTCAATTTTTTTTTTAGAGTTAAGAAGACATTCTGAATGAATTCGACTATTTTTATTTTACATTTTGGATAATTACATATTTTACCGATACAACATATTTCCCTACATTTTAATATATTTATACGTCGAAACGGAACGTTTCAGATGCTTGTATGCAATATATGTTGCTGAATCATCTTTCTTATCAATCAAATGTAATGATACTACAGTGCTATGACTACCATATCTACGCCATGAATTGTCAAACTTACCTCCCCCTCCCCGCTTACTGCTTACTAGGAGTAACAGATGGTCGATTTTTGTGAACAAAAGTAATTTCATCTACGTACTTGCTTATATTTCAAACAGCACATTCGTTACTCGATCGAAAACTAATTTTTTATAGTAAATTGTCTTATCGCGTTGTTCGATTTGGAGGGATGAGTGTATACCCTTGAACCCCCTCCTCCTGGGATCCATCACTCGCTACACGGTTCTACTATTCACTTGTACACCGGCTCCTCGTAAACATTGTAATACATACTATGAACGTATTCTATATTTCGAATAAAATTCTTACATGTGAAGTTTAGAGTACAATTACTTCAGTAGAGATAGAACCTACTTTTAGCCATTCCGAATCCTTATCGGCGACTGTTTGACTGGCGGCGACGTTTTATGGCCGGAGAATGCTTGTAGAGAACAATTTTAATCACAATATAGAATTTTTGTTTTACGTATTTTATATTTTTATTGCATATTTTGGAAACATAGACACACACACTCACATATATAATTACATTTTTTTTTATAATATAATCCGTTCCATTCTTATTAACGATACGAGTAGGAAAAGTGACATATTTTGCGAATAGAAAATGTTGGGATTCGAGGCCGATAGGATGGGTGGCGCTATCATACGAGCAAAATAAAATCACTTTTACCACGTGTGGCGTACATTATTTTTACACAGCCTTACTGACTACTTTTATTTTAATTCAAGCGTAGAAAATCACTTAATTGTGTACCATATTACGATTACTTTAAAAAACAGTTGTAGCTAATCAGCAGAAAGATTTTTGTGTTCCTTGTTGCATTTAGAGTTTTTTCTGAACATTTGAGCATCATCCCATTTTTAGTACTAGTCCTAAAAATGCCAATTTTAGCACGCGGTGCATGCCCAAAAAGTGACCGCTTTTACTAGTGGTTGACTAAACAATGGATTTGCAAAACCAACACGTTGACACAAGGTACGTCTCGCGTCTGAAACGGTTATGTAAAATTATAATATCGCATATTTGTGTCCGTATTAACATATCTGAAATATCACTTTCGAAACTTATTACCAATCGTAGAGCTTTAGATGCGAAAAATCAATTCATTAAAGGGTAATATATCGAAACAAATTCGAAAATACAAAATTCGCTTTCCATAGCTCACTCAACAATGAGACTCTATTCTGAGGATTTCAAACTGCAATTGCAGTTTGAAATTGTTGCATGCGCCTTCAATTGTTGCATTGCAACTTGATATCTCCTGAAATATTCTAGCAAAAAATGCGAGAAATGGGATCAGGACCAACTATTATATCGTGATTTTTATTAATATGAGGAGAAAAAATAAAGAAAAAAAATTGGTACGGTTTTTTAGAAATAATGTTTAAAATTGTCTATATTTCACGCAAAATAATTCGTATTTTCGAAAAATTGTACATGACCTTAATTAGAGATCTGAGAACGGAAATGAGACCTGCTCTTCATGCTATCCGAGGGGAAAGTGTAAAACCAAAAATTTGACTTACTATTTACATGTGGATATGATGAGCACTATTTACACATTTTGAATTGGCAGAAGCTGGGTATTAAAGTATTGCACTAGTACTCTTTTGCAAGTTTATACCATTCTTCATAAATTCTTCCTTGACTGGGTGGCGATTGAAGAGGGAGGGAACGTGAGTACATTTAATTTATTGTCGTCTGCGTGAACACTTGTGTTTTAATTTGGATTAGAAAACTAATTTCAGTTTTGTAATGGGTAATGAAAGTGGTATTGAAAAAAATTGCCAAATGAAATTTCGTAATTAGGTAATGAAAGTGGATAAATGTATTTAAACATTATGATCTTGGTTAACTTGTGAACAAAAGACGACATGATTTTACGGAAACGTGGGTTTCGTACATATAGCTAATTTTTCTGGAGAGTTAAAATCAATCTAACTACCTTCCATGCCGTTAGAAGTTTGTAACTACGTGTCATAACGATGCAAAATTGCAAGTTTTTCACTACATCGTTTCTATACTTAAGTCATTGTAATGGCGGCTAATTTTTATGAGGACTAATGTTTCGTAACTTGACAAAAGGATTCACCGACTGAACAACAGTCGTTCTGCGTTGTTTCAGGGTAATGACTGCTAGACTTGCGACTTCTTATTCCATCACTTTGGTAAATGTGAACGTAAAAGTTAACAAATTTCCACATTGTAGCGTCGCCGAAAGTTTCGTCCTAATGTCAATCACATCAGTTTTTACGAAGTCGATTCCAAATTTTACAGCCATGTCTGGAATGGGAAATGAACGATTCGTTGAATAGATGGTTATGAAGATTCCTATTAGCGATTTCGAATTCGTTGGGCGTCAGTAGCACCCTATGAAAATCATTTTATCCAATGAACGCAGCCCTCAGAAATTTGAAAGGAATGTTGTCTATTTAACTCAAACTGAGAGGAAACTCGATCAGGTTTTTCGTCCAGTTTCCTGATCCATTGAGCAAATGCTGAGATGGCCCTTGTTTTGTTCTGGACATAAATGTAACTTCATTTTCTGTGCACGTCTTCTAGAATTCAGTGGGAAATACAATTATTCAAATTATCGTTTCCATGTTGTCGCGGCAGGAAGTAATAAGAGCCAAAATGTATTGCTTATTTATCCTTGAAAATAGATTTTATTACACGGGAGGTTTTTTTCTCCCTTTCAAAATTCAAAATTTATTGCTTATTTATGTTTGAAAATAGATTTTATTACATGGGAGTTTTTTGTTGTTTTTTCCCTTTAAGTAGTATATGACTTGGTGTATGGATCACAGAATTTTGAAAATGTGCTCACAATTCACTTTTCCCCATAGCACGTCATACGCAGTTTTAACTGTTTTTTGACGTAAAATAAATTTAAAAAAATAAAAAAACTACCACGTATGCAACAATGACACTGGGTGACTTACTGTTCCAGAGAACGTTAAGTTGGTGTACCAGTTTGACTACCGCTTGGAAAAACTGGAAGATGGAGAGACTTACTACATTCCCCTGCCCGGAGCTCGTCTCGACCTGGATGTGGACGGAATGACCATAAAGATGGACAATCTCTTCAATGGAGACGCAGCACTACGTAAGTGATTAGAAGACAAAATAAACATTAGATAAATATTTTAAAATTAAATAGGTAATTAATAAATACTAGCAGCATGTAGCCGGTCTAAATAGATGATCAAAAACACGTGTTATTATGGTGATCCCGTTAGACCTATAACATTTGAAACACTTAATATATTATTAAGAAATAAATGATGAAGAAAATTCATAAACTTATTAAGTACAGAACGACCATATTGATCAGTTTTATTGAATAATCTTTGAGTCCTTGGTAATAAGTGCCTAAAAACTACATTACTCGCTAATCAGCTGTGTTAAATGATCTAAATATCATATCGGAACGTGAATTCTTGCATGTGCAAACTCGAACCCCCTCTCCCAATTTCTCCCCACATCCCTATGAAGGGAAAATATGTTTGCAATACCTGTTTTACCAAAAGTTGAGATACTGCACGCACCAATTAAAAGTGGATATTAAAACTATTCAATAAATTTTGCTTCTGAAATACAATGGTTTGTGGAGAGGGTGTGTGTGTACATTGATTGGGTAAGTGTTTAGTGTAATGGTATTCTTTGAAGAACTAGTCATAAACCTACGTAACATGCTGCATCTAACTACAGAATTTTATGGCCCGACAATGCTGTGTTTTTAATTTGCTTTTACGGAGAGGAAAGCACGCGTTAAAATTCAATGAAAACTTTGTGAAAAATACATTTATTTTTCGTTTGTGTCATCAGCGTTATATACCGTGTCCCATGATTCCTTCAGCAAGAAGTCCGTAAATAACTTTCTTTAGTGTAAGTGAATAATCTACACATGCGTGTATTATTTAATGTGTCAGTGTTTTAGTTTTGTCATTGCAGGAATTTGTGCATCGTAAACACTGTAACTTTGTTATTCTTCCCATTTGTTATTCTTTCATATCTAGTTGTTCTTTTTCTAACCATAATTTGATCTACTGCTTTTTATTCTTCATCTTACTTGATAAGAAGAGGAAGAATTATAATCATGTGCAGTAAAACGGCGATTTTTCGACAAAAAACTTCTGTTGCAATTAAATAAAAAGTAGATAAATCTTGCTCCTATTTGTAGAAACTTAATTTCTCTAACATGTTGTGAAGTCAAAATCCATATGTTCTTGTTCCTTGATAACGAAAAATCAAATGATGGCAAAATGTCTGTCTGTCGGTCCGTGTCTGCTCCTCCATTAAAACGTTCCTCTGAGTGACTCTAGCGCTGAAACAGTTCAGATGGTTTGATTTTGATTTTTTACTTATTTTACGTGATGTCACAATTACATTTTCAAAATTTTCTCAAAAATGACTTTCGTTAAAATTCCTAATTTCTAGAATATTGTAAAAGTTAACATTTTATAGGAGTCTATTAACAACAATATTGAGGATAGAGAATTCTCTTTAATAATATCTGCACCCCGAAGACAGATGTTGACTTTATCTGATTTAAAAAAAGGAACGGTATATTCTTTTGAGAAAAGTTGTTTTTGCATAATATTTGCTGGAGGTTAATGCAAATTGTAAAAAAGAAACATTCTCTTAAAAAAGCTCTAATATTTTTTCCTATTGAAAGAAGGGGCTCATGAAAGAAGGGACGTTTAAAAGAATGGACGCTCTCATTTTTCTTGAACTCTCTCAATTTTTGAAAATTGCAAATTTATAAATAATGCAGTGGTTGTAACATCACTATTTCTTCAGTTGCTTCATTTCATTATTTCGCACTTGTTTCGTTATGATTCATTCTGTTCTGAGACTGAAGTTATGAGAAGATAGTTTTGAAAATGATTTAGATGGGACATCTTTTTAAGCTTGAAAAATTAATTGATGTAGGACATTTAGAAGACATGACATGATGAAATCATTTACGCACATTTCAATTATTGCCACATTTTCATTATTTTGCCCACATTCACATTATTATGGCATCCGGGCCTTTGTCGTCAAAGGTTAACCGTATCTCCTACTCTTCGGAAATTGCTAACTCAGAATCAAACAATATTTGCAAAGCAGAAGTATTTGAAATCATGATTGCTTGCTCATCTCAAAAAACTGTTTTATAATATGACGATAACCTCCTTCCCTCCCTCTTGTCATGTGTATGTTAAAGAATTAAAATATATGCACACATTCAAACGCAATATAGGAGAACATACATTCAATACAAAGTAAATTTGTAAAATGTTTCAATTGATTTATTTATCTTCTGGGAAATTGTCGTATACATTATATATATATATATATATATATATATATATATATATATATATATATATTGAATGAAACTGTCTGATTTAATTTTTTAATTTAATATTTCCTCTGCCCTTCTAATATTAATTCAACGTAACCCGTTCCAAATTTATAAAAGAATATGGGCGCCAAGAAAAGATTACATTAATTCATTTATTAAAATTACTCTTCAACTGCTATTTCCACTTAATTAATATCCGGCTAACTGGGTTGATGGGTCTTATAAGAAATAATAAACTTTTTTGTGAACTAGCCGCGCCCCGTGGTTCAAAGCAATGAAGTTTGTTGACCTTAACGACAACTCGTCTACCGTTGCTATGCCGCCATATTTACAAATGTCTATCCGTACAATTCATCCTGTTTACAATAAATGTGACGCAATACAAGGTCCTACATATTGGTATGTCACTATATATATAATAACATATTTTGTAATAAAACTACTAAGTATCATTAAAAATGAAACCGAGTTAGGTGGCTCGGGGAACCAACAGAGGCTACTGCATTCTCTGTGCCTGGGAGGCCCTAGGGTTCGAGTCTTGACGGTGGCGGGATTTCCATCGACCGAGTTACAAAGATAGGTCATATTTACTCGTAGTCCAGAGATAAATCCTAGCAGCTGGCTTCTCTGGTCGGTAGTATTCTGTGGTTTCTCCGATCTGCACCACCAGAAAACCAGAGCAGTATCATAACCGACAGGCCATGGACCGCGCGCGATCTTTCCTTCCTCTTTCTCCTGCCGCCTGTCCTATCCCCTTTACTTACACTTACACTTATTACATGCACTACACCACACACATTTCAGGAGACCAGTGGGGAACATGGGGCTTGTCCCTACTGGGGCGGTCCCTGCTGGTGAGAGATAAAATTTGGGAAAACCCTCGCGAGCCGATGGGAAGGTCGGATCTCACCATCCAGCGGGGGAAGATCCCCACCACCTTCCAATACACTTACGAGACTAATGGCCTTAGGAGTTGACGCGCCAGGAAACACTAATCAATCAATTATTGATTGATTGCTTTTTTCGTGTATCCGGGCGCGTCAACTGCTTTGGTCATTAGTCTCGTTAGTGTAGTGCATGCTTTTTTCTCCGGAGATGGCTGAGATCTTCCCCCGCTGGATGGCGAGATCCGGCGCCGACCTACCGTCGGCTAGTGGGGTTTCCCCTAACCAGGACTCTCCCACCAGCGGGGCACCGCCCCAGTCGGGACAAGCTCTAAGCTCCCGACCGATCTCCCGGAATATGTGGTAGTGTAGTGCATGTTAGTGTAAGTGTGTGTGTAATGGGAGAAGATAGGACAAGGAAAGGGATGGACGGATCGCGCGCGGTCCGTGGTCCGTTTGGTAGGGTACTGCTCCGACATTCGCCTGGTGTTGATCGGAGAAACCACAGAAAACTACCGATCAGAGCAGCCGGCCGCTAGAATTCTCGTCCAGACAGCGACTGAATTCGACCTAGCTGAAAAGCTAGTGTCGAAAATCGTGCCGCCGTCAGGGCTCGAACCTAGGACCTCCCGGTCAGAGGCGCTGCAGTGACATCAGTTGATGCACTGAGCTACCATTCCCGGTCAATCAATCAATAATTAAAGTTGAATAATTCTGAAGATCTGAATATGTCTAACTGCTTATTGGGATCTACAGTAACCAACTATTCTTATCAGCCTCATTATCTATGATATTGCTAAGGATATTTGGTCAGATTCTCTAGATCTATTAAACAAATTCAAAGAGGATCCCTTGCTTTTCTTCCTACAATAAGTAGCTTCTGTCGATCCCTACATTTTTACTGTTTAGGGCGTTAAATAAATTTAAATAATCTATTGGTTATCTATCACTTTCGAATGTGTGGTTTTGTTTGCAGTGGCCACCACCAACAACTTCCTGAATGAGGAGTGGCGTGAAGTGTTTGATTCCTTGCGGCCGTCTTTCGCGAAGGCCATCTCGGAGGTGATCACCAACATCCTCAACGGCATCTTCAGACAAGTGCCCTTCAAGGAGGCCTTTTTGGACGTGGACGCGGTGTAAGTTGGGACTGGGAGATGATGCTCTTTAACGCAATGAGTGTCTTGAGATCTCCGACGTCCTGAGCTGAGACCCCTCTGAGGGGCCATGAGGCCGCCAGCAGATTGAAAGCCATTATGATGGTTGAGGATCCATGCCATTATGATCATTTCACTATTATTTATGTATTTATACAAAATTGTAGCGCACAAACGTGCGAGATATACTTCATATTCTCCTAGAAACTCTTCTTTTTCTTTCTGAGTAGATAAATTCCAATATTTCCCTATTACAAATCGAGATATTTCTTTGAGGTTCTTGCCATGTTGCTTACAATTCCACTCACCCATTCTTTTGTTTTTTCAAAACCATTTTTTGCAATCATAAAAGCGATCATAATAACGGCCATGAGGCCGCCAGGTAATTGAAATTCTGACAGCTCTATTTCGAGTCACCGAGTGATGTAGTCATAGCAACTCAGTGTCCTCTTTAGGAGAAACAAAAATCTGAATCGAGGCCTTCAGATGACTGCATGTTTGCCCACCAATGTCGTCGGTGAACGATTACTTGAAATAACTTTCGCTGCTCATAAAGTTCTTTATTAGAGTTTGGCTCTTGGTTGAAACCAATGCGTATTTTTTATCGGTGGCACCCAATGTGTAGTAAGGACTACTCAAGAAGACTGCAGATAAGTTCATCATCTTTCATTTTATTGCTTTGTTTGTTTTCACTTTTCCTAACTGCACTTTTGTCTAGTGGAAGACCCTGAGTACAAATTTATTTGAACAGAGAAACCAACTTTTCCCAATAAAATGTTATTATTTTTCTTAATATCCTTCTTGCTTGTACAAGAAAATCTGCATTAGTAAATTAAAATAAAAATTTGGAGATACAGCCTTGCATAAAATTTAGGAATTTCTTTTGTAAAATTTAAAAAAACTATTCAATTTATTGCAATTTTATAATTTTTAATAAAAATATTGTCTCACAATGACTTTTCTTGATTTTGTTTCCCTCAATGACACAATCTTTTAATTATTGTAATAACTAAAAATGACCAGAAGTATATACATATAAATTATATATATTAAAAATTATTTTTATATATAACCAATATTTTTTATGATAAAAACAAATAATTGACATGTTTCAATATCCTACGAAATCAGAATTTTATTGAAATGTTCTATTTTAATTTAACGTAGCCATAAAGCAAGCATACATGGATTATTCCTAAATTTAAATTGGAACAATTTGAAATATTACAATTTGTAGTAGTACAGAACTGCCCATAATTTCTAGCACTAGTTTGTGTTTTAGTTACTTTAGTCTAGGCTTTTCGCTAATGTTCCACCCTGTTCCCAGCTGCATCCTACTAGTGCTTAAAATACTTTCTTTTACATTTTCTAAATTTTCGGTCCACTAATAGTAGAATTGAAATATGACTTTAAGAATTTTATTTATTTTTATTTAATAGGTAATTATTACAGCCAAATTAGAAACTTGATCCAATGTGGCTAGGCCGAAGGCCTTTAAGCCATTACAATACCTACATTCTACCGAGTTCTAACCTTTCGCCTTCTGGTATTCACCCCAATGGTCTCTCCATCGCCTCAAAGCCGCGGAAACGAGACCATAAGGTACGGCTGAGGAAAACCCTGAAGGGGAAAAACCTGCCGTCAGAAGCCGAGTACATGCTACTCTATCCGGTTTTTTAGACTCTTTATTTATTTGGCGCGGGCGTCAGGCATTCTCCTTCCAGTGTTTGGCCTCCACCGCACCTGAAAACAAACAGCACCACAGAAAATCGTCCGCACCAACGCCTCTGCCCTAACATTTCCGATTCCCACTTCCTTCGCCCCTAATGTGCTTTATTTTAGCCGTTTCCTTTATTTTATTTTAATTTAATTTATTTTTAATTTATTTAACTTATTTTAATTAATTTAATTATAATTTATTTAACTTATTTTAATTATTTTAAGTTTATATATATATATATATATATATATATATATATATATATATATATTTTATTGACTTATTTATCTACTTATACTTAACAATTGACTACAATTTATAACTTTTATTTTATTTATTTTTTTATTTATTTTTTTGTACTGTTTACTAACCTAACATAACTTACTGACTAACTTAATTATTGTTAGTTTATTGATTTATTACATATTTCTCTCCAGTCTAGGCTCTGCTCGTACTAACCACTGCTGTTTTCCACTCCTTAATTTCCGTTTCTCTAGTGGTCCGAACCTTTCCGAGAAATGTTCCTAATTCTTTCATGAAGTTAGCTCTTTTATCCCTAGAATGTTTTGGGCGAGCGTTACGTTCCTATGTTGGAAGTAGTAATTTCCCATTCCATCCATTTTCCTCTCCAAATTTCGGTCGCACTGCAAATTAAAAGGATATGGATCCAGTCTTCCTTATCACCGCAAAGCACACAGATGCCATTACCATTCGAGTCCTTTAAGATACAATTAAGAATTTTATAGAAGAGTAAAGCGTAGTCCTATGTACAAATTAAGATCGAAAAATTTGGAACCATTCTTGGCAAATATCCTTGAACTTTTATGAAAATGCAGATATTTAGGGTAATTTTCTCAGAAAACTTTTGAGTTTTCGAGAACTTCATCAGATATCATTTAAAGCATTTTTGCTCACAAATGCAATAATATATAAAAATGCCACTAATGTAATACGTTTCTGTATTAAAAAATAAAAATACTTCAAGATACCATATATATCATGTACTTCAGTGAATTAGCATTATCGAACACGAACAATTTTCAGGAAAAAGATTTTCAGAAAATGTCGTTCATCGTTTCTGAAAATCGCAATTTTGAGCTCATTTCAAGAAAAAGTTTTGAATTTTGGGAAATTTTTCTCAAATTCACTGATACATAATAAATTCTATTAATGTAAATTTTGACGATGTGAGAGATATACAAAAAATATATGTGAGCCATCTTTGAAATATCAACAATACATCGAAATGAGCTTTATATTAAATTACTAGAAAAATACCCGGCGTTGCCGGGCTTGCTTCATATTCAATCCTTGCGAATGAGGGAAAAGATCAATTTTTATATAAACCATGGTGTTTAAGATTATATTTAACGTAATTGGTTGAAAGTTTAATAAAAGTCTATAATTTTCTTTCATTTTATTTTGCAACACATTGCTATTAGATGAAGTTATCTTATGCACCACTACTGGCCTGTAGCGAATAAATTAGGCACCAGTGTTATCACTACTGAGCTCTGGCGGCATACATTAGGAACCACGTGCTCTAAGCGAGAGCCGAAAATTGGTCGCGGTGCACTCACAAACATATTATTTAAACTATTTATTTTCCGCATTTAGATTGTGTTAGTCTTTACCAAATTTTCCTAGGATATTGCGACAATCCTGAAGAAGAGCTTGTAACAGTTTCATATCTACTCATACGTTACTTTTTGTGGTATCCATGTCGGTCACACGTCGTTGAATTCACTTTTATTAGTATAGATTTAGTCCGTTCAGCAGTATTGTGTGCAAATCCAAAAATTTATTAGAATTTCGTTCATATTTTGCCCCCCTGTCGCCTTGTCTGGGCCACCGGCTTTCGGGCTGGACGAGCTGCGTTCTCCTCGCCTGGCGAGTGACGAGGGCCCAGCGTGACCGCAGCGATCAATGGCTGCCCACTTCCAAGAATCTCTAACGGACAGGTGCAGCTGCTGAAAATCACATGACTCCGTGGTTTGAAGCGATGGAGTGTTACCCATTCACGCAAGAATGGTCCATTCGAAACCTACGAATCCGTTGCAAGGACCTGCGAGGCGCGGAATGCAAGAAAAGCTAGGTGAGAACTTACGCCGAATACGTAAGAAACTTGATTTGGGGCTTCGTCGCCGATCGGACGTTTTCTCCGGGATTCATCTCGAGCTAGAGTGTCCCGGAGCCCCGGTGCCGTGCGGCGCTGTATAATGCCAGACAGCGATCCGCCATGCATAGCTACTTCCTACATTACTTTGTGTGTATATTGTTAAGGCTGCAGTTGTGTTTCATGCCCTTTACACCACCAGAAACACGGTGACATTTGGCGTTTCCAACAG
The DNA here is from genome assembly GCA_964035755.1 of Teleogryllus oceanicus. Taxonomy (NCBI): domain Eukaryota; kingdom Metazoa; phylum Arthropoda; class Insecta; order Orthoptera; family Gryllidae; genus Teleogryllus; species Teleogryllus oceanicus. The sequence goes on along the minus strand of CAXIVR010000008.1, from coordinate 4,012,431 downwards.
GGATAAGCTAGAAATAAACCATCGCTACGACTTCATTGCGGTTAACTACCGCAATGATCTGGTGGGGATAACCATTGTGGTGGTAAACCATTGTACCCGCAAATATAACGTACTCACTCCCTCGCTCCATGCCACCTCCATTTAGATTCCTTCTGGAAGCAACAGAGAAATATTAACTTTGTTGTAAGACGGACTGAAAGCGGAGATGTGTGTCAATATTGTAATAGCGTGTAATTTCCCATTCTTTTGTTTCCTTATTTTTTTAAAATCATACAAATTATTTGCAATTTCTCCTTCTCCATTATGACCATTAAATTCATTTTTAAATTACATTCTTTCTTTAATTCTTTCTTCTCTCTCTAATCAAATTCTTTCTTTATAATGAATGCAACCCTTACGTTCTCCTTCACCCCCGGCAACTCCGTAGGTTTACGACTGAAGCCAAAACAGGTAGGAGAGCGTTTTCTTTCTGTTGCGCAGCCGCCAGAGTGTTGAGTAGCCTGGCAAGCTGATCAACGGACATCGGAGTCTCCCAACTCTCCCATCCACATCGAACGACAGTATTCCGTCTCTGCTTTCCTTTCTCGGTCTACGTTACGCCATCTACTGGGGAAAACTTAATGTATTGAGGAGTGATTATTTTCTGTAGGCCTTCAGAGAAGGGAAAACCTTTAGTTCACGCAAATGAAAGCACGACTAGCAGGCTTCGCGAAGGGATCGTCTCATTTCAAGAAGAGGCGAACGACATCGCGAACCCGAGAGCGGAACGGCGGCGTATGGTTGGCGCTGCGCCACGCGCATCCAAGTGGAGGACGAGGCTTCAACGCTCGGCCCACGCAATCAACACGGAACATCCTTGAGTCTGCCCAACGCGTTTTATGCTTAAACTAGGGAAACCCGGCAGGCATTGTTCTGCCCTTCATCTCTCCCTTTCTTCTTCTCTCTCCCTTTCCTGTCTCTCTTTCTCTCTCCATCTCTCTCTCCATCTCTCTCTCCATCTCTCTCTCCGTCTCTCTTTCTCCGTCCCTCTTTTTCTGTCTCTCTCTCCGTCTCTCTCTCAGCCTCTCTATCTCAGCTCTTAGTTTCACTCCGTCTCTCTGTCCCTGTCGCAGTCTGTCTGACTGTGTATCTCCCTCTCTCTCTGTTTATCTCTGCCTTTCTCTGTGCCTCTCATTCACATTTAGTTGCAGATTCTGCACGTCTCTGAGCAGGTGCGGTATATTGATAAGCGCCGGACCCGTTTTTAGCGCAATGGCAGTATTTGTAGGCATCTTCGTATCGCTTATCTTCATGGGTAGCATATCTAGGCTCTTATTTGAGATTATATCTAGTGTGACATTTATTCCTTCTCCTCCTCTCCTCCACTTCTTGTCTATTCCCCATCCCTGTCATCTCTTCTTCCACTTCTCTGCCCCCTCTCCTCTTCTCAACTAGCCTTCTCCTGTCCTCTCACACTCTCCTTCACGTTTCATTGCAAATGTATCGAAATATATCTGAGAATATAATTAACGTACGAAATAATTATCACGCATTTTCGGTTGGAAGTAATTATTGTTCCAAGTACAGAGATAATTTTCATTAACATTCTAACGAGTAATGAGTTTCTTAATCTCTGTTCTCTTATTAGTTCCAAGACTTCTCACATTTACTTCGATTAATATCATTCAAATGAATGTGTTCAAGAGTTTCAATAAGTGTATTTATGTTATGAGTTCCACCACACACTATGAGTTATTTGTTACTAATTTCGTCACTTCTTGCGGATAGGTGAAATTAAAGTTCTGCTGATAACATGTGCTTTATTTTCGTAACTGTATCAACCTACCTATCGTGAGAAAAAATCTTTTTACACCGTGACGTTTGCAGGTAAAAGAAAAGGACTTTTTGTACGAGGCCTCGTTTTTCTGATGTCTTAATAAATGACTAAATTAACGCACGAGAACGCACGAAATTCCGGGCCAAACGACCCGTCACAAACACCAACATAAGTTGATGCAACGGCCTTCAATTATTAAGTGAAGTATTTATAACTTATAAGAGATCTTCGAAACGACCAGTTGCTTGAATGCATTGGGTTCCTCTTAACACGTAAACACCCACCTAGTGCTGTGTTTTATAAATACTTAATGTTTCATTCGGAAAGTTCTTCTTAAATACTTGTAGTATTCTTCGGTTTGTTGGCATATATTTTCCCTTTAATATCTCGGCCCACATATAAAAGTCGTACGTGGCCAAGACCGACACTCGTTTTTTGATTGATTTTTTAGTGTTTCCGGGAGCGTCAACTGCTTCGGTCATTAGTCCCGTTAGTGTAGTGCATGTTCTTTTTTTCCTCTGGAGATGGCGGTGATCTTCCCCCACTGGATGGCGAGATCTGGCACCGACCTACCGTCGGCTAGTGGGGTTTCCACTTAACCAGGACTCTCCCACCAGCGGGGCACCGCCCCAGCCGGGACAAGGTCTAAGCTCCCGACCGGTCTCCCGGAGTATGTGGTAGTGTGGTGCAAAGGAATTTCCAGTTGGCCATGAAACAAACATATATATATACAACGATTACGTACCTTCAACAACATATAAACAACGAATGAATAATACTAAATTGGCGAAGTTAACATTAATCAGGTGACTAATGACACAACATAAAATATTTAACGTGAATAAATTAAATGTTTTACATGTAAAATATTTGGTTTTAGGATTACAAATGTAAAAAATGTAAATGCCAGTTGTGTTTACCCATTGTTATACGTACGCTATACCTAAACTGTGTCAGAAGTGACTAATTTCTTTCTGTTTTTTGTTTTTGTTTTTACTTCGCAATATTTTTACATGTATTCTCTCTCATACCAGTCTTTACTTCTCGTGGGAAGCAATGATTTCATCACTTTCTCAGTTTCTTCTAAATTTTGTCAGCAATATGTTCAGTACCTTCCAAATACAAACAAACAATGTAAAGCCCACTAAAATAGATATTTTACAGAAGCAATACTACGTCATCAAATATATGCCTCTGATGGTAAAAATGGGCTTGAATTCCTAAAATGTTAATTTATTTCTAAATAGAAACAAAAAATATTGAACGTAACCTGTGGATAAAGGGGTATAATTGCACTCGTGGTATACAAGAAACTTGCTCTTATTGTCGCTCGTTTTCTTGAACATTGATTTCCCCTCTTTATCACTCGTTTCGTTATTACTATAATGTAATGGGGAGAATGTATGTTTTTAAATTTATGTAATGGATATTTGTAAAAGTATACGAAATGTAAAGTATATATGAATATGGAAGTGACCTGTGTACATAATACACTATGGATTTTATGTTGCCTGAAGTTGGAATAAAGGTGATAAAATGTTTGTATATGATGTCTAACTGAAGTGTAGCAATCAGCTTTACGCTTAAACTAGCTGAACTCGGCAGACGTTGTTCAGCTCTTCATCTCCCTCATTCTCCTGCCCTCTCCCTTTCTCTCTCCGTCTCTCCCTCTCTCTCCGTCTATCTCTCCCTCTATTCCCCGTCTACTCCCGTCTACTCTCCGTCTACTCTCCGTCTACTCTCCGTCTACTCTCCGTCTACTCTCCGTCTACTCTCCGTCTACTCTCCGTCTACTCTCCGTCTACTCTCCGTCTACTCTCCGTCTACTCTCCGTCTACTCTCCGTCTACTCTCCGTCTACTCTCCGTCTACTCTCCGTCTACTCTCCGTCTACTCTCCGTCTACTCTCCGTCTACTCTCCGTCTACTCTCCGTCTACTCTCCGTCTACTCTTCGTCTACTCTTCGTCTACTCTTCTTCTATCTCTCCGCCTATCTCTTCGTCTATCTCTTCGTCTATCTCTTCGTCTATCTCTTCGTCTATCTCTTCGTCTATCTCTTCGTCTATCTCTTCGTCTATCTCTCCGTCTATCTCTTCGTCTATCTCTTCGTCTATCTCTTCGTCTATCTCTCCGTCTATCTCTCCGTCTATCTCTTCGTCTATCTCTCCGCCTATCTCTCCCTCTATCTCTTCGTCTATCTATTCGTCTATCTATTCGTCTATCTCTTCGTCTTCTCCTTGTCTCTCTCGTCTATCTCTTCTGTCTATCTTCGTCTCCGTTTCTCCTCTCTTCTCTCTCTCTCCTGTCTTTTCTGCTCGTCTCTCTGTCTCTGCCTCCCTCTGTCCCTCTCATTCACATTTAGTTGCAGGTTCTGCATGTCTCCCAGCAGGTAGGGTATTATCGATAAGCGCCGGACCTGCAAAAATGTAATAGAATGTTCAAGAAGATCACATCCTGTGGATTACGGTATGTGAAACGTTTTTTTGGAACCTTCGGCCTCAAAAGTTTAGTTTTTTATGCCTTAAAATGCTTACTTTAGGAGTTATTTAACAATATAGCGTCAAACATACTTCCGAGTGTCAGCGGTTGCATTTGGCATGCATATTTAGTTTTGTTCATATCATATATTTAGTTTTGTTTATATATATAAACAAAACTATATATATATATATATATATAAACAAAACTATATATATATATATATATTGTGTGTGTGTGTGTGTGTGTGTGTGTGCGTGCGTGCGTGTGTGTGCGTGTGTGTGCGTGTGTAAAGTCTGAAGTTTTCTACAAAAAGTGAAGCATTACATGGAAATTAATCCCACAATTTTATATTTTTAAATTATGTCATGTACTTTAAGAAAAAAAAGCAGTTGTTGAGTAACACTAAGAGGAGGAAATGAGTCGGCCCGTCGGGCGTCCACACTCGCTTTTAACGCGCGTGCAAAGGAAGCGTCCCGTACCAAAATCGGGTGTCTCTCCCACGGCACGAACCAGCGCGCGGAGCCAAGGTCGCACGCACCCAGCCCGCCCCCGATGGGAATTCTCGCCCACGCAAATACGTCATCGTCTGCAAGTGTTTTGCTCCTCTCCTGCAAACCTCAAGACTGTTACAGAGCGGCTTCGTAACTGATAGGACACACTAAATCATCACCGAAACACGTGGGCACACTAAGTTATCACCAAATATTTAAAAATTAGCGAAGTTATTCTGCACATAAAATGTGGATCTGTGCATTTCATTTCCGGATGTACTTTCTATAAAATTAGAAATAGCAGGGATTTGCTCATTCAACTAACTCCACTTTAAAAAACAATTAAGAACAGGGACTCTCTATGACTGTTATGACATTGAGACCCCTGTACTACACCTTCCCTTTTCTGATGTACAGGTGAGTACTTTAGCACCTCCTGTAGTTTTTGAACAGTTGAAGTTATAGCAATGCCGTTTTCACGAAAGTGCATGAAATATTGGGGCTAATTAATCCACGTATTTGTTTCGATTTTATTCCTTATATTTTAAGAGATATTGAGGCGGCTTTGTATTTTTCAAATGGAACTGCACTTATCGTGACGAGCGTAAAATGACGAATCCAATGATATAGATATTTTCATATCTTAGTTAAGCATTTTTTCAATAATTTTGATTTTTTGCTACATGTATTTAAGGAATATTGTAACGCTCCGAGCACGTGCTAGCAGGGAGAGCGCTGCGAGACCTTGGTTGGTGGACTGGTATGTAGCATTTAAAATATACATGTTTAAACGCGAGTCGCAAAAACATCAAAATTACTCCAAAAAATGCTTATCTAACAAATGACAACATGTATAACATTAGATTCGTCTCTTTACGTCCATCATGCTGGAATAAAATATATGTATAGTTCAATTTGAAAAACACAAAGTTACCTCAGCTCTGAAAATACAAGAGATAAAATGAAAATGAATATCTGTATAAACTAGTTCCATTCTTTTAAGCAATTTTGTCAAAACTGTATTGCAATAACTTCAACCGTTCAAAAATTACAAGAGGTGCTAAAGTTACGTGACTTACCCTTAATACTAAAAATTTAAATGCCACATTATTGGCTCCATTTCTCTCATGAATTACGAATGAAATTTTCGATATGGAAGGAGATGCTTTATTGGCAAAAGAAAATTTAAAAGAGTGACGCGATTGCAGGTGATCCTACGTAATCTAAGACTATGAATTCCCGTGAAAGGTTATCGGAAAAATTATACTATTCATTTTTTCTAGATTTTTTAATTACTCGTACTATTCAACTTAGGTATTATTAAAATTTATACAATGCAAGTTTTCTTGCTCTCGAAATTACTATAACAATGAATTTTACAATAAACTCAAACTTTTTCTGCTCGTTAGTAACAATATGACGGAAAACAACAGACAAGTTTAATTTTTTAAATACAAATAATTCTCATTCATACTTCGCATCACATTTACAATCATTTATTCGTGACATATTTAAATTTATTTATTTCTTGTCGCATCAACTACATGGTCATTAGCGACAGGTTTAAGGTTACAATTGTTTACATTGTAATACAAGGATACACAGTCCGTTGTATATACTGTTTAGATTCCAGAAAATTCAATGAGGATACAACACAAAATTATAAAATAGAAAATATACCACGAACACAAAAAATGCAATACAAAATACATAAATGAATAGTAATTTCAGAAGGGGCAAAAAGGGTTTTCATTTTTGTTATGTTATTGATTTCTTTTGTTTTTTTCCCGTAATAGTTTTCCTGGGTTGGAATTCCTTGGGATTTGGTGCATTTAATACTTTTAATACACACACTCTTATTAGGACTCTAAGCATACTTATTTGGAAAATAGACTTGTTCACTCAGCAGATAATGTATTAAATCGCCAAGATATAATACATATAATACACATTCATAATACATATGAACCGTTTACAAACATCAATATGTTCATATATTTGAATATTGTAAGTGCATTGTGCGCTAAATACGTATACATAAGTGTACACCCATACTTGCATGTACTACATTAATTGCTCCTTGTTGTGTACACTATTCCTTTTATATTTCGTCAGAAAGTTTGGTATGTTTGCAGAATTCTATAATTGTTTTTGGTATATGGGGGAGTCAAGGATTGAATCGAAATTCCTTGCAAATGTTTTTGTCTTTGTTGTGTGAATTGAGGGCATTCGACAATTAGGTGTTGTATGGTGTTTGGGATGCTGCAGATAGAGCAGATGGGAGGAGTATTCTTAGTTAACAGGTGAAGGTGGCTTAGTTTACAGTGGCCTGTTCTTATTCTTGATATGATGACTTGCTCCCTCCTACTTAATTTGTTGTTGAGTTTAAGGTTGTTGACATGCTCGATTTTCTTGTGAAGGATACTGGCTTTTTGATCTCTCCATATTTTGTCACGACTTTGTTATACCATGCACAGCAATACTCTTAACTCTTTTTTGTGATTTCCTTAAAAGAATTGTCTGTTCTAAATTATCTGTCAAAACTTCGTCTTCCTACAATTTAAAAATAAATATCTTTTGCAAACCCAAGTTGGGTGACCGACAAGAAGCGTTTACTTTGGAACCGTGACATTCATAGTCTCTAATAACCAGAAAGACAAAATACAAAGATCTACAGTCTCCCCTGCTGTTTTTGCCTCTCATCACCAGAAATTAAATCATCATCACCAGGTCAATACCAGAATTTAAACGTAGACTAGAGGTGCTACAGAATGACACAGACTTTCTCGTACCATTTTTTTCTAATTTCCTTGGTGTGGCCTGACTTTAAGGTCTAGATCCATTCTCTGGCCAGCTGTCATCTATCGTCACCCAAAGTACTTTTTTTGAAAAATTTCTCAACCTTTTTGCTTTCCTAGTAGTACAACCGAATTATTACTTCAAGAATATTAAGGAAGAGTAGAAACTCGTCCTAAATAGAAGTTTTCGTTGAGAAATTATTAGCCGTTTTTGAGAAAATGGCGTATAAGCTTTACTGTAAAAGCAAAATTTGAAGCTCTTTTTCTCGTAAATCTATTGAGTTTTCAAAACAGTTAATTCGAAATCATTTAAAGAACTTCTATTCACAAATATAATAATGCATACAAGTTGATGGAAATGCCAATATTAACGGCGTGAGAAGTATTTAAAAAATTACATTTGTGTAATTTTTGAAAAAACAAAAGAATACACTAAAATGAACTTTACGTTATATAAAACAGTGCAATTAGCACTATCCATTAGAAAAAAATGGAGCAATTTTTGAGAAAATGGAGTTTATGTGGTTCTGAAAATGCGGAATGCTACGTATTTTTTAATATACATGAGTAACAAGCTAATCGTTTTTCATGATAGCAAAATAAATTATTTATTTTGTTGTGAAGAGGAACGTTACATTGTTGGTAGCAAAGGTTCAAGTAGCGAATGATGTATTTTTGTTTATCGTATGAGAAATTGAAGCACCAGAAATTCGTCGTACTTCGTATTTAAAATAACACGTACATAAAGGACTAGAATATAAAGAAATATGTGTATGAAAACCCTCTAAGTCCTCTGCATGATCTGAACATTGCAGTCCTTTGATACAAAACTGAACTTTGTCACTTACATCCCTTTGCTTTTCAGTCTCTCATATATTAACTTTTCATCCTAATTTTGCATATTAACAGGCTTTGTCTGTAGCGTCCCTAAATATATTGTTTATGTTCTATTACGTATAAGAGTCTACCCTTTTACTTCTTTTACATCTAAATCACTCAATACATGTCCCAATTTCGAAAAACTATTTCTCACTATTTTGTCACTCTCAGACTGTATCTAAAACTTGTCTTGTATCTAAAACTTCCATTTGTTTTTTATTAACAACAACCATTTTATAAGTCCTAATAATTTTATCCGTCATCTGCCGTTCATTTTTATCGTATTTATTGTAAAAACATCAATTTATTACTTATTTTCAGACTTAATTCAGATAGAAATTATTTATCTCATCTTATCTTTTTACCGCTCCAAGCCCTTCACAAATACATAGGAAACATTTATCTATACCTCAATTTATTTATAATGGCACTTGACGTTTAATCATGTGTAACGGTGTCATCCAATCGGGAGCTTAAACATCATAGTGAAGTCACTTTAGGGACGATCAAGTTCCCGATTGGATTACATCCTAACTGCTAACTTACGTCAAGTGCCACTATAAATAAATCTAACTATAAGTTCAGAGTATCTCAACTGTTTTATCATACAATCACCTAGATGTTGATGAGTTATCGTGACTTGTGGCAGCAAACCCCGGCAAATGTAAGACATTGATGTTAAAATATTTTAACTGGAACACGTAAGAAGTAAAATAAGCGAAACTAGAGGTTACTTTCGCCTATGACAGCTTTTCGGTCTTGCCTCATCCTCTTACCAGCTGCCAACTATCGCCGCCCGCAGTACATTTTTTTGAAAATTTTCCAATTTTTCGGTTTTCTAGTGCTAGAACCGAAATATTACTTTAAGTATTATTATAGAAGACTAAAATCTCGTCCTACATAGAAATTTTCATTGAAAACTTTGGAGCGTGTTTTTTAAGAAAATGTCATTTACGAGGTACTGTAAATGCGGAATTTGAAGCTCGTTTTCCTATACGAAAATGTAACAAAACTTCGTATGAAGAGAAATTTACGTAATCGCGCGCTGGAAAACGGTGAATTTTCATCTGAGAAATTCTTATGTGAAAAACCAAAACAATAGAGCGAGATCGCCTTATTCAATAAGGATACAAAACGTCGTATTTTAATGTTTATATAGATTCGCCTAAAAAAAGTGTTACAGCAATTGCAGAAGTCAAAGTGAATTCAAATTAGACTGAGTTTATAGAGGCTTAATCTCTTCAAAAATTAGGGGGCAAAAATATGGAAGTGTTAAGCAAAACTGGGGAACAATCAAATATAGTTGTAAAAACTTTTGTAACAGAATTTTCAGAACTAATTGAGAATGATCTTATATTAGAATTAGAGAATAACTGAGAAACAGCTTAAAGATGATATTTTATGTGTATGAAAGAAAAAAAGCGTACAAAATGTAATGTACTAAATTTTAATATTCGCATCATCCATACCTGCAAGTATTTTTTTACGACGGTTACAATTTTGAAATTGCAATATTACCAGTTCAAATCCCTTATGGAGGTAACATACAAGGTCATTGGATGCTGGGAATTTTTGAACGGGAGTATAATAACATCAGCTATTACGATTCATTGGTACGTCCAATGCCAAATGCTGTAATAACTTATTTGAAACATAAATTTAATTTTCAACATATGAAAAATTTTAATAGGTATTAACATACCTAGAAATGTAATAACACTCACATTTCTGGTATGTTCAGCATTTTATCGATCACCATAAAATCTCAAGAATTATGCGAAAATTTACGATATAATAAACACATGAATTCTGTTGCTGCGGCACGTTAATACGATGGGGTGTTACTTGCGATAACGTGGTACCGTCATCTACCATTGTGACATCTTTACGTTACTTACGCAATGCTTTTATCTATTCTATCGTCCTCCCTTGGCTAACTCTTGTTTGAAATGATTGAAGGCGTTGTCATTGTCAACAATACTATTTATTTCAATAAGAACAGCTTTTGATGGCTAAGCCATCATCATCAGTTTTATGATACAAGAAAAAATATAAAATTAGAATTAACAGAGTTACATAATTTTAAAAAATCTTAAGAAATGAAAGGAGAAAAATTAAAGAAAAGAATGAAAGAAAGAAGTGAGCGGAGAGTTAGATCTTTATAATATAAAATAATTGACAATCAATTGTATTTTCTGGGGGTTGGGCTGTAGGCCAGAAACGTGACACGAAGTATAAAAACTGTCTTATGGAACAAAACCATCACTAACACTACTAAAAGACGTATTTTCCCCACACTAGTCAAGAGTGTTACAACATACAGTTCAGAAGTTTGGGAAGTTGATAAAAGAACAAGAGGGAAGCTGTTGGTCCTTGAAATGGACTACTGGCGTCGAAGTTACTGTTACAGCAGACGTGACAGAATCAGTAACAAAGAAATAAAAAAAAATGGATGTAAAGAAATCTATCCTTGACGAAATAGAAAAAAAACAAATCGTTTGGTATGGTCACATGCGAATGACAGACGAAAGATGGCAAAACGAGTTCTGCAATGTATAACGACAGAAAGACGAAGAGAGGAAGACTCAGACTTGCATGGCAGCAGGGAGTGCGGAGGCAATGACGGCAAGACAAAAACAGGAAGATAATGGTCAAATAGAGGAGCATGGAGACTGAGAGTGGAGACACGGCGATAGCCGTAGATTGATTGATTGATTCTTTCGTGTTCCAGGCCGCGTGAACTGCAGTATTCATTAGCCCCGTAAATGTACTGCATTTTTTCTCGGGAGATGGCTGTGATCTTTCCCCGCTGGATGGTGAGATTCGGCGCCGACCTACCGCCGACTAGCGGGGTTTCCCCCTAACCAGGACTCTCCCACCAACGCGGCACCGCCCCAGCCGTGACAAGCTCTAAGCTCCCGACCGGTCTCCCGGAATATGTGGTAGTGTAGTGCATGTTAGTGTATGTGTGTGTAAGGGGAGATGATAGGACAAGGAAGAGGGAGAGGATGGAAAGATCGCGCGCGGTCCGTGGCCCGTTTGTTAGGGTACTACTGCGGCATTCGTATTGGTGTTGTTAGGAAAAAACACGGAAAACTACTGATCAGAGCAGCCGGCTGCTAGAATTCTCCTTCAGACAGCGACTGAATTCGATCTATCTGAAAAGCTAGTGTCGAAAATTATGATTCGTGTTACTTTATAATATTTTTATGCAGTGGAGAAATTTTTTTTCCGTATTTCATGGGTGAAGAGGTTTGTTTTCTTATGGTCTCTACTGATTTTTTGCCCAACAAAAAATTCATTCTAGACCACAGAAAAACAAACAATATTTTGCCCACATTACTGTGAAAATATTTTCTTCATAACGCTCCGTTTCCATAACTTCATTTTCTTAACTCAAAATGTAGCTCAAAGTCTTACTGAATTTTTTCTGTCGTGAGACAAAATAAAATTTTAGACGCAATTGAAATCCAAATAACGAGTCCAGTAGTCATCCATTCAAAAGAAACAAATGTACTGTTAGTCTACTTGTGTCATGTCGAGTTGCTGCACTTCGCCGGACAAAAGGAGCTCCGACACGATTCTAGGAGGTATTATGTCAACTTGGTCTATTTGTGAGTTTGCTACCTTGTGGTAAAGTGAGATTTACTTCAAAAAGCGAGAACTTATATTGCTAAGCTACTACTGAGATAATACTAACTTGAGTACACAAAATAACATTAATTTCCGGCTTGTCAGATCGAAACACCAAAAATCTTTAGATAACATGAGCGGGGTCGTACCACATATTTAGTGAGGACTCAATATTAGTGTGATCTGCCAATACTAAGTAATATCTGAGCCCTCTCAGCTCGGGAACAAGTTACACAGGTCGTACACAGGAACAAGTTACGCATCACGGTAACCTGAATAGACCGCCAGATGAGTGGGCGGCCATTAATGATTCGGGCAAAACTGTTATTGATAGTGAAAAAAACAGTTACTTTACTGCCTAGAAAAGGAATTTTTAACTGGTAGAAACAAACGGTTTACAACCGGTTTAATACTAATTAATTTATTTCGCACTATTTATTTCACTCACGCGAGTGGTTAAAATATTTTAAATTTGATAATAAATAAGATTATATTTCTTATTTATTAATATATTATATTAAGATTACAATTCTTTGCACGTGAGTAATTACCAGAAGGAAAGAGAAAACAAAAAGAAACTGAGAAGGGTATAATCTTCAACAGACAGCTCTGTGTTCAAAAAGAATCCGGGGCAATACACAACATAAGATATCTCGTGAGCGAATAAGTGCATAAGCATCAATGAAAATATCAAAAACCTTCACTGGCATTATCTTCCTTTCCCTTTTAGATTTTTAACACATCCTGACACTGGAACCTCAGCGTCCACTGAAAGACAATACACGACTTCATGTTGTCCGGAATAGTAGGTAGTATGTTTCAACTTGATAGAGATTGTTGTCGGGAGGGAAAAAGGTCAGATAATAACGAAAAAGGCAGAAAATGCCTCAAATAATGAAGAAAAGGCACAAAAAGACAAAATGTCAAAAATATGTGTTATAATATATAATAGGAAAAAAAGATAAAATGAAAATCTGCTGAAACAACTCCAGAAGTACAATTAAGTGATTCCTATATCTAAATTACATAAAATCGTAACAATTATAAAAAGGCATTTTTTCAAGCTTCCGGGCTTTATCTCTTGCCCGCTTCTAATCTGCCATTCCCTGCAAAGACCAGATCTGTATCACTGTATCGAGTCTATCCTGTATATCATATCTAACTGATCAATATCTACTGTAGTCATGCGATTCTCATTCAGTTGGCGGTGACCTCATGTAAAAGATCGCAGCGCTCCGTTTGCTAAAGTAAAGTGAACGTGTAATATCTGCCAATTAAAGGTATGGCTATACGTTAGCTAATAAGCAAAGCAAATATAGCCACAGATATTGCATAAGTGAAGAATGTATATCAGCAATTTGAACAACACTCATTCACTCTCTCTCTCTCTCTCTCTCTCTCTCTCTCTCTGCTTAGTTGGTGTATTTGAGAGTGTCTATGGTGATGGTGTTGGAGGATGTCGATGGCACAAAAGAAAGTGACACACATCAAAATACATTATTTTTCAGGAGAGCCATTTTAAGATTTCTCATTATTTTGAGAATAAGTTTCATTGACTCTTACTCAAAGTTGATTATTCCTACAATCTAGAAAAACTTAGTATAATACAAAATTTAGGAATCCGTGGATAGTTCAACGTCAGGTTTATTCAAACCTTTTAGAATCAACCTTTCTTCAACAATGACACAGGAGGTACGATAAAATATAAATAAATTTAATATATAGTATAGATAAAATACGTGGTGAAAGGAACCTTTTCAACTTCTTAACTCAAAATTGCATTATTTTGACTCTTGTACCATTGATGTGTCTGTGATATGAGTACGACACAGGCCTCGAGAAAACTCAAGTGTACCCGAATGGCCAGCCTTTGTGGAATCAAGCTGATTGCTGTAACTTCGCATACTTGCAAGCACACGTATTGGCTCCGAGCGCCGCAACCCTTCCTCCTGTGACGTTAAGGTATCCCTGTGCAATGGCACACAGGTCGTTGGGAACCACAGGAGAGGTGAATGAATGAACGACTGAATGAATGAATGAATGAATGAATGAATGAATGGATGGATGGATGTCTTATTTTACGAGGCGAGACTCAGGCCACGCAAATTTCGTTACGCTCCTTTCACCAACTAAGGGAGAAAGAAGGTATTACTTGAGCGACGAAACAGCCATTTTGAATTTAGCCCAGAGACTTCATTTAGGTTTAAAGATCTTTTACATGCAGTAAATCTACTAACATGGGACAGCCGGATTTACTTCCCCTCCGAAGGAAGGTGTACGATTGGGTTTGAACCCGCAAACTTGGGTATAAGAGTCCGCTACCCGTTACACCATCGCCTGCGGCGATGGTGTAACGCCGCGCTATTCGTCACCGTCGGCACAAGGAGGAGGTTGTGTGACGAGTATAACGCTCTGGCCGCCTTTACCCACAGAAAAGATCCTGGCACTCGCTTGAAAAGGAAGTTGAGTGGACCTCAGAGCCGCCCTGAATGGAAATCACCAGATAAAAACGCCAACCTACGCCGGAATTCGAACCAGGGTCCTTCAGGTTGGGTAGCCAGTGCCGTACCACTAAGCCACCGCAGCTTCCCTCTTATGACATGCAAGTACCAAATTAAACGGGAAGTTCAAGACGCAAAACCTACAGAGGGCCATACGTGAAACGTAAATGTGAATTAGAAAATAATCGAAAAGCACATTATGAAGTAATGAGAACAGTTTTATTTCGGTACAATTATCTTATTCAAGGAACAGAGATTCCTTGTTAGGGGAAAACTCCGGAGGCCGAAGGGTGGGTGGGTAGGCCGGATTTCGACATCCTCGCAGGGGAATATCACCGCCACCTCGTGCGATAAAAACCTGCACTTCCCGGACCAATGACCTTAGCAGTTGACACTTCAGAATCAGTAATTAATCAATCAATCACATCCCTTTCCAAATGGGCGTGCTCGAATATTATAAGCGTGGGGAATTATTCACATGAATGTGTGAACGTGTATGATAGAGGCTGCTTGTCTGCGGGAACAACAAAAAATTGTAATTCTCATGCGTCTTGTTAATACATGACTATTTTCATTACTACAACATATTCACAAGTAATTTATACTTCTGAGAAACATCAGCCATCACCTTTGGATTAGGAATTTCATTAACGTTTTTATATTAGGAAATTTCGTAAGGAGAATAAATAAGAATGTATCGTAGCAGCCTTAACCCTTTCTCGCTGCAGCTGTGCAGGGAACCCGTCACTTTCTTGCTTTTGTGAAGCGAATGCTGCTTCCCTCTGCACTCTTTGGTATCGGAGTGTTAATAAAAGATGTAATTTATGTACTTCTCCACGTCTAATAAAGTCTAGTAAAGTAATATGAATACTGAAGAAAATGTTAATCATATTTTATGTGATTTTATGTGAGCATAGAGGACCACATTACAATGATTCATTAGCATTTCCCAATTGCTTGGTTAATCTATACTCTGAAAGATCTAAATTTCTGTGTTACTTTACTTCATCAACTCTGAAATTAAGGATATTCATTATAAATGAATAGTTCAAGCTAAATTCCACGAGCACTAATTAATGACATTATATCCGTAACGCGTCAAGCCCCACTTGATACACCTTGTTTTGTGTATATTTGTAAGTTCTGTTTTCTCAATTATTTTGTACCTTATGTTTCTGTATTACTCTGTTATTGTGTTACTGTATTACTTGTATTTGTTGTGTTGTTTATATCGTATCTTATGCTAACTACCTGCTCTATCAGAAGACAATTGTAATTTATTTATAAGAAGTTATTTGCGCCTGAATATACTCGGCCATTTGAAATAGGTTAATACTGTAAGTAAATTACTAATAAAATTGAATTGAAAATAATGAAGTTTCTCGAAAAATTAAAACTTTCTGTGAAAAAAGCTCAAAATTCTCATTTCCTGAAATGCTCGAACGACGTTTCTCAAAAACGATTCCAAAATTTTCAACGAAAATGATTATGACTTACTTTTACTATTCTAAAATATTCTCAAATGTATTGATTTATTGATTCAATAAATTGTAATTGGAAATTTTATTAATGAAGTAGTTGGGATTTCGAATCAAAACAGACTGTGTGTTTCGAGGGGATGTATATTAGGGTAGCTCCGTAGATGGAAGAATTTTTCAATAAGTAGTTGAATATAGTCAGTCGCGAGTAGGTGTTTCATACGAAATACAGGAAAAGTCGCGACCACGTACTAATTTTATATGAATACTAAGTCCTAGTAATAAAAAATTCGTTCAGGTCATTCCGGATCATTAAAAAATGATGGTAAGGACGCGAGAATTGATAATACAAGGATTCCATGGACCGCATTCTGCTAGTCAACCGAGGAGCTATCAAGATATTATAGGAAGCTTACGAACTACATTCAAACCCCAACGGTGTGTTAATGTTCGACATTGAAAAAACAATTCTCATGAGATCGAAGGAATTTGTAATATATACAAGAATAAATGTTAACTTTTTATTGCTGAAAAAGCCAGATAATTTATATTAGTAGCCATCAATCTAATAATTGGTTTCAATCAATAGAATTTCCAGAAATCGTGATTCTGTATAAAATTACACGTTCACATGCCACAGATAAGGAGTAATATGTTGAATATCGAACTCATGATTCAATTGAAAGAAAATTAAACAAATTAGTATTAATATTGAAAGAATTTGGGAGCATAGCAGGGACTAGCGGTGTTTTCTCCAACCAGATATCTCCCATCAGCAGGGCACCGCTCCAGCCGGGACACGTTCTAAGTCCCCGACCGGTCTCCCGGCATGTGTGGTAGTGTAGTGCATGTTAGTGTAAGGTATGTGTGTATAAGAGGTGAGGATAGGACAAGGAAGATGAAGGAAAGATCGCGCGTGGTCCATGGCCCGTGACTTAGGGTACTGCTCCGGCATTCGTCTGGTGTTGATCGGAGAAACCACGGAAAACTACCGATCAGAGCAGCCGACCGCTAGAATTACCTCCATACAGCGATTCAATTCAACCTAACTAAAAAGCTGGTGTCGAAAATCGACTGTGAATGAAAGAGTGAAACGTTTCTAATGGTTGGACTAAATGATATTGTAAAGCCTCGGAAACAAACTCTCACATGAAGATCGCAGGCTCTCACGCAGCGTACTTAAAACAGGAAGTGTGATTTTGTTATCCCATAAAAGTTGCGATTAATTGAGTTCGATAATTGTATCCGTAATTCAAAAATTTTGCAAAGTCAGGTACCTCTTATTCTGCTTACGCAAATACCTATAAAATACCTGAAATTTGATAAACTGCTGATGACGTTGTTTGTGATTGAAATCTGTATAAAAGTAACTGTTTCGATATTTACAATTAAAATATTATTTATTATTGATTTTTTTATTTTGTCCCACTTTTCCCAAAAAAATCACGCGTTTTTCTCTAAGAGTTGTTAAAAATCACGACTTAGACGAGAAATAATCTGGCACTTTGTTGGCTGATTGTAATATTCGCCAAATATATAAAAGTATTAGTTTACATAAACGTGAACGAAAGGAAGCATCTGTTATCATTAACATCTGTTATCAGTGCGCCATATTTTCTTTTTCTTACAGACGGCTCGTCATCATTGGATCAAAGCGAAGCACCTATTGGATTATTTTTAGATCTTTCGGAAGCTTTTGACGTGATTAAACATAACATTTTACTTTCAAAATTATCTTCATATGGAATCCGTGATATTGTCCTAGATTGGTTATATTCGTACCTCAAACAACAATCTCAGAGAATAAAAAAACATTACTGAAATGATGATACATTATGTACACGCCTTTCCGACTCTTTGCCAATTGTACCTGGAGTCCCGCAGGGACCAATTGTAGGTTCTATTCTCTTCCCACTATAGGTCAAGATATGCCCTCGGCGATTCGAAACGGAAGAACAGTTCTTTTTACGAATAATACGAATATTCTTTCCAATAAAGGAACCGTAAATACTGCAATAACGGATGTTTTAAATTGGTTACATAATAACAAAACAATGGTAAATGAAAAAAACGGTTTCAATGTTTTTCATTTACAATAAATAATTCTGTTCTCTAATGAAAATGAACAGTGTGCCCTTGCCTGATGTTAAGTAACAAAATGTTTAGGTCTCTCAATTCGAACCTCAAATCTAAGGTTCATTGAAATAAATTGAACACAAAATTAAGTTCATTATGCTATGCGTTCAGATTTTTTTCAAACTCCGTCAGTATTCATAACTGCTCGTTGTGTATATTTTGCGAATGTTCATTCCTGCCTGAGATATAGCATAATATTCTGGGGAAATACATCTTTTAGATTACAAAAATGAATTATACGAATAATAAGCAAATCCCCCATTCTTGTAACCTTTATTAATCTAGAAATTTTACAAAGAAGTCAAACATGACTTACTTAAGGGCGGGAATATATTTTCAGCAAACGCCGATGTCTATAACTATAATACTTGACGTAGTAATCATATTAATCAGATGACAGAATCAAAAGAAAGTTACAAAAAAATGCACATACAATACATGTACATTATTTTACAACACTTTGCCAGATGGCATTAAACGATTAAATTCGATAGAAAAGTTTAATTTCCAAGTGAAATCGTTTCTGCTGCATGAGTGTTTCTGTACGATTAGACACTATACTGAGCACTAAAAGGAAAGTAACATGATTTTTAATAGTAATATTTAATGTATTATTTATCATTTGGACAGTATAATTCTATGCACCCTCAAGTATTGTACGCAGCTTTTGGGTCAATGACCTCCATCTCGATCAGCTTTTTGTCCAGTTACCCTGACCATTTGACCAAATGCTGAGATGGCCCTTTGTTTTTCTTCTGGACATGAATGTAACTTCATTATCTATGCACGTCGTCTAGAATTTAGTGGGATATATAATTATTCAAATTATCGTTCTCCGTGTTGTGGAGGAAATAGCGGGAGGAAAGATTCATGAAAGACAGGAGGGATAAAATCCCAACTTTATTGATTTACCCTTGAAAATAGATTTTATTATCAATCTTTGCAAAAAACGCTTATTTCTTTTTATGTTAAAAATTCAAGTAGTATATGGCGTAAGGTTGGTATCACACAGCTATGAAAACGTGCACAGAATTCACTTCTCCCCAAACACGTCACGCAGATTTTTTAACGGTTTTTGCCGTAAAATAAGTAAATAAATTTCACACTTTTCGCAATTTAAAATGAAATGATTTAAATAAATAAATAATAAAAATAAAATTAATTATGAAATAATATACAAACTAACTTACTAGCATCCAACTGCACAGCATCACAATTCATTTTACGTTCACGAACGGCAGTAAATTGAGAGCGGGCGACTATGTTTGTCACCCAATTGTACAAAATATACGCATATTTTCCAACAATTTAACATCATCTTATTTTAAGGTCTGTTTTTAATGAACACATTTCATTAAGGAAAATCGTCATAGTTGTAGTTGTTGGAAGACGCCAAAAATATTTTGAATTTTTTCAATTTCCAAAAAAGCAGGGTTTTCAACGAAGATGGGTTCAGCATCTTTCTCTTAAACGTCCTTCACACGAACCAACAACAAAATTTAATCATAAACGACGGAGCCATTTTTTGAAAAATTGGAAAATGTTCCAGGGGCTTCATGTAAAGAACCCCCCAAAATTAAAACAGTTTCATTTTGAAGGGGCCTGTAACATCAGCCAGCGCTCAGGTGTGAATTGACAATTGTTTTATATGTTTCATTTCTTTAGAAACTGAAAGCCATAATGTAAATACTGACAAATGTAGCCAACTTTGCTCTCTCCTAATGGACGGAGGTTAATTTGAATAGGGAGCATGTTGGCCGGTAAAAGCTTCGAATGTCGAATGCAGCTTAATTTCATTTCGGCCACTTTTTACAAGTTTAATACGCATACGTTGCATTTATTACGATTCAGTTCCGTAACAAAAAATTGAAGTTGCTGACGTTAGTAAATATTTAAATAAGGAAAATAATAAAAACAATGAGGAAACCGTCTCCAAAGAATATTAATTTTTACCATCGTATTTAAGGTTATAATGGATAGTCTTGAAGGATGCAAGGATATTTGAAATTAAAATATATTAAGTACTATTGTGGATTTGGAGTGTTTTATTTGTACACATTTTTATTTACATAAAAATATAAAAGAAAAAATTTCGTCGAACAAACTTAGAATCAAAATGTCACCTTTTCCCCACACAAGGAAAATCCAAACCGATAACAAAAAATGTTTCTTCTATTAATCACAATAATTTTATGTAAAGTAGATTACAGAGTACTTCATAAATCATCCTAACCACTTACCTACGTGCATCCGTGGTGTCGGAAACCAACTTGTCTGCGTTTTATAACATCAATGTAGCAATAACACTGGTTATCCCTATTAGTTTCACTTAAAATAAATTATAAACTGTTTTATAATGAACTGAATAATTCTATGTCCGTCTTCACAAGATTTGTCAGGAACAAAATGTTGAGATATTTATAAAAAAATAATGGATTTTCAGTAATAATATGTATAATGGCAGCAGCTCATAGAAATGTTTTAGCGATTGTCCTCTAATTCAACATCTAGCATTCATAAATTCGAATACTTGCTAATGTATTTCGTTTAGGATTTTGGTTTATTGAGAATATGAAATTCGTCAATTAGGACAAAAGGAGCAAATTAGGGTTAATCAGAAATGTTTATCTTCGAATGAGGACGCTGGCTGTAAATGGGTTACAATCGGGATATTTTTCACATATCGCGAACACTTTCAATACTTTCTAATAATGTAATTAATGCACCTCGATTTTTTTTCTTTCAAAACTGAGTACATTAAGGAAAGATAATATAAACTGTGATCCTGTACCAGAATTATAAAATTTACATAAGTTTCATAACTTCATACATATTATACTCCACTTTCCGCAATGACAAGGTTTCAAAATGCAATAGCAATGACGATAAATATATTATATTTATTGATCCATTAAGTGTCCTAAATTATAAAATCAAAAACAATAAAGCAATTATAAATGGCATTATGAATATTTACAATTATTTGTCTATAATATTAGAAACATAATTATCTCATGAATTCCATCCCACAAAGGAATCCAAGGTAATATCCTGGTAGACTCAGTTGCTAATAAATTAACTAAACTTCCTCTTCAAGAAAAAATCATTTCACATAGCGCTATCAAAAAAAGACCTCTGTTAATGTAATAAGCTTCAATGGAACACTACATGGTATAATCATCCTAGTCACCTCCATCGAATCAGAAGTGTCTTTGATAATTTTAATTTTCTTCACTTCAAACAAAAATCTCCTCTCACAAGAACTGGAATAGACAGCCTTCTTCCCGAAAATTATTGACATTTTTATGATGTGCATTATGTTCAAAATATAATGCAGATTACTACAAGTGTTTGGTACATTTTGATTTATATCATCTTCCTTGGCAGTAGATAAAACACCGTATCTATTAACTAGAAGAGTGAATATTCAGAATACAGTTTGCATATTATTTTGTTTAATATACATTAAAGTATCACTGCGTAATAAAGACATGTCGACTTTTACTTGAAAACGTATTAGGCTATGTCATGAAATAGAAAAATCAATGCGAGAATAATTTGTATTTGTAAGAATGCAAGTCAATATTATTCACATCAATTTATTAATTGAATTGTTCGTTTCAGAAACCTATCAAACGCCAGTCCCCCATTTTGAACTAGAGGTACTACAGAATGGCACACAATTTCTCGCAGTAAAGTTTTCTAATTTCGTTGGTGTGGACTCGATTTACGGTATTACTCAATTTTCTGCCCACTTTCCATCTATCGTCACCCAAAGTATTTTTTTTTTTTTTACATTTTCTCAACTTTTTGCTTTTCTAACCGTACAACCGAAATATTACTTCAAAAATATTAAAGAAGAGTAAAACCTCGTCCTAAATGGAAATTTTAATTGAAAAATTTGGATCCGTTTTTACAAAAATGGTGGTTAAGCATTATTGTAAATGCGAAATTTGAAGCTCTTTTTCACAGGAATCTATTGAGTTTTCGAAAAACTTCATTTGAAATCATTTGAAGTACTTTCACATACACATGCAATAATGTATACACATTCATTGAATTGTGCATATTAACCATGAGACATATTTAAAAAAATACATTTGTGTAATTTTTGAAAAACCAAAGAATACACCAAAATAACTTTATGTGATATTAAACAGTATCATTACAATTATCCGTTGTAAAAGTTTGAAGAAAAATATCGGAGCCATTTTTGAGAAAGTTATCTAATGCTGCGAGACAAAAACAGGGTTTTTGGACAGAAAAAATTCATTGGCGGGCCCTAATAACAAAAGGTGGATAAATCCAGATGTTAAATTAAAAAAACAAAATCCTCTAACACGTGGAGTAATCAGAATCCCTGTTTTGTGGGTCCCTGATGTCGAATAACCAATTGAAAGCAAAACGTCCGTCCGTCTGTCCGATTTTCTTCAAAATTGATAGTCCCCGATCGATCTGGCTAATGTCGCGGCCCCTTGAATTTGTAACGGATATGTTAATTTTGGGGGGTACTTTACCTGAAGCTCCTGGAAGATTTTCAAGATTTTCAAGAAAATGACGTCAACGTTTTTTATTAAACTATGTTATTGGATAGAGAAAAGGAATTTAAGAAAATGGCGTAGGTCTCAAGTTCATAAAAAACCTGATTTTGTCGAAAATTGAAAAAAATCAAAATATTTACGCCGTCTTTCTACAACTACAATTGTGAAGTTACACTTTTTTCCCTTAATGAAATGTGTTCATCCAAACAGGTTCGAACAAAATCATGTTGAATTTTTGGAAAAGTAAGTATTTTTGTGTAAGACTAAGTCGCCCACTTCGAAAATCTTGCGCTTAGTGAACGTAATTTTAGAAATATTTTGAGGCAGCTGGATGCTACGTGAGTTAGAATGTGTATACTATTTCATATTTCTTTGTTCGTTTCTTACGTTCGAGCTTTTGTTATACTTTACAAATTAATCTTTTAGAAATTATTTAAAAGCTAATTGAAATACATGAAATAAAAATATCTAACCTTCAGGGTATATCCGATTGAAATGCAACAATGACATTCCGCGTCGCGACTTGCGATTTTCTGTGAATTACATCTCATTATTGTGACATGATTCAGGTGTATGAGAAGCAGCTATAATTGTCAAATTTGTGGTGATATTTGCTTGCAAGTATTTAGTTTTTGCACCAAATGTTCCACCATTTGTAATGAGGTTTACAAAATGTGAGTGAAACGTGTTAATTCGGAGAGAAATGGTGTAAATTGTATTACATAACCATTACTAAAGGCGATAAATTAGTTTTAAAAAGTTTAAAGTCGGCATTTGACGGGATTCTTCAATAAAAAGATCTTCAGGAACTTGTTTTATTTTGTAATATCGATCATTACAGAGTGTTATTATTTGTAATGTACTCATGAGTGTTACTATTCATGATTGAATATCGATAAAAGTTTAGAAAATAATAAACTTTGCAAAAAATTGACTTGTTATTCGTCTTGAGGGGCAAAAAACCATCACCTTCATTGTATCTTATTGTCCAAAGCAAAATTTCATAAAAGTTTTACATTACGTAAATACCAAATAATTATTAGTGTAAGTTTCACTAAGTCCTCTTTCTTCTTTTTATTAATTGGCACCTACAATAATAACTGTAATTTGAAGAGCAAATCTGTTCAATGAAATATTTTAAGATAACCAGAATACTGTTGTAGGGCTTTCGTACATTGAGTAAAACAAATAAAAATCCTATAGGATTTCATATACTGTGCGTTGTAAGTGATAATAACAGTATTATTAGAAAGTGTATGCAGCTTGTTTCGTCTGAAAAATAACCTTTATTTACGTACAATCTTCCAGCTGGAGAAAGTAAACCTCTTTTTTTCTTATTTGATAATCTAATTAATTATATGATTTCGTCTGGTAACAACAATTTTACTTCGCGTTTCAGTTTATGTGGCCTTCTTAGGGGGACATTTTGTATGACTTCTCAGGCCTTGTAATAAGTCTAGGTAGTGTTGGCTCTACCCGAGGTTTCATCTCATTCTGATAATTTTTGGTATGACCAAGGCCACCAGTTTTTAAACGAAATAAAATCTTGTGATCTAGCTTGGTAAACAGTAAAACGATTTTTTACTGGACTTCAGTAAATATCCGACTCCGAATATTGTGGTGGTGTGTAAATCCGATCAATTTGTGTAAAAAAACGTTTAATACAAGCAAAGTCTATTTCAGGCGGAGAAAGAAAGATTACGGACTGGAAAGTTATGACTGATAGTTGAAAATATCCCTCTGTTAAAGAGATTCATAAAAAATCTTACAAGAACGTAGTTTTGGTTTTGTCTTGATCAACCATAAAGGGTATTAGATGTTTTATTGTACTTATTATTTCTGTCTTTTATTATCTGGGGCTTTGATCCAGACGAAAGCTGGTTGCCCTCTACGGAATGGGACGCATATTTGACCATACACTAGACTCTGACAGACTTGCGGGCTCCTCCGCTCTGGGGTCAGCAGAAGTCGAGATAAAGGACAAACAATCAGCCCATGGGGGACTCGAACCCGCGTCCTTTTGGACCGAAGCGCTGAGTCGGACACAGTGTTAAAGACAGTCGGCTGTTTTTGTCTTTATTTTGTAAAATATAAAGTATTGTATTTATTTTTTTAAACTACATCTTTCATCTGGCGATTTATTACCTCACCCTCATGATAAATACAATGTTTTGATTTATTGTGTATGCTAACATTTTTAATCCACAGCTGGCTCATATAAAAACTTTCCTGGACAGGAATATTTGCCAGTGGCAAATTCTGAAAATTGTTTGGATTTCAATAGTAATCATTACTACTGTAATTATTAGTTTAATTATTATACTAATGAATTATTCATGTTAATATTTGCGTGCGGCCACTGTAGGGCTAAAAGGAAATATCCTTTTGGGCTAAAGCAGAATACCGTCAATCGACGTCACTTGGAGGGTTTCTGTTCTAAACACAATTTTTAGGGTCTTTCAGACTACATTTGAGAGTTGCACATGGGCGAATTCTGCACTAAACAATGCGTCTATCCTCATGAGACAATATCCCTCCGCTAACGCGTGTTTTAGAATTTTTGACGTTTGACGAGCTGCTCAAATAAACGATTCAATATTTTAATACATCATTAAAATCAAAATTTAAACGGTGCACCCCAGAACCCCCTTTCTAGCTTGATAATTCACGAGACTACTTTTACCTTGGTGGATCTAGGGTTCGAGTAGCGAGAATTCGTTTCAGCGGCCTGACATGGTTTGATAGGCTTCTCGTTCAATTTTGAGAATGGTAATCCTTTATTCCGTGATGGAGTCCGTATTATCCTCGCACGTTTCCTTCAGCCCTCATTTAGCTGGATGCAAGAGAAGTGGAGTGAAATATTACACCAAATGTGTAGCTCGTTTACGATGCCAAAGAGTTTCTATATAATGGGAGCGCGCATTTCTGGTTATCAGATTTTTCGACAACGCCCGTTGCTATAATTTATTCTTAGTTCAACTAATTTTAATGAAGGAGTGGGGGTAGGGGTCAAGAAAACGTGCGCGCATAATAGCTGCGGGGATCCGCCTAGGGCCGGCATGTGAAGGTCGCACGCAAGCTAACGAGCTTATTAGAGCTCACGGGCAATGCGTTCCCAGAAATTGGCGCGAGATTTAAAGTAAGGGTTATATAAATTCCTGCGGAGTGGCGGTGCGTGACTGGCCCACGAAGGTCTTTGGGAGAAGTTGCCTGAGAGTTATCGTTACAAATTTAGCTACATTCATTCCCACTTTATTTTTAATAAATGATTCATTAAAATGAAATAATGCATCAGTCATACTTCAAATTCGCAATTGAGAGTAAAATTTTAAAAAAAAATGAATGGAAAAAAACTTGGTTTTGTAATCCTATTTACCTGAAAGTAATATAAACGCATTAATTGATTGATTGATTGATTGATTCATTGATTTTTTCGTGTTTCCGGGCGCGTCAACTGCTTCGATCATTAGTCCCGTTAGTGTAGTTCATATTTTTTCTCGGGAGATGGCGGTGATTTTCCCCTCGCTGGATGGGGAGATCCGGCACCGACCTACCGTCGGCTTGTGGGGTTTCTCCCTAACCAGGACTCTCCCACCAGCAGGGCACCGCCCCAGCCGGGACAAGCTCTAAGCTCCCAACCGGTCTCCCGGAATATGTGGTAGTATAGTGCATGTCAGTGTAAGTGTGTGTGTGTGTGTGTGTGTGTGTAAGGGGAGAGGTTAGGACAAGGAAGAGGAAGGAAAAATCGTGCGCGGCCCGTGGCCCGTTTTGTAGGGTACTGCTCCGGCATTCGTCTGGTGTTGATCGGAAAAAACACGGAAAACTACCGATCAGAGCACCCGGCCGCTAGAATCCTCCTCCAGACAGCGACTGAATTCGACCTAGCTGAAAAGATAGTGTCGAAAATCCTGCCGCCGTTCGGACTTGAACCTATACCTCCCGGTCAGATATAAACGCATTAACATTCTATCTTTAGGTTAGAAGGTTTCACAGACCAATATTCTTGTCTGTTAAAAGCCCTGCCTGATCGTACGTGAGAATTGTGAACTTATAGAGACTTGTTAATTTATTTCACATTATCGCTAAACACATTAAATAACTGAATGAATTAAATAACTCAACCTAAAACAAAAAAGGAAAGAATTTGCCATTCAAACATATTCCTGCCACTTAGCCAAGATGTTTTTTTATAAGGGAGAATTAAATAAGAAAATAAACGTCAATTAGTAATAAGTAGTGAAGAATATAAAATAAATAAAATTTTCGGTCATTTGATAGAAAAAAAGATGGTAAACATTTTCGTATGAAGCCACTATTCACTACCTCGCGCCACTTCACCTTGCGCATGTACACCCCTTTCTGGATTTCAAGGGGGAAATGAGTGCGGAGTCAGGGGAAGTTGGCTGTGCCCATGTCCAAAGGGATCCCCAGGCGGGCAAGTAGCTGGTGTGGGCGCGGTTTGACGTGCCTGGGCTAACGCACATTCTGAGCCACCTGCGATGGACGTTTAGGTAGCAGGCGGCCTTGGGCACGCGTCAGGGAGGGAATCGGCCAGTGGTGTGGGAGGGGGAGGTATAACAGCGAGGGAGCTGGCGCGAGGGGCACTACGTGAAGCAACATGTCGCCCACCGGATCCGCCTTCGCGCTGCTGTTCGTGCTTGCATCCACGTGGGCTGCCCTGCCCCTGCGTGAGTACTACATTTCCCTCCATGTTAAGATGATGGCACTAACAGAGTAGCCACATCCATTACTGCGTTTTGCATAAATATCGTGATGCTTGTTTCAACAAATGACACTATTCTACGAAAATATTTGTTCTCATTTTCTGTGGAGGGAGACTGAAGACTGACTTAATCTTTTTTATGTTTTTCGATAAACTTGATGTGGCAAGGGATATCTAGTCTCAATATACCCATATAGCGATATTGCTTTAGATTAAATTGCCTGTAGATGCGCTGTTACTTATAACACTTGTTTACGTGAACGGTACAGAGAGTGAATCTTTGGTACACGAATGGAATGTTGACGGACGAGGCGACGATAGAAACAGAGTTCATTATTTTGAAAATAATACGCTAAAGACGCTTCGCAGGAGTTGCATACATCATTTTTTTTAGTAAAAATATATGGAAACAAAGTTATATAGCTCGCATTTGGGCAAGAGAGTATATGTCAGAAAAATTGAATTGAGTTAGTTGTAGAAACTTTTCTTTTATTTCAAAATTATGTACTTTAATTTTTTAAAGAATTAATACATTTACATATGTAAATCTTTGTATCAGAATAATAATTAATGAAGTATGTCCACATTAAATAGAATTATTTTTTCTCTCCTATAAAATTATGAAAACGATACTTATGCCCTTTTGCCCAAACACGAGCGATATACTCTTGGGATTTTGCTCAATATGCGAGATGGAGCCATGTTGATTCATGTCGCCCAGAGTTTTGTTTACTTTTACAGTACCCGGTTATTTTATGTGGCCATGAATTCTTGGCCGTTCGCGTCTCGCAAATTACTACTTTCCAAACAATAAACGGAGGAGGTAAGTACGGGTTTCCGTGCGTGGGCATTGAAAAAATGCTCACTTCTGAATTTTCAATTGCAGGACATGCTTACTGCGACTAGGCTAGGCGAGATTTCACGTAGAGCAGCGGTGCAGATCTAGAGGAGAGAGTCCCAACCTTTTTCTGGCCTCGACCCCCTTAAAAGAATTGTTTGCCTCAACAACCCCCTTAAATTTTTTTCTTCAACGTACTCCATTCATAATCATTGTTCTGCATTCATAATTCAGAACAATGCAGCTTGGATAATGCTGCAAAATATTGAGCATTTTGTTTGGGGGCGAATTATTAAATTATCGTGAAATGTTCAGTAGAAAATTTTAATCCAAAAACTATTATATACTTTATTAACACATATTCAAAATCAATGAGATCTTATACCAATCAGTTTGGTTTTAGGTATGTTTTATGTTATTGATCGTCAATTGTTTAATCTGCAATGATGCTATTTAAAATTTCATCGACTCTCAAGGAATCGATATAGACCCTTTGGGGGTCAATATTGGGAACCACTGGTCTAAAGGGATGGCAAGGCGTCAAACTTCACATTCAGGACCATTGTTCCTGGATCGAAATTCCTAGTGTTTAAAACTTCGCTCTTTTGCTGTTAAGCGTAAATTTTCTTCCTCATGACGCGATGGGCAGAATATGACGCATCGTGGTGAGATAAGCCAATAAAACGTTCGTTAAGAGGCTTCTATAAAAATCTGTATCTCTACTGACGAGTACGTCTGTAAAATGCCTCACTGATGTTTTGCTCAATACAATATGAAAAAAGAGATTGCAGAATAATTTACACGGGTGAAACGAATCATCCTCAATTGAATTTTCTTTTATAATAATACTATAAGGAAAGATGACAGATTATTCCGTTTTATCCCAAACTATGGACACTAAACCCTATAGGTGTTTCGCTGCTGGATAGGCAATTACTCCTCAGAGGCGTATCAAAGGGATTTAAGAACTAAAATAAATAAGTAAGCAGGTAATGCGGAAAACTTGCGCAGATGGTACGTTTCTCCCATACATCACGTACAGTTTTTATTGTTCTTTGACTAAATAAATCAAATCAAATGATGGTATATTTGGATTATCAGGAGCGCATGCAACCTGCAATGCAGAAATGCCGCAGCACATTCGCAAACAATACTTCTAGAGCCTTAACACAGATTTTTGATACAACTGACATACTCGTTTAGAACGGGTACCCTCTAAGGCACAAACTTTTTCTGTATCGTTATCTACAAAATAAGACCTATTCTATTAATATTCGTTACGATTCCATCACTCCATAGCTCGTATTGACATAAATATTGAAAGCTTGGTTCCAGTGTGAATCTATTTTAAAACAATTAAAAAGTTATATTTTTTGGAGATTGCGATTTTTGTAAAAATATTTCGAAGCTATTTTATATTTTGAGGGTTTTCGCAGGGCAAAGCAACTATTCAGAACTTCCTGTTTCATCCCTCAGGAGAGGTACTGCACTATACGCCCATGTAACATTTATAAAAGTATTTAATAAGAAATAGTGATACCACATGAACATTCTCGCAGTGTTTATAACCGTTTCGTAATATTATCATTGTTCTTGAAGATACACATTCTTTTGTGGAATATTTTGATAATTAAACGGTTACATCAGAAGAATAATTGTTTTGAATTATGTAACTTCTAAAAAATTTTTTAAAAATTTAAAATTTTATTAGTTCACGCACAATTCATATTTTCATAACATTTATATAAGATAATTTTTAAGAATAGATTTGATAAAGGAATACGATCTCTATCTTCAATATTGTAGGTTTGAATTTTGTCTGCAATTTTTGAAAATCCAGAAAATTAAACGAAGTACATGTACCATTCTTAAGCATACGTTGCTTCATCTGAGAAAAAATAAAGATGAAATTCCCCTTTTTGAAAAAAAAAGTCGTTTAACTTATTGTAAAGAACACCCAAAACCAAAACATCTCTTCAGCCACATCAGCCACATAATGGTGTATAAAGTTTGATAACAATCGTTCGCACGGTTTAGCTGCTAGTCTTTTGCAAACACGGATGGATAAGAATTTTGCTGTAAACCAGTTTTTCGCTATCAAGGACCCACAAAACGTGGATTTTACTCAGCATGTTTTAAAGGAAGTAATTTATTAGAGCTACAAGAATTACCGTCTTTTTCTATATCACGAACCTACAATATGACTTTGTCGAATAATCGCCGATGCTGCATTAGAGTACTTGGTAAGTAGTACGCGAGAATGCAACAAGTGGCTCTACCGGTTTTTAAGTATTGGTTTCTTAATTCCTTTAATGTGAGTTAGCTTGAAGGTTTGCAACACCCTGTTCCCAGTTGCTGCCTATCAGCGCCTAAAACACTTTTTTCACATTTTCTCAACTTTTTGGTTCTCTATTTGTAGAAATGAAATATGACTTTATGAATATTAAAGAATTCTAAGATGTCATTCATTTCTTTGAAAAATTTGGAACCGTTGTTGAGAAAATGTGTAATTCTGAGCTCATTTTTAGAAAAACACTTGGTGCTATAGAATGGCACAGACTTTCTAGTAGTAAAGTTTTCTTAATTTCATTGGTGTGGACTGGTACTGTACAGTATTGTACCTCCTTCTTGTCTGCTGCCTCCCAAAGTACATTTGTTTGACATTTTCTCAACGTTTCGATTTCTTAATAGTAGAATCGAAATATTACTTCAAGAATATTAAAGGAGAGTAAAACCTCGTCCTATATAGCAATTTTCATTGAAAAATTTCGAGCCGTTTTTTAAAAAATGGCGTTAAGCATTACTGTAAATGCGAAATTTGAAGCTCTTTTTCACAAGCATCTATTGAGTTTTCAAACAATTCATTTCAAGTAATTTGAAGAACTTCCACACAGAAACCCAATAGTGTATAGAAATGGGTAAAATGTGCACATTAACGACGCGAGAGATATTTAAAAGAAATTACATTTGTATAATTTTTGAAAAAAAAAAGATGACACAAAAATAAACTTTACAGCATATTAAACAGTGCAATTAGTACTATCAATTGGAAAAGTTTGAAGAAAAAATTTGGTTTTTGAGAAAATGGCGTTTGAGCATATCTAAAAATGAAATTTGAGCTCATTTTCACAGAAAACTGTTGTTTTCGAGAAACTTTATGACATTATTTAAAGTACATGTACTCATTATATAACAATTTCGCCTCTAATTTATTTATTACTGACATGAGAGACAAGTCAAAAAAATTACATTTTTGTAATTTTTGAAAAAACAAAGAATAGGGCAATATGGTGTTTATGTCATTGTAAAGAGTACACTTGGCACTACCCTAGCAAAAATTTAAAGAAATAATTTGGAGCCGTTTTTGAGAAATTCTCGTTTTTGTTCATTTTTAAAATTGCAAATATTTCACGCACCATTACACGAAAACTAATAAAATTTTCAAAAAAATCTACATGACCTCAATGAAAGAAATAATTATGGGCAACAAATTTCATTTGAAGGGAAAATGTCTTTCTTCAATTTTGTAGTTGTAGGAAGACGGTTGTAGGAATAAATCTTCAATAATATAGTTGCACGAAGGGTCTCAAAAAGTAGTTTCTTTTGTAACTATAAAAATTCAGAGTTAACAGTGAAAATGGGAACTATGCTGTCTTTATAAATGTATTTTACTCTATCGTTACTCTATTCTCATTTAAAGAAAAAAAAGGAGCCGCTTTCAAGAATATTATAAAAATGCCCCAGGGACGATATGTAAAGTACTCCCAAAATATAAAGTGTCTTTTCAAAATCGCATAGTTTCTAGCCAGACCAGATTAATCTGTGAATTCATTTATTTTCGCAAAAATGCTAGGAATTATTTCGGTGCTTGGGTTGTTTGCAGATAAAGGGCAGGCGGAAAGACTACCGAAAAGTCTGGACGATAACGGACGTTTTGAAAACAAAACATTTTTGAGAATGTCAATGAGACCCTTAAACGTACTATTAAAACAAGAATTTACGAAATGCGCAATGTACGAATGGGGCCAGCTAGTACTATATATTGGATTTTCGATATGCGGTACAGGTTTTTATTCAAGGTTGTGAATGAAAGTGAAAAAGAAGTGAGACGAGTGCATTACGTAAAGTCGTCAAACACTAACCTAGCTTTGCAGTATTCTGTAAAAAATCTGTGAGAGCCAGGAAACTCTCCTGTGCAATTAAGTCATCGAATTTAATTGGTAGAGGTCGGGTTAATTGAATGTAGTTTTTTTAAAAAATATGTACATATTGCGACATACCAATATGTCACTGAATATTATACAATATTTATAATAAATGGCGTCCATAAAAGGGGATAAATTATGTGAATATGCTAGCATAGCAACGGTAAGCGAGCCGTCGTCAAGGTCAACATCTTCATACAGTGACAATCGCGGAGACGCTGGTTTTTTGTATAGAATTCAGGGATTGGCCGAAAAAGCAGTGACAGTCGTGAAAATGGCTAGTTCGTGTTGCAAGAAATTTAGGGATTGGCTAGGTACGAAGTGTTATTTGCAAATAAACAATCGAAAAATGGACCGAGCTTTGCAGGGCTGAA
The DNA here is from genome assembly GCA_964035755.1 of Teleogryllus oceanicus. NCBI lineage: Eukaryota > Metazoa > Arthropoda > Insecta > Orthoptera > Gryllidae > Teleogryllus > Teleogryllus oceanicus. The sequence goes on along the minus strand of CAXIVR010000008.1, from coordinate 3,979,538 downwards.
AGAACACGAGAGACATTCATTCTGACTGATGTCGTGCTCATGAACGGATCGTGCTCCAATTAATGTTAGGAGTTTTTTCTTTGGGGACTTGTAAGCATCTACTAGGGAATGGATACTGAGAGAATATCAAAATTTGAATACTAAATGTGACAGGAGTTTAAAATATTGCATGTGAACGAGTTGGAGGGACGTTGAGGGCTTGGGCGAAGTTGTCAGTGATTGGACTGGAATGTTAGCGGCAAATAGTTTATTGATCTGACGAACGGTGATCGAAGTGTGCTTCCGAGGAAAGAAGAGAGAATATGGTGTCTGGACCTGAGGACGACGGCGTCGGAGATGGATAAAGATGGTCCAAAAGCGCGCGAAGACATAAGGTTGGAATTGTCATGACAAAGATTTAATTTTATATAGGTAATTGCTTTTCAGGTTCCTCATCAGGTTTGTTTTAAATTGTTAATAAATTTCCATGTTTTTGTGAAATGAATATATGATTTTTCATTGAGCCAATTCTAGCAATGAACTAGCAAGATAGACAGATATTTGCTTTTCAGGTTCCTCGACTCAGGTAGTTTGTTTTAGATAAATTGCAGTTTATTTCAAAATGGCGCACCAACTGGGGCTTGATTCCGTCACAATTTATGACATATTTGAGTAATTATTTCAATATGTATGTATTTTTTTGCATTTCTTGGTGGCTCGTTGGTTATCGTACTTGTTTTCCACAGCGCAACCCGGTTCGATTCCTAGCTGATGCAAAATATACGTCTGCGCTTTCCTTATAAATGTCCCAGTATCATATTGCTGTGTGACGTTGAGGAAGTCCACCCTAAGGTTATGAAGATCAATATATACGGTGAAGGGAAGTGTTCATGCTAACCACACGAGCCCATTATCCCACGATGGAGGGTGGATCACCGCCCAAAGCTAGTAGCGGGCTGTCGAGCCAAAGAACAGGAACATTATGTATTTTTTATTGTGCATGGCAAATACAGATTTCTCTCAAAATATATGTTAATGTTAATGTGAAGCGAACACACACAGACACTCTCACCACCAAACAGCTTTAACTGATGTCACTGCAGCGCCTCTGACCGGGAGGTCCTAGGTTCGAGTCCTGACGGCGGCAGGATTTTCGACACTGGCTTTTCAGCTAGGTCGAGATCAGTCGCTGTCTGGAGGAGAATTCGAGCGGCCGGCTGTTCTGATCGGTAGTTTTCCGTGGTTTCTCCGATCAACACCACACGAATGCCGGAGCAGTACCCTACCAAATGGGCCACGGACCGCGCGCGATCTGTCCTTCCCTTCCTTGTCCTATCCTTCCCCTTACACACACAATTACACTAACATGCAGTACACCACCACATACTTCAGGAGCTTAGAGATTGTTCCGGCTGGGGCGGTGCCCCGCTGGTGGGGGAGTCCTGGTTGGGGGGAAACCCCACTAGCCGACGGTAGGTCGGCGCCGAATCTCGCCATCCGGCGGGGGAAGATCACCGCCATCTCCCGAGAAAAAAACATGCACTACACTAACGAGACTAATGATCGAAGCAGTTGACGCGCCCGGAAACACGAAAAAATCAATCAATCAATCAACCAAACCGCTTTGGAATCGCCCGCTGCGTGTCGCCTAGGGACGTGACGCGAGCTGCAGGCTCCTTTCGCCCCTCACGGCTTCCTGCGCCTCCTTGGGTAGGCGCGCGGCGACTCACACACAGTTGGGGCTGCAAGAACTGAACGGACACAGCGCAAGCGAAATTAGCCAAAATTCCTCATGTTTATCGTATCTCGATGGCATTTTTTATAGTCAAGAAATGGAACTAACACAAAGTACTGCTAAGAAGCTTCCCCTGCAATTTATTTCTCCTGTATTTTCTTGAAACAGTAATAATGTGTTGGAACGTGTCAAATACTTAAAAAAGAGCAGTGAAATAAAAACATCAGCCAAACGGGCATGGATATTCAAGTTGCATATAATTTTTACCCTAGTATGAGGTTTAATCTCAATGTTTGATTGTCTTCAAACAAAAAAATACTAACGTTTTTGTCAAACTGCAATATTCAATAATAATGAAATTTTATCAGTATATCGATATTTTGGTATTTAGAAAAGACGAACAAACAATATGTCGTCCCCATTCTTATTTAACAGTTAATTTTAAAGACGAAAATTGGTTTATTGGTTATTTGGCCACAGGAGAAATATTGCCCTTAAAACTACATGCAAATTAAATGTCGTATGTAAATATTTTAAGGTGTTTTATAGGTGATTAATTGGTATTTTAATAGATGCGCCGTAGAAAGTTGTACTCCATATATAATTAATAAATTTATCATTACTTTATTGTTTCGAATTGTCAGAATAGTCCTTTTGTACGTTAACTTTCTTCGTGCCAGTTTCAAGGTTTGGTGAAACATTGAATTTACATTGCAAAATAAATCCATCTAATTGCAAATTCCATTGAAAATTAAATCCGTTAATAACATTCGGAAAATGTACTTATTTCTTCCCATGTTTTTATTTTCTACCGTCGTGTGAATACTAGCATTGTAATCATATTCATTAAGTGTCAATATCAACATCTTACTTAGAAATTTACTTAGAACATTACTTTAAAACACATTGCCACATGGCATCAAATGATTAAAATAGTCACACAGGTTTGTGTGTCAAGTAGAATATTTTCTTCTATTGTGTTTCTATACATGAGTAACTCCATGTCATATTGCAAACATTTAAGGAAAATTTGGCTTTTATATCAAATAATTATTCGTAATAATGCCCTCTACAGATGTTTTATTTTCGTCACTGTTGTCAGCTCTCTTTTTAAGTTCAGCGTTGCTAAAAAATATAAAAGCTAATGTTCTTCACATTATTATCAGCTCACTCACATTACTTCCTAAGTCAATTAACCCTTAGTTACTCGCTCTATGTTTTATCACACAAGTTCCCGCGCGACGTACTTTGTACGCCAAGCTTTTTTTGTTACAAAAATGAACTCTGCAAGTCCTGAATAATATTTGGATATAATTTTTATTTCGTTTTTTAAATATATACATATTAGAATATTAATTAAAAATAAAATAATATACAATTTAACATATTAGTCTTCAGAACAATTTTTGTATTTAATGACTTTAAGAAAATGTTCGTTGCATGCAAATTTGTAGCATCAGTTAGTAGTAAGTGTAGTAATTGTAGTAGGGCAGTTTTTGTTTTTATGCTAATGTAACCGTAATTTATTAAATTGTTTTGGTTAATGTTGATTATCATGAAATTCAGTTTTTTGAATTTGCTGAAAGCGGTGTTTTATTCCACTTTATAACCTTGTATTTACCAATGAAATCTTCTCCATTCTTTAAATCACTGCTTCAATAATCACTAACATAATCAAACTCAGGTCACGTGTCATGTTCACTCTCGGCCACCGCTTCACTACTTCCTTTTCAGAATCACTTGCAGCATCGCAAATTTCGTGTTTTGTCGATTCATCGTGTAATAGTTCACATATCTGTTTTTCTGATAAAATATTCATCTCTGTTTTGTTCCTAATGTAAAACCAAATAAATTAGTTTAAATTCATCAATACATTTTTAAAAAATCCTGCGATAACTAAAAGAACATGAAAACTCACATTAGTACACGCGAGGCGTAGTACGTACGCCAACGGAGACTTTCCAAAGGAAATACAATCGTCTAGCAACTGCAGTAAATCTTACGCAACCGAGTATCAAGGAGGATGCAGCTGAATGCCTTCTGCGAGGTTATGTCAAATGTCAGCACGCGCGCTGATGTTAACTAACACCCAGGTGATAACAGTTCCAGTGGCGTAAAAAAAGGCCAGTAAGTTAATGGGTTTCTGACAGTGGCGGCTGGTGCCCCAATAGACTGGAGGTTGCACCTCCATCGAACATATAGGTGAAAATGTACGCAATTTAAATCAACTCAAAGTAAGTGAAATAAAAGTCTATACTGAAACACCACTTACATAATGTTTTTCTTTGGGTGCGCGTAAGGCATATACACCTCCCACGCACATGGTTCTGGCTTTGATTTCCACTGGGCTCGTAAATTCCAGTACATCGCATCAAGCACTAATTGCTTCGACACCTTTCACAAAAATAAATTTATATTGTAACGAATATTGCGTCACCGGCCGGCACCACCACGAACTACCTGTATGCGCGGATTGCGTCATCTGCTTGCGGCACCACGAGCTGCCTGTGAGCGCGGGTTGCGTCATCTGCCGGCGGACCCCGCACTAGATTATTCCAAAACGTTCGCGGGGTCCGGAAAGTTCTCGACAGCACTCGCCGAGTATAAATACGCGGCGGCCGGCGACCGCGAGTAAGTCTTAAGTTCCGCAGTGGAACCTGAACTGTGAAGCTTGCAGGCTTATCGCGGTGAATAACAGTGCAGTGATTGTGCTCAGTGACGGGAACAGTGGTCAGTGCTTAGGACTGTGCGACAGTGTATGAGAAGAGTAGTGTAAATAAATAATCAAGAGAAGTGTAGTGTCAATAAATAATCAAGTGTTTTCAGTGATTGTGTTAAGAAACAAATTAAACGTTTTTGTTAAAATAAGCCCCAGCCGGGACAAGCTCTAAGCTCCTGACCGGTCTCCCGGAATATGTGGTAGTGTAGTGCATGTTAGTGTGTGTGCGTGTGTGTAAGGGGAGAGGAGAGGACAAGGAAGAGGAAGGAAAGATCGCGCGCGGTCCGTGGCCCGTTTGGTAGGGTACTGCTCCGGCATTCTCCTGGTGTTGATCGGAGAAACCAGGGAAAACTACCGATCAGAGCAGCCGGCGCTAGAATTCTCCTCCAGACAGCGACTGACCTCACCTAGCTGAAAAGTAGTGTCGAAAATCCTGCCGCAGTGGAGAGTCGGAACCTAGGACCCCCCGTCAGAGGCGCTGCAGTACATCAGTTGCACTGACGCTCCCGGTCAGCTGTGTGAGTTACGTCAGAATCTTCCGTGGCCGACCGACTATCGTGGTGATTGACAGTCTCTTCGGCCTGCTCCGGTGTGGAGCTCTTCCGATTTGTTTTGTGATGGTTTTGCTTTTCCAAACTCTTTCTCGCGGGCGCCCTATGATTGTCTCATGTTGGCGACCGTGTGTTTGCCGGTGCGTTTCGCAACGTGACAGATGTCTCCCGCTGCCTTTGCGTTTGGGGCGTGACACTGAGACCCCGAGGGCGAGCGGTCTGTGGAGTGGACGCCTATTAGCATTCCTTCCCAGAAGAAAATTGCGGCCCGTGATTGGTTGGCATCTGTTAATGGCCGAGAGCGGCAGATTCAAATAAAATACATGGCGCCTACGCCAAGAGCTGACTTTGGTTATATTTGTAGTATATATTTGTTGTAAATGTAGCTTCACTATGCGCACGTTTTGTTGAGCTTTCCTTTTGCTTGTAGTGGTAGTACAGCTTAGGGCGAGTTTCTATTTTGTTAACAATACAGAAAAATGAAATTTGTTCGTTGCTTTACCGTTAAAAATAAGTTTTATATCATTCGGCAACGAAAATATCTAGCTTTTGAAATGTTAATCTCTCGCTTTTTAAAATTTATTATTATTATTATTATTATTATTATTATTATTATTATTATTATTATATTATTTTTCATCTTTCAACTATTAATAGTTAAATTGTTGGGAAGGGGTTCTGAAACTCAAGAAAGCGTGCGCAGATGATTTTCTCCCCCATACGTCACATACAGTTATTGACTAAATAAATAAATAAATATTTCGATATTGCATTTTCTTCGATCAGCAAACCAAAATAGCCTAATGAAAATTATGCTAAGTCTTTTTCATTTCCGTAAAAGTACTCCATAACCTTGAATACTAGTTGTTGAATTATCGTAATATTCGTAATATGTGTTCAGCCACCGTTCGGTACGATGGTAAACCTTGACGAAGCTGTGTTCTGGCTCTGTTGATGTGATGGTTTAGACATCTGTGACATCGAGTTACTAGTTTATTTTGAGAAAATTATAGTGTTTGAATTGTATCAGGTTATATGGTGGAAGATAAGCAAAGTTTTATTAACCTTATTAAAGAAAAAAGACTTCAATTAACAGATCATTTGGCTAATTGTTCCGGTTGCAAAATTATTTAAAATTATTGTATTTCAGGTTTGACATCGTGCATTCGGTTTAATATCTGTAATTTGTTTGATCACTTTTTTGAATTTGTGTAGTTTTTTTTTTAATTTTCATGCGAAAGAAATATTCTGTTTGGAACAATTGTTCTGTTGCTAATGGATTGGAAAGAAGTGAGAGAAAGAAAGAGGAAAGAAGTGATTGGCAAGAAGTTAATTAGTGGGTTTGAAGAGGTTCGTGGCTTGTGTTGGTGACGTAAGCGGCGTGTTTTGAGGCAAAATTTGAAGGCCACTTGTTTGAGACGTAATTGCATAGTATACGGATTTATACAATAACGCAGCTCTGAAATTATAATTTTGTTTTTCGAGTTGTCGTCAGACCCGAAGACTCGGCACGTTTCTCTAAGCATGTCGACCGAATCTGAAGCCAGAATAACGCCATCATTCTCCAGTTTTTTTATCTCCAAAAACACCGTGAAATTTTCAATGTACGTCAAATTTTCACGTTTTTTTCGCGATTTAAGAAAACTCTGGTGGGTGGTGGCGCAAATCTGGCTTCAGATTCTGATTTAGCTTGTCAACGTACATAGAGAAGTATGTTCCAAGTCTTTGGGTCTGACAATGGATCCCGAAAACAAACAAAAAACCAACAACAATGTCACGATGGTTATTTGCGATTTAAAAAAATGGTGGGTGATGGCGCAATTCTAGTTTCAAATTCGGATTCAGTGCATCTAAATACATAGAGAAACATGCGTCAAGTCTTTGGGTCTGCCAACTATTTTGTATGCCTGATTAATTAATAGATTCTTAGAAATTTTCTACCAACTTTTATATCAGTAAAGACACTTCTTCTTGGTCGATTTGAGGATCAAAAAGGAACAAATAATCGAAAGTACATTGCAATTTGTTTTAAAACAGTATTTTTGGGCATTTTCTGGGAAGTAACATTTCTCCATTATTTCATTCTTATTTTCGTTTGCGTCTTATTAACTTGCATAAGACTCGATATTTTATTTCTTTATCTCCTAAGTTCATTTCTAGAAACAACAGAGGAGTGGTTATTGAGATTTCATTAAAAAATGGAAATACACAAATACACACCTACGATTTCATGAAAGGTTTAATACAAATATTTCCCCTTGTCAAAAATAAATGCTTATTTAGGGCAGTTCAAATAAAAATTTATCAAAAATGAGAACAATTTATAAAAGACTGCTATAGTAGAAATCACATTGCTGCTTAGTTTACATTTCATCCAACTCTTTGTTTACAGCCGAGTATGTTCGCCCATGCAGCATCAACGCTTCGGACCGGAAAATCAGCCAATGCGCTTTGGAGCACGCACGACTTGTCATGCCCAAAGTAATGAAAGGTAAGCAAAAGCTACTCCTTGGAAGTTTCCACCAGAGTCTTAAAGCCTTGCAATATTTAATTTCTATAACTATGATCTGAATTTTCGCTTTAATAATGCGTGCGGTTTATGTAAGTTGAAGCACCGAAATTTCTAGAGCAATTTCCTACGTTCTAAAAATGATAGAAATAATTAATGTTTTTGAAGAGGACATGGACCTGCGAGTAAAGGGTGTAGCCCTGCCCATCGGATAGTGTTGGTGGGTGACAACTTTCAAATGTTCAAACAAAACATCCATTTTGTATTCAGATTCAGCAATTGTTACTTACGTAACAAGGGATTTACGAAGATATTTTTTCCAATTAGAGAGAAAGCTGAGTTTTCAAGAAATTTAATTATTTTTTATACACAACATGTCAGGAGGGTCAGCCCACCTCCTGACGGGGGATGACTCCCGTGTGTTATTTAATAATAATACTTTATTTCTTTATCTCTTTTATTCATTTCTAGAAGCAACAGGAGTAGTTATTGCGATTTACAGACCACGTTCATTGCAAAACGGTAATACACAAGTACAGACCTACGCTTCCTTGAAAAGTTTAATAGAAATGTTTCCCCTCGTCAAAAATAATTGATTGCTCCTCTGGTCATTTCGTGCACGGGAGTTTTGCCAAATAACATTCATAAAAATCTGGAACTTATTCAAACACCAAAATGTACGTTCAAAATTATGCAAAAATCTTTCATCTTAAACATGAAGGATTGTGAGAAAATTCCTAAACTGAAGTATGAATTGACCTGTGTCTTGGTTATTAACCCGAAACAATGTCAAAGTCCGCGAATATCGAGAAAATGTTTTATAATAATAATAATAATAATAATAATAATTTATATAACGAATATGTAATGTAAAATTTTAAAATATTAAGAAATATAAAATATTATTATTATTATTATTATTATTAAAAAGAAGAAGAATAAAAGAATAATGAAAGAATAATAATTAAGAAGTAAAATTAATCTGATACTACTATTTACATGAACTTAATAATTCATAACTTACTAGTAAATTTTATTGCCCTGTTGTCGTTTATACTTGACTTTGCTTGCAACATATAGAGAGCAAAAATTCTCTTCTCTCTCTTCATCTTTATGGAGAGAGAGAGAGAGAGAGAGAGAGAGAGAGAGAGAGAGAGAGAGAGAGAGAGAGATACTAATCACGCTTAAAATCAACAATTCATTTATACCCAAAGTGTCTCAACTAATAACAATCCACAAAAAGGGGGGTTATTTAACAATTCTGGGATGAAAGAATAGGGACCATCCCGGCATATGCCCTAAGTGACTGAGCAAACTAGGTAGAAAAGTCAATCAGGATACTGACTAAAGGCGAAGATTAAAAACAAAATATCAGAGTAGAGAGTGCAAAAAGGAAATGAAATTTGAATGAAATAGCATCAAAGGGGGTTTTGAAAATGGACGAAGAAAGATTTGATAATTAAAATGGATCTGAGGAACTAAAGAAGTAACACACGGTATATTATAGCTTTTACTGACAAAATTAGGCAACTGTCAGTAATTTAGGACTTTTCAAGTACAGAATTTGACATAATCTCTTAACAAAAACAAGGAGAAAATTACCACATTAATGCCATTAGTGATGAATACATAAATAAAAGGAAATGTTCGCATGTCTGTCGCATATAAACGCAAAAACTACATGACAGATTTTGCTGAAATTTTTATACTTTGTTCTTATTAGTGTCGGGAGGGTTTAATGTGTTGTTTGAATTGAATCGATTATGTTGGGGCGTTATTGATGACGATTTATACGCTCGTGATTACTTAAGAGTCCCTGAACAGCAGCTCTACGCAATCTGCCGCACCGTCCAGTATTATGCGCGACCGTCGATGCATTTTCTGCCCCTGAGATTGTGAAATATTGGAAATTTATCTAGGACAAGTAAAATAAATTTCTCCAAGACAGCGTCATAGAAAACGCGTGCCCAACTTGATTTATTTTAACAATTGGATAGTTGAAAATCACGTCCAAACCAGGGCGTAAAATACACCCAAACTCGAGATAAAGTATATCATCGATTAGAATTTTTGCAGAAGGTAGCAAAAACCGTGATAAAGAATCATGTGACAAGTGGCATATGAAGTTACATACACTGCACTAGCGTAGGTTTGCCGAGTCAACAAGTACAATAATAAGAAAAATAAAATGGCACAAATTAAGGGAAAGAAGAATAAAATGATGTACATTTGTGGTGATTTCAGTAAGATATAGTGCTACTATATATAATTTTTTTAAAATTTGAATCTTAAATCATTTGGATGTATAGTCGTGTAAAAATATACCTGAACTTTTTCGTGTGTTTAATTATAGTCTCTAAATCAGAAGAAATTATATAAACATTTACTGTAACGTGAGTTAATGCCTAGATGAGAGTAGTAGTGGAAAAAATGTTTTGGGAAAGACGCCTGAAAACAAGTGCGACTACAACAGCACATACTTCCTCACATTCTTTTTTAATTTGCCATTTTCGAAATTCCGAGAATTCAACAAAATTGATACCTGAACAATTCTTTTAAGCATTTAAAGTACATTTGTTCACAATTTTCCAATTTATCGATTGCCTAATGGTAAATCTGAAATATGAAAAAATATAATTACAGAAGAGTAAAATGTGATTCTATATGTAAATATTTGTGAAAAATTTGGAGCATATTTGGAATAGTTTAAGCGCTTCTTAAAACGCGAGTTTTGAAGCTCATTTTCACAAAAAACGTTGGTTTTCGAGAAAATTCTTAAAACATTTTTGGAAGCAAATGCGCTCACAAATGCTACAATGTATATTAAATACTTCATCTCTACGTTAAAACCTGTGATTTCATGCAGCAAGGCCATACCATAAACACGCTGCATTCTTATAATTCTTATTTTAATATCTGTCGATATAAATAAGAGTTTCGCGGCAGGACGCGGGTTTCGCAATATAAATAAGAGTTTCGGCGTAGGGATGTAGCGTCCCCATCGCCCTGCACATCCATACCAGAGGGTGAGGAATATAGCAGTCGGCCCGGTTTCTCCTATCTATAACGGATCACTTGGCCGCTGACCTCACCTTTTGATATATCCACCTTTCAATGCCACCCTTCCCTACCCTCGGGACCAACGGTGGATAGAGTAACTCGGAGGTTTCCCATCCATACGATTTCCAACCCATTGCCTTCACACTGGGGTTGATGGGACTCTTCAGGTGAGGTGAAACCAATCCATCTAGGGGGAAACACCCTAAGTAAATTCTGCAAGTTCGGAGGCATAAAGGAGACAGCCCCTCTACCGAACTCAACCTGCACAGCGCCCGTAACGCGGCCAGAGAATGTATTTATTTATTTATTTATTTATTTATTTTATTTATTTATTTATTTATTTATTTTATTTATTTTACGTCAAAAACAGTTGAAACTGCGTATGTTACTTTTGTTGATAAGGTAAGTACATATTACTCACATTATCAGGTCAAACACAACAGAAGTTGTGGACACAAACAAATCGCAAAGTCTGCGAATACAAATAAATTCACGGTCGCCACCTGATATAATCAGGAACAAACAAATTACTTTACTTTTAAAGCAATTTAACAACAAATATGCCGGCTGACCACCTTTAATTGAGCCTAAGGTTCAGCGGAGTTAACACAGAAAAACTCCTAGGGCAATGACTTCGCAAAATGAAGTGCGTATATTCCAATAGGGAGTGCGCTTTACAGATTCGAACTATCGAATAAACATTAAATTGCCAGGGAAAGAAAGGTTAATGATTACTATGAGGAGACAATCAAAGTACATTAACCACACTTTATTACAATAAATAACAAGGTTATAACAGGAAAACACATCTGTAATCGAGGAATGACACAGAAATTACAACAAAAAGTTTCATCAAAAAAGGTAGTGAACGGAGCAAGACCAGTTCACAAGGACCCACTGAAATACAATGATACAGAGTTACAAACAGCGTCGAACCAAATATCCACTTTAGGAATGCCGACGACTTACGTACATTATCAAAAAATGAAAAGGCCTTCACATAAGAGCCTTTCAATTACAAAAATTTAAACAAATTGAATGATACACTGTAACAGACATGGGAAATATTCAGAATACAAACAAGAAGGCATTAACTGAATTACAAACTTTAAGAGCTCGTTTGAGCTGGAAACAACAATGAAAAGACCTACTGTAATAAATGCCCATTTAAACTGACAAATAATAAACAGGGAACAAAATATACATGGCAACTTTCAGGGTGTCACACTTAACACTTTGATGGAATTGGATTGGATTTTGATGCGCTTACACTCTATACCTCACACATGTGTGTGTTGTGCTGACTTTTACCACACAAAGCTGCTAAACCAACGGCCGGCCAAATGCCGACAGCAGCTTGTTGCCCGAGCTGCGTACAACAAGCAAGCTCACGGGGCCAAGGACGGAGCGTACAAATGAGCCACGGATAAACCGTACGGGCACTAGCTCCGCCGACAAACAAGTGCTCCAGAGGTCCCAAGCGTCCAGCGTCTTACTAAGGACGTGAAGCTAGTAGTGATGCTGCAACATATCAACACAAACAATTTAGATAATGTGCACACACTATATAACAAACAAGTGATTGCGCCGCACTGTGCCTAGACACGCAATCACACGCAATACCGCCGCCTGTAACAATAGACTCGACACGGCATGTATACAAATTCTGACTGCCGAAATATGGCAAGTACAGATACACAACTATTAGAATGAACTGAGTCGCCGCCTACAAACAATGGCTCGACGCGAAACAGTCATGACAAATCCAAAGGTAAAAATCAGCACATGCGCAACATCAGACAAGAAACTTACAAAATATGCATAATTCTAAATATTGTACACCAATCCAATTCCATCACAGATACGGCATAAATGCCGCTACAAAAATTCATTACAACAACATAAAGTAGAATTACAACTAATGACACCCGTTACCATGTTACCCTGTCGGCCGAAGCCGATAAAAACCGACGCGCGGTCGGGCGGAGTCTACGCGCCGAAGCAAAATGGACCAAGACCTGTCAAAAGAAGCGTGGTAGAGGCAGCGCTCGCAGGCGCTTAAATAGCTTCTCCCTGAGGAGAGGGAACAACATGCATCGAGATGTGACGAGTCACAAATCGATCATAGTACAAAGAGCAAATGAGTATAAAACTCTTTGGGCAAGCAGCTTGTTAGGCACTCATAATAAACATTCTTAGAAATCGATAAGTACTAGCCCTATCTAGCGGGCGGCAGGCGAACTATATACCTGCATACAAATAAATTTTTATTTTGTTAATAACTTTTTAATTCTAAGGCTATGAGGCCAAACAAGGTGTCTAAAATATCACAAATTTTATGTAAATTCCATATTTTATTAGCCTGCATGGCTAGAACATCTGTATTGTTTATAATAAATGAAAACCTGTTTTATAATATGAAATTTTTATATCATAATTTTTCAATTTTCCTTTGGACCCAAATAACTTCTCTGAAATGTAAACAGTATCAAAAAGTACATCACCCTGAGTCTGTCTATGGCCATAGACTATAAAAATGTACACTTTAAGATGGGTTTTTTCCCATTTTATCATAAAATATGACATGTACCAGTAGAATAGTTAACTTAAATTACAAAACTAACTACAATACAATAAGAGATTCTTCTCGGATGCACAGATGACTTCTCAGATGTCGATGAGAGGATGCATTTTAGAAAAGTTAGTTTTGAAATTTAAGCGTATGATGTGCTATGAGGAAAAGTGAATTGTGTGCACATTTTCAAAATTCTGTGATCCCTACACTAAGTCATATACTACTTAAATTTTGGGGAAAAAAACACTCCCATGTAATAAAATCTATTTTCAAGGATAAATAAGCAATACATTTTGGCTCTTATCATGTGCTTCGAATAATACTTCCTGCCGCGACAACATGGAAACGATAATATGAATAATTGTATTTCCCACTGAATTCTAGAAGACGTGCACAGAAAATGAAGTTACATTTATGTCCAAAAGCAAAACAAGGGCCATCTCAGCATTTGCACAACGGCTCAGGGAAACTGGACGAAAAACCTGATCGAGATGGGGGTCATTGACCCGGAAGCTGCAGTACAATAGTTGTTACAGGTTGTTTATACTCATTTATACAGTCCAAATGGTAAATAATGCATTATGTATCATTGTTAAAATTAATGTTACTTTTCTTGTGATGCGCAGTATAGTCTCTAGTTGTATAGAAACAGATATTTCTGCCTCACCCGATGAATATGATTTCTACGTCGAGTGTTATAGTAATAGACTTCGGCATTTTCTGAAAATATATTCCCGCCCTTAAGCAAGTCATTTTTGACAAAACCACTGATTCGTAAATAAAAAGACACGGTAATGGTAAAATTCCTAGATTAAGGAAGAGAGGCTTACATGAATCACGTGGGTGGGATTTGGTTATTATTGGTACAATTCGTTTTTTGTAATCTAAAAGTCTGGGAGCTATAAGATGTATTTCCCCAGAATATTATGCCATATCTCAGGCTGTTCAATTTTTACAATTTTTCAGGGTTTTGAAAAGAAGATGTATTACATAAATTTTTGGCACGATGCCAGCAATTTACATACTAGGTATGACATTTTTACCTAAAGTTCAATTACCAATAGTTATATATATATTTTAAATTAAATATGTTGAAAAAAGTTATATATATTTGAAAAGATTTGAAACATATGTGTGTGTGTGTGTGTGTGTGTGTGTGTGTGTGTGTGTGGGTGGGTGGGTGGGTGTGTTACTGTTTGAATTTAAGGGGGTTTTTTTGTGGTAGTGTTTTTATTAAATTTAAACCTAGTTCGGTGTTGAGAAGGGGAGCAGAAGGTAAAGTTTTTAAAAAAATCGGTTTGAAGATTGATATAATTTTTAATTTTTCTTTTGAAGTTCCGGTGAATTTGTTTGTTGGAAATAAACCATTCAGTTTTAGTAATTTTAATTTGTTTGTATTGTTTGTATTTTATTTATGTGTGTTGTAGAAGCATTGCACCAAATGGGGCATGCATAACCAACACATTGAATCATTTGAAGTGGTATGTAAGTTTCAATATTATTGTTACAATTTTACCGGACCACTACGAATATAAATGCTACTAGAAAGAGTGGGTGATTTATCACTGTTAGTTGAATGATTTACTGGCATTAGATATTTAATTATGGAAATCATTTATAAGCAAAATTGCAATATCCCAAACGAACATTTTTAATTAAAGATCATTTGTTAGAATCGCATTACATCAATGTGCTTAATGTATTTGTTTTGTGGTTTCAGGCGATCCCAAGTACGGTGTCCCCGTCTTGGATCCGATGTACGTGGACAGAATGGAAGTCATTAACGGCAAGGGGCCTTTGGGAATGCAGCTGATCACATCGGATCTCAAAATATATGGTCTACCCGACATGATTATCAACAGCATAGCGTAACTATTACGCTTTCGCATCTTCGCGACAATATTATATAGAATTAGTCTCTAACAAAGCTTACGAACATAACATACGAACATCTCTCACGCTCACAAGCTAACAAAACATACGAACATCTCTCAAAGAAGGGTTCTGATTTTTACAATAAAATTTGTAACTGTAATATATAATCTCGAAATATAATAAAGAAATATAGTTAAGTGGCATCATCTGCCGTATTTTCAGGATTTAAACCCTTCCTACGTAATAGAGAGAAATTAATATAATTCAAGAGTGTCAAGGTATGAATAAGAATATGCCTTTTGTATGCATTTATATTCTAATGTATTTCATGATCAACATATCCTCTACTGACGCTCAATTATAATTTTGTCGAACATTTTTAACCTATCAAAGATATGGGCAAACCTTCAATATTAATAACATTTTAACCCTGAATACCGTTTGTTAAGACTTTGAAATTTCTACACCAAATCCTTTCACCAAAGAAATAATTAACAAGAACCATAATAATATAATATTATTACAATATAAAACTGTGTGCAAAATGTTAATTATTGGCAGTTTGTTTTGATGTACAATCTATTACTGTGGAGTAGGATATGCACATTGTTGTTTTTAATTGCATACGTTTTAACGTTTCGTTACCGTTTACGTTTCGTTAACTAAAACTATTTTTCAGACATGTAGCAAAGCCTTTGTCGGTGACGTACGTGGCTACAATACCAGAAATAACGGCCAACGGAAAATACAACATTACTGGACGGATTTTGCTGTTGCCTATTGTGGGTCAAGGAAATGTCGTCATAAAGTTAAGTAAGTGAAGAAAAAACATATGTAATTGGTAGTTGGAGAGATTTGAGAGATGTCTGGTTGAGGAGAGTACGTACTACTGTTAAGTTCGAGTAGACTAGGTCTAATTGCAGTGAGAAGAGCGGTTGCACCCTGGGCGAGGGACATTAAGGTACACTTTGGAGGGAAAAGGCAGTTCGAGTGAGAAGACAGCAGAGGTCCCACGAGTGAGAGTAAACAACCAAAGGAAACTCTCCTTGTTATACTTGCAATTGTTCAAAACTTTAAACTAATTGTGCTACAATGGCAAAGGTTTTTTCGAGTTAGGTTCGAGTCCCGACGGCGGCAGGATTTTCGACACTAGCTTGTCAGCTAGAACGAATTCAGTCGCTGTCTGGAGTGGAATTCTAGCGGCCGGCTGCTCTGATCGGTAGTTTTCCGTGGTTTCTCCGATCAACACCAGTCAAATGCCGTAGCAGTACCCTAACAAACGGCCACGGACTGCGCGGGATCTTTCCTTCATCTTCCTTGTTCTGTCCTCTCCCCTTACACACACACACACACACACACTAACGTGGACTACACTACCACGCATGCCGGAAGACCGGTTGGAGGCGTAGCCCCACGAGTGAGACAAAAACCTGGTTGTAGAAAACACCGCTAGTCGACGGTAGATTGGCTCCGAATCTCGCCATCCAGCGGGGGAAGATCACCGCCACCTCCTGAGGAAAAAACATGCTCTACACTTCCGGAACTAATGACCTCAGTAGTCGACGCGCCCGGAATCACTAACAATCAATCAATAGCTTCCTATACTCTAAGTCAACTTTTGCTCACACCTTCCCTGCTGCGGTCTATCGGCACCTACAAATCCTAACAGGGCGTCTCGCGATTCCTACTCTTTGGACTTTCACATTTAAGAGCTTCTTCACGCTCCATGAACATTGCATATACCTCTTCCGGTCCCTTAACAAGATTGCCCATAGTATTCCTTCGACCAATCAGTGTGCATATTCAGGGTATCCAGGGAAGAAACAACGAAACTTCGTAAACAAGCTCTTTTAAGGCAATTTCAAGCACATTTTGTCTGTTAAACTTGTTGAATATTTCGAATGGCTGAGCCGCAATAAACGCACTCTAACGTTGGTTTGAAAAAATACTTACTATGCAAAAATTTGCATTTTAGAAACATACAAACCATCCAGAAACGTATAAATGTTATTATGTACAATAGAAATTAATATATTTGTTCAAAAAAAAATTAACCCGGATATGAAAAACACTCAATTTACACAATTCAATTGCTTTTATTTTCTCATATACGTACGTATATACGGAATAATACACGTAATATGGAGAAAGATATAATGTTTGCGAAAAAAAGGCGGATTTTCGGCGAAAAAAAATTCATTGCCGGGCTCTAGTAACGAAAAAGTGCATAAAACCAGTTGCTAAATTAAGAGAAAAAATCCTCTAACATGCCAGAAGCACTGTTTTGTGTCTCCTTGATGCCGAAAAAACCAATTACAAGCAAAACTTCAATCTGCCTGTCCATCCGTGAACACTACTAGCGCCTAAACCGCGCATATAATATTTTTCAAATTGAAGACACTTAAAGTACTAAAAGAAGGCACTCTCACAGTAAATTTATCTAATGTCTTTGGTGTGAACTGGCTTTACGGTCTTGTCCCATCCTCCTGCCAGCTGCCATCTCTCGCCGCCCAAAGTACATCTTTTTGAAAATTTCTCAACTTTTCGGTTTCTTAATAGCTGAAACAAAATATTAATTAAAGAATATTAAAGAAGGCTAAAACCCGTCCTAAATAGCATTTTTCATTGCAAAATTTGAAGCAGTTTTTAAGCTTTACTGTAAATGCGAAATTTGAAGCTCTTTTTCACAGGAATCTATTGAGTTTTCTAAACATTTCATTTGAAGTAATTTTAAGCACATCCACTCACAAATGCACACAGCTTGCAAAAGTACCCACTTTCTGGATTTTGAGGGGAAATGAGTGCGGAGTCAGGGGAAGTTGCCCGTGCCTACAAGAGCCGGGCTCCCTAGGGGGCAAGTAGCGCGTGCGGGCACGGGTTGATGTGCCTGCCGTAAATAATCAACTGACTGAAGCCCTAGTATAAAAAGATAGGAGGGCCTAAGAGGCTTAAGTAGATTTCGCAATTTTCTTGACTGAGGCCCTTCTAGCATATGCCTATTCAATTCGTGTTCTTTACATTTATTATAGAAAATATACCTGAGGAAGAATCCAAACTAATAAGATTCTAAACTTTGTTTAATGTGTAAATTTTAAAAGACCAATAATTATAATACGTTTCAATTACATTTTTAGAATAACTTTTAAATTCTGCGTTGAGAGTGAACGGCAATTGTCGATCTTTCGGCGCAAAAACATCTGATGAAGTCTGGGTCTACCAGCAGTGACCCAGGCTTTGTGGCCAAAGGTTACAGGGTGCGTGATGTTAGCACGCAGTATTCTAGTCTTCTCAACCTGAGAAGTGATTTTTCTCCTCCACCCACAGCAACATATACTGGGACATTGCAAGGAAAACGTACACTGTAATCTTTCTCGACCCGGAATCGAATTCGCGATTGCGTCATGAAAAGCCAGCACGCTGAAGCATATGCTTTCCGCGAGAGCGACCATACGCTATCCGTGATTGTATTGTGACAGAATTTATAAACCTTCCTCATTTCATTAGTTATGGAGAAAAAGAACTGAACGACGTGAAACACTTTTTTGAGGGGGTCTATTTTCCGTATAAGGCATATACTTTTCTATAGTTATTTTTATGCGATCTAATCGCAAAGATTCAATAACTTACTACGAGGGGTTTCAATAATTAAAAAGACAAATTGGTCTGGAGAAAAAAACGTTTAATTTTACAAAGCAGGACTTTTCCTACGTTTCAATATAATCCTCACCAACATTTATGCACTTGTTCCAAAGAGTTATCAGCTTTTTACATCGGCTGCAAATAACTATTTATTTTGGTGTTTCAACCAATTTACTACAAATGTTTTGACATCTTCGTTATCCTAACTTCTTCCACGCAATACCTCCTTCAGTTGACAAAACAAATGGAAATCAGATGGTACTAAATCGGGGCTGTATGGGAGATGAGGTAATCCCTCGCAATCCATTTTGTCGATGGTTTCACAACTTTGTTGAGTAGTGTGAGGACGTACGTTGTCTTGCTGAAGGATCACAGCTCTCCTCTGAGATCCACAACATTTCTCTCTTAAGGCTGGCTTCAGCTTGTTCAAAAGCATATCTGTGTAGTATTGGCTGTTTATTGTACACTGTTTATCGAGATAATCACAAAAAACGCACCTACAGCGTTCCCAAACACCGTCAACATGACTTTTCCTGCTGATGTGGCCAGAACGGTGTTCGTCAGTCACTGAGTCTCGACCACTTTTGAACTACTCTACTCCGCTTGTAAAAATTTCCGCGGTTCATACAACTTCCACCATACACTTAAGTCATTCTATAGAAAATATTAGTTGTTTTTCACATTCAACAAGTAAAAAAAGAATCACAGAACGTTGTGTCAACGAATGTGAAGTTTTCAGTTCCTCTCGCCATTGTTCAACTTAATTTTAAGGTTATGAACACAGTCATGCTGATCACACAGATGGTCAGGGCTCATCCCAGTGATGCCACTTAAAGTCCTAAAGTTTCCAAGCATGTCTTACTGGTTTTTCTCCATACCAATTTGTATCTTTAATTCTTTAATGGCATACGTATTAAATCATAAAATACTCATTTTAGTAGGTCTCAAATATGTGGTTTATGTGAATGCTAACGCCTTGTCTTCGTATTTTAATTTGCAGAGAATTTGAAACTTGTCTACCAATATGATGCCGAAATCCAGAAGCTCAAAGACGGAGAAATCTATTTCGTGCCGCAGCCCGGTGAGCGCATGGACATCCAAGTGAGCGGTCTGATGGTGCACCTGGACAATCTCTTCAACGGCGACAAACTCATCTGTACGTACTGGACACTGCTTTATCCACAACAAGTTTACGTACAAAGAATTTTTTTTTAATCTTCACTTTAAAATAGAAATACATACTATATTGTTTTCAGAAACATTTTATAACAGTGTTTATGGTAATATTGGAGGAATGGTAAATATTTTAGGTGGTAGAATAGATGAATTGCAATACAAACTTCCATATAATAGTTGTCCAATCCTCATTCAATACAGAGATACAGCTGTTGGTATTCAACCTAGAGAATTTTTGGTTTCGTGTGTTTGAAAATGTCCCTGTGGCTTCATATATCCCCTGTGGTTTCATGTACCCACAAACCTTAAAGGTTGTTTTTCAAAATCGCAAAGCTTCGTCTCGAGACAAATCGACTTGGGACTTATCCATTTGGGAAAATCTCCTACATATGGTTTAGGGCTAGTGGTGTTCGCAGACCGAATGACAGACAGACAGAAGATGTGCATGATGATTGTGAACAGCATAAGAAATTAAGAAAACTTATTAATGAACCTTTTCAAACTCAAGATGATGCACCATTCACCAAACAAGAGATATTCTCTGTAATAAGAAAATTAAATCCTAGGAAATCATCTGGAGAAGATGGTATAACATCTGACATCATATTGAGATCCTTCAAGCTTTTCCCTCAATTATTCACTTCCATTTATAATTCATGTTTAAAGGCAGGATGCTTTCCAACACAATGGAAGAAATCTGTAATTGTTCCAATAGTGAAACCTGGTAAAGAGGAATGTACAACAGTTTCAAAGTATAGGCCAATCAGTTTGATAAATGTGGGTGGAAAAGTCTTGGAAAAGCTAATGATAGACAGAATATTGCATCACATAAATTCAAAAAATTTATTCAGTACCCGCCAATTTGGATTTATGCCACAAAAATCGACGACAGATGCAGCAATGGCTGTGAAACAATTTCTACAGAGAAATTTAATAATTATCCCTATATTGTTCTTATTAGCCTGGATGTTAAAGGAGCGTTTGATGCAGCCTGGTGGCCAAGCATACTCGGTAATCTACGGGAAATGAAATGTCCTACAAACCTATATAATCTTGTGAGAGACTACTTCCAAAATAGGAGAGCCTGCCTACACACCGATACACTTACAATAGAAAAACAAGTTCAAAAGGGCTGCCCTCAAGGATCATGTTGTGGACCAGGCCTTTGGAATATTTTGTATAATACAATCCTGACCCTAGATTTCACTCACAGAACTCAAATTGTAGCTTTCGCAGATGATTTATTGCTTATGACAAAGGGTCATAGTATACTAGATTCGGAGAATTTTGCAAATCATGACCTGAAGAAAATTGAATTTTGAGAAACAAATTCATTAATTTAAAATACTAGATAAAATTCAATTTTAATAAACAATTATTATCAGGAGAAAGCTCAAAACTTGTTCATTGTTATCAAGTTGCAAAGCAGAATTGGGGTCTAGGATCCAAAGCACTTATTATTATTTACCAAGGAGCAATTGAACCAATATTAACATATGGAGCACCTATTTGGGAAGAAGCTATAAAGATTTCAAAGAACATGAAGAAGATCCAAAGAATTCAGAGGCTTATTAATATAAAAATTTCGAAAGCATACAGGACGGTCTCATACGATGCCTCTTGTGTCGCTTCTGGTATGCAACCTATAGAAATAACCATTTCAACAAAAATCAAACTGTACAAAGCAACACATGGAGGATTAGAATTATATGAAAAGTCACTGGAACCCAAACAATGGAGACATCCGGCAGAAATGTTTTCTATTAGAGAAGTTACAGACAGCATGACTTATGGAATAAAATATATAAATGGAAAGCAGCGTCATATTTAAGAAAACAAACAAACATGGAATTAAAATAGCAGAAGAATTGCAATATTAAAATCTCTACAAATGATTAGAAAAATCCCAAGAATAACAAAACAGTTGCAACAGACAGTAAAGTCACATTGGCACTTTTAGCAAATAATTATCAACATAACCCAATAATAGAATCAATATTAAATGAAATAAAAATTTTGGAAGAGAATGAATGGAAAATATATTTTGGATGGGTAAAAGCACATGTGGGAATTAGAGGAAATGTACTAGCAGACAGGTTAGCAACATGCTGCAGCTGATACACAATTGCCAATAGAATATGACAAAATTTCGAAAACTACATTAGTAAATAAATTTAAAGATGAAGCAATTCAAATCTGGCAGAACAAATGGAACGAAACAACAAAAGGCGCCATCACAAAATCATTTTTTCCTAACATCAATGACAGATTGAAGCAAAAATTACCTGGAACAGCAATATTTACGTCCATAATAACAGGCCACGGAAACACTAAATCATATCTACACAGATTCTTTATAATAAGCAATCCAGCATGTGAATGTGGCTGG
Source organism: Teleogryllus oceanicus (assembly GCA_964035755.1). Classification (NCBI taxonomy): domain Eukaryota; kingdom Metazoa; phylum Arthropoda; class Insecta; order Orthoptera; family Gryllidae; genus Teleogryllus; species Teleogryllus oceanicus. The sequence continues at coordinate 3,957,331 of CAXIVR010000008.1, read as the reverse complement.
GGAGACCAAACAGTATACCACATCATTTACGAATGTTCCCTACTAGTAGAAGAAATGAAGAAACTAATACAGAAGATAAAAATGAAGTTAGACACATGACCTCCCCCACCTGAGAAATTAGTAAAACAACACTTACGTCAATTTAACATCTTTATTCAAAACATTAAACAAATAGTGTTTACATAAAGTTATGAGTATTATGATTTCAATTTCAAGCTTAACGATTTCATGTTGATATTATTTCAAGTTGATGTATTTCAATTTTCTTCTTCATGTATTTTCACTTCATGTATTTTGTAGATGTAATATTATTTTGTAATATTGTTAATTCTAAGTTACATATGCATTTGAAAGCACGTAGTGTTACATGTAACGGAGCATGCTGTGAAATGACTGACGGACAGACGGACAGACGGACTGACGGGCTGACGGGCTGACGGGCTGACGGGCTGACGGGCTGACGGGCTGACGGGCTGACGGGCTGACGGACTGACGGACTGACGGACTGACGGACTGACGGACTGACGGACAGACGAACAGACGGACAGACGAACAGACGGACAGACGAACAGACGGACAGACGAACAGACGGACAGACGAACAGACGGACAGACGAACAGACGGACAGACGAACAGACGGACAGACGAACAGACGGACAGACGAACAGACGGACAGACGGACGACGGACAGACGGACAGACGGACAGACGGACAGACGGACAGACGGACAGACGGACGGACAGACGGACAGACGGACAGACGGACAGACGGACGACGGACGACGGACAGACGGAGTGAGCAGACGGCGAGTGACGGACAGACGGACAGACGGACGACGGAGGTGACGGACAGACGAGGCTGACGGACTGACGGGCTGACGGCACTGACGGGCTGACGGGCTGACGGACTGACGGACTGACGGACTGACGGACTGACGGAGTGACGGACTGACGGACTGACGGACTGACGGACTGACGGACTGACGGACTGACAGACTGACGGACTGACGGACTGACGACTGACGACTGACGGACTGACGGACTGACGGACGACGGACTGACGGACTGACGGACTGTCGGACTGTCGGACTGTCGGACTGTCGGACTGACGGCTGACGGCTGACGGGCTGACGGGCTGACGGGCTGACGACTGACGGACTGACGGACTGACGGACTGACGGACTGACGGCTGACGGCTGACGGACTGACGGGCTGACGGGCGAGCGGCTGACGGGCTGACGGACTGACAGGCTGACGGCTGACGGACTGACGGACTGACGGACTGACGGCTGACGGACTGACGACGACAGGCTGACGGGCTGACGGGCTGACGGACTGACGGACTGACGGACTGACGATTGACGGACTGACGGACTGACGGACAGACGGACAGACGGACAGACGGGCTGACGGGCTGACGGACTGACGGGCTGACGGACGGGCTGACGGACTGACGGACTGACGCGACTGACGGACTGACGGACTGACGGACTGACGAGACTGACGACTGACGACACTAGACTGGAGCTGACGGCAGACGGCGACTGACGGACTGACGACTGACGCAGACTGACAGACGAGACGACGGCGACGGCAGACGGACTGACGACGACGACTGACGACTGACGACTGACAGCTGGCGGCTGACGGCTACGGCTGAGGCTGACGGCTGACGGGCTGACGGACGGGTGACGGACGGAAAGAAACATACACACAAAAAGATAGACGGGTGGATGGACGGAGGACGGACGGACTGACAGACGAACGGACGTTTTTAGAGAGCTAAATTAACAGGACATTATTTAAAGCACATGTACTCATAAATACCATCATGTGAACAAATTTTCGGTAATGAAAATATTTATGACGTGAGAGACCACCATTATAGGTATATTTTTACTCTGTTCTTAAAAGAAATTTAAAGAAAAAATTAGAAACTGTTTTTGAGAAAATTATGAAAATGGGAGCTTCATGTAAATTACCTCCAAATTTAAAAGAATGTTTTTCAAAATTTCAAAGATGCAACTAGAACCAGAAGGACAGGGCTTTTTCTATTTGGAAAGAATCCTACGCACGGTTTAGGAGCTAGTAGTGTTCACAGACCGCACAGACCGCACAGACCGGACAGACGTTTGGATTTCGATTGGTTTTGCGGCACTATGGACCCCCAAAACAGGGATTCTTCCGCGTGTTAGGGGATTTTTTAAAAATTTAGCAACTGGGTTTATCACTTTTTGCTTGTCAAGGCCTGGCAATGAATTTTTTGTGCCGAATATCAACTATTTTTTTGCGCAGCATTACATAACTTTCTCTGTACTTCGTATATTATTTCGTATATACATACGTATACGATAAATTAAGATATTAGTGTATGCTATTTTTATTTGAGAAAATACCTCCACAAGGTCCAATTAGTCGTCAATCGCCATTCTCGGATCAAATATCGAGCCGTAAATAAGGCGACCTCGTAAATATGTGCAAGTTCTGTCTCGAAGTGACATGTCAATGCAATGTTTTAGAAGTAATATGTATCTAAAATACAATATATTCTTGGTGATACTTTTTTTATTTTAATTATGTTTTATTATTTGATTGTTTTTGTACATAGATCAGTTCCTATAAAACTTTACATATGCAGTGACGGCTTAACTTATAACACTTAACCTAACTTAACTCTAATACAGTGGTTGAGGAATCCATGATGGCACATCGTAGATATTATTCTAGGTCTGAAAATATTTTACAAAATATGTGGAATGGATATTTATTTTTGATGCGAGTGGGATAAGTGGGGTTTTTACAGAGGTTGAAGAGGATAATGTTTGAATATGGTGAATATTAGAGAAGAACTTATGGGATAGGTAAGTAATGTGGTGAATGATGAGGTCAAGGTTGAATTCATTATGTAATTGATGATTTGATATGAACCAGGGTGCATTAGTGATGGTACGTGAGAATTGGTTCTGTACTATTTGAATTTTGTTGACGTTTGTTTTTGCACCATTAATCCATACTGGACAGGCATAGAAGAGTCGGTCTGATTATTGTTTTGTAGAGTATTGTTGCTGTTTTGTATGGAAGGTATTTATTCCTATTAATTAGTGATTTTAGTTGAAGTTTGTTTTTAGTTTGAATTATTTTGGTGTCTATGTGTTGTTTCCAATTCAATCTGGTGTCCAAGTGCAGTCCTAAATATTTAATGGGTTTGTTTGGGGAGTACCATGGGATGGGCTCGTTCGTTAACGTTAATGTGGTTGGTGGAGTGTGTGGTCTTAAAGAAAAAAAATTGCTGCCGTTTTGTTTGGGTTTAGTTTTATTTTTAATTTGGATGACCAACTGTCTATCAGGTTTAGATATAATTATATGTTGTTTTTAATGTTAATTAGAGAGTGATTGGATGCGAATATAAGGGTGTCGTCTACAAACTGTGCTGTTTTTACTGTTGGGTGTTGGGGGATGTCTGCTACATAGAGATTGAACAGTGTGGGTGAGAGGGGCGATCCTTGTGGTAATCCTGCTTTGATTAACCTGGGGTTTGAATAATGGTTGTTAACTGTTACTGCAAAGGTTCTGTTGGATAAATAGTTTTCGATTATTGAGGTGATATACTGTGGAGTGCCGATTTGCTTTAATTTGTAAATTAGTTTCTGGTGCCATACTCTATCGAATGCCTGTGATATGTCAAGTGATATGAGTATTGAATGATGTTTTTTCTGAAATGCTGTGTTGAAATGTTCTGTAATTCTGAGGAGTTGGTGTTGTGTGGAGATGTGTTCAGTAAATCCAAACTGCTCTCTTGGAATGGCTTTTGTTAATTGCAGGTGTTTTTTCAGACGTTGAAGTATTATTTTTTCTTAGATTTTAGACAGAGATGGTAGAAGGCTTATGGGGCGATAGCTGTCGGTGTTTGCTGCAGTTTTATTTGGTTTCGGAACGGGATGAATGATGGCATGCTTCCAAGTGAATGGAAAGTTCTGAAGCATGAATTGTAAATGTTTGTTAAGTATGCAATTGCGGGGGCAGGTAAGTGTTTTAGAATTGAATTATTTAGCCATAGATTGGGTGGTTTATTGATTGAATTATTGTTGTGTTCCGGGTGCGGTTTTGCTTGGTTGAGGGTGAAAGTCGACTCAAAGTAATTGGATATTTCCTCAGCCTTGTCGGTTGGGGTGAATAACTTACCTCTTGGTGAGTTAATAGGTGGAATAATTGATTTTCTTTTAAGTATTTGTCTAGTGAAGTTCCAAATATAATTGATTTGTGTCGTTAATGATTGTATCTTGTTTTGGAATTTGATATTTATATGATTTTTTATTGATTTCTTAACAATATTAGTTAAAATATTAAGTTCTCTTTTTATTTGTGGGTTTTAGTTACGTTCCAAAGTCTTCTGGTCTTGTTTTTATATTTATAATTTTTCTAATTTCTGCTGGCAGAGGTGAATGTCTGATGCTGTTATGGGTTTATGTATTATTGGGTTCAGTTTCTGCTATTGTATTATGGTGTTTAGTAATGTCGGCGTTGTGAATTTCTATAGATTTACTTAGGATTTTTATTTTAGGTATTAAATTGCTTATTATATTTTGGAATTTAATCCAGTTCAATTTACGAGTGTTTATTTTGAGGATTGGGGATCGCGGGGGTGGGATCTGTTGTGTTAGTATGTTTACGGAATGTGGTCAGAGTCGATTTCATGATATGGGATTGAGTAAAAATTGATATTTCCATCTGTCAGTCCGATGTCTAGGATGTCTGGTTTTTAGTTACGTCTCTTGGATAGTATGTTGATTTGGTATTAAATTTGTTTTTTGTTTAGTGTGTCTCTGTTATGCATGCTATATCTATGTTGTAAGTATGTAAGTATTGTGTCAGTTCTATTTTTGGATGTAATGCGTTGGCATTCCAATTTGTGAATGTATATTTCTACGGGCTTGTGTTGAAATTGTTATTAAAATAAGCTGTTACTGTATTCTGGTTTTTTGGAAAAGGGAGTTGATGAAGAATTTTATGGAATTAACTATTGTATTTAGAAGAGGATTAATATTATTACTTTGTTGGTTATGTTGTGTGGGGTTGCTCCGTGAACTGTTATTGTTAACGGAATTTGATTGGTTTTCAGAGTTGTTGGACCCAGTAAAATTTCGGATTGGTTGGGTAAATGGTAGTGATGGGAATTGTTCATGTTGGTTGCTAAAGGATGGGGGTTGTGCTCTTTGGGATGGATTTCTTGTGCTATGAGGTGGGGTGGTTCTTTTTTCAACGATTTCCTTGTAGTATGAACAGTTTTCATTTCTTACATCCGCACTGTGATTGCCCTTGCAGAGAATGCAGGTAGGGTTTGCTTTACTTTGGGGACAAGTTACCGTATGGTTACCAGAACATATTGCACAGTTAATTTTGTGGTTGCAATTGTTTCTAGAGTGCCCAAAGTCCAATCATCTATAACACTGTAGACGCCCTTTTGGTCTTTTTCTTCTTTCGGTGGTGACTTTGAGGTAGCAAATTTCATTTATGTTGAGAATTGTTTCCTGTGGTTCGTTACCGTTGAACTCGGCCGCTATTACAGGAATGGGGTGGCTGTCCTTCTGAAGACGTGTGATTTTAACAATGGATGGGTGGCTTTGTTTTAAATCTTGCATATTTCACTCACAGTTAAGGAAAGGTGTACATTTTTAAATACTACCGAAAAGTTTTTGTTTGCTGGGTTTTTGAAGGAGTGGAACCTTCTATTAGTGTTTACTAAGTATTTTATGATATTAAGAAAATCTTCAGCTGTGCCGGGATTTATGTTCACTTTGTTATTTTTTTGTTCAGCTATGAAGTTTTTAGATACGTTGTCTTTAATTTAAATGACGAAAGAATTGATATTTGTTATCTCAGAAATGAAAATTGGGGGTATTTTGGAGGTTGTAATGGACTGTGAAGATTGATCCGAATGTAGGTATTTGAAGTGGTTGTCTGGAGGAGAAGAGTCGGCTTCCTTGGAGGCTAATTCTGAAAATCTATTGCCTATTGGGACATTGTAAGAGGATTGCAAGTCAAAAATCTCTTTTTCGTTATTGAAGTTTTGGGCTACGTAGCCTACGTGAACTCCGGAACCGTCTGTAGGTGGTGCACTGTTTAACACTGTTGAATAACTTGTCATTGTCACTGACATGGGTACTTGCACTGTGTTTTTTGTTATCGCCATGGGTAGCGTCTTCGCCTACCTCATGCTGGCTGCCTAAGGTTAAAAGGGTTGTACCTTGCGATGGATCTTGATAGCACGAAGTTTCTCATGTAGATGATTCCATGACGTATGTGGCATTTTCACTGTGTGATGTAGGTCAATTGATGAAGTTGCTCTGCGGAATACTACTGTTGTTGTGTAGCACGTAAAAGACGTTGCTGACTACGTTGCCTGTTGATGAATTCGCATCGAATGCCATTGGTGAAAGTTATTCGATGCACTGGATTAACAATGTATTTTCACTATTTAGTATATTTAATATTAGAAGCACTAGAAATATAAACTGGTTGGTCGGTATCGGGCTGGCCCGTATCAACAGTAGTGTTCCGACTATTACGAGCGCCCTGCGATGTGAACGGTTCGGTGGTCGGGACTGGAATGGTTGGTGATACTTACACAACTAGTTCTAATTTCATTTTTAAATCGGAATTTGAAATCAACTTCAAATGGATATTGTGAGCTTTATTTTACTTCTGCTGGAGCGGGTACGAGAACGTCTGCCACTGTTACAGCACAAGAAGTTTGAAAGTGAAAAAGAAGAGGTGAAAAATAGGGAAAGCATTAACTAATGAATCCAGCTGGGCTGCCCGCCTGCGAATATTATCGTGGCAAAGGGGCAAATATCCACGATGTTCTAAAGTTTATGTCCCTCACTCAAGAGATTTCAATCAAGAGATCGTCCTGTTCTTCCCTTGGATACCTCTAACAAATAACATTCTTCTTCTTCTTTGTTGTCATCGTTTAATCCCTTATACCGTATTTTGCGATGACCTTCTATTGCTTCATTAATTAAATACTTAATTATCTACTTTCCAAAGTATATCTTCACAATTTTAAATGTTATTCTATAAAACTTATTTTATTGATTTTCTGATATATTTTTTCTTCTATTTGCAGTGGAGTCCACAAACAGGTTTCTCAACGAAGAATGGGAAGAAGTTTTTGAATCAGTGAAGCCTTCTTTTATTAAAGAATTTTCGGTAATGATTAGAAATCTCCTCAAAGGAATTTTCTCACGAGTGCCCATGAGAAGTGGTTGGTTGGATTTCGACGAATTTATGAAGGACAAGGATAAGTTTAAGCTAGTTGATAAGTCTGCTGAACCGTAAATTCCAGACATTTTGTATTATATTATATTTTTCTTACAGAAGAGAGAGTACCATGTATACAGCCATTTTAAAATTTGCAATTTCTTCTTTTCTTTTTTATGAAAAGAGTACATTTTGGAATTTTGATATTTTGCGCACTTAATTTTGTGTGTTAATTAATTTTTAATTTACTTTTGGTCCGTTTTTCAGTAGTTTTGCACAACTATTTTAAATATTCTTAGTTTTTAAAGAGTATTTCTATAAAATGTCAGTTCATTACCAATATTAGGAAGAATGTATCCTAAATGTTTAATTTAATTCCAAATAATAGTTTCTGAAAAATCTTACATTAATTATAAAATAATTACATTTTCGGCAAATTTCTATTGAAACTTATACCCTCAACGTCAAGGATGGTCCTAAGGACACAGGCACTTTGACGAAGCATAGACCTTTGTTTCAATAAATATGTATTGCGAATGAAAATAAAGCATACATCAATTAAGCACCTTCTTTCTTTCATTGAAGAAATATTATTATTACTACACAAATTATACCTTATATAATAAAATATTTAATGCAAATTATTAAAATGTCAAATAATTAATTATTAATATATTGATTATTCATTTCTTTCTTCGCGTTACACACATTGTTAATTATAAAAATGAATTCAAAAAATTAATTTTGCTGAAAATCATTAAAATTCCATTTTAAAAAATATTTACATACAATTTTTACTTAAATAATTTCGTAATAAATTTGCAAATTACTAGAATAAACATTCTAGAAGAAAACTTTAACATCTCAACTACTGTAACAATTCACTATCACTATAGTTTTGCAAATAACGTTTCACAAATCGTCAAAAATTCTGATCAGAGCAAAGCTATTCAATGCCTTTCTTGTTTCCCTTGTACCTGCACAATAGAATCGGAATACCCTCAATAATAAGGAAAACATCTTTTAGCTCATTACGAGCTGGAATAACTCGCGTGCTGTAGCAGCGCTGGTCCGTAAATCTCCTATATTTATATGTGAGCCCTTCAATAAACCAGTCATTTAAAGTGAACCTGGGAGGGCCCCTATTTCATCTGCGATGCCATTACATAAGTTTCTTATGAGTAGTTTTCGTTCATCTATCTCAAACGGCTGTTTTTATGGCGAGTTAACTCGTCTAATACACTATCTGGAAACAAGTTTACATTTTTTCAAAAACCGACGTGGCATCCCAAGCAATTAATTTTACGCCAGGTGGACGAATACCAATGTTTCTTCTCGGTCTATGTCTCACCTCATTTGGTTCACGAACATTCTGCACCGTCTGATTATGTCGTCCTACAAACTATGGACCAGAATTGGGGGGTGGGAGATAGTTTTCTTCAGCAGACTATTCCCTTTCACAGCTGTGTTCGCTGTTAGTGTACTCGTATGCAGCAGACACCTCTGCATCAAGTTCATCAAGCAACACACCAGTCTCTTTATTTTCAAATTCTTCGTCTAATATTTTCAGTGTTAGTTATTCGTTATCGATAGCAAAATAACTTGACTTAAAAATTGAAAGCAGATGTAAATCAAAAAAGAAAAACATTGAAACTCAATTAAACAAAATCAAACATTTTACTCACTTCTACTCGTTTGCTTGATTGTAATAAACCAGTACACGAACGGGGTATTATGAGTCTGCGTGCTCTTTCAAATGTCGCCACGTCGGGAATGCCGTCAGTTTTCCTCGCATGTGAAGCAGTGTTATCGACAACGCGCTCCCCTTCTCGTCTGCGGGGTATTGCGAAATAGCGTTGAGCAATTTTGCAATCAGGGAGCATCTGAAAGCAGTGAAGTACAGGGCTCTTCACCTGCATATCATATATTTTTAATAATAATAATAATAATAATAATAATAATAATAATAATAATAATAATAATAATTGTAAGATAATAATAATTATTATTTATTATTATTATTGTTATTATTTATTATTGTTATTTAATACTACAAATGAGCGTATGCTACAAGTGGCAATTAAGCAAAATATTTAATTAAATAAAAATTAAAAGAATAATACAATTTAAAAATTAAAAAAAAAAAAATACAATAAAACCAAATAGACTAACATAATAAATAAATAAAATGTGTCCATCCCTCTCCGTTCTCATCCCTTCTCTTCTTTCACTGCATGTCCTGTCGGTGCATAGTAATTCATACTTTGAGGTAAGTATATGCCCTACTCTTAGCCCGTTCTTTTGTGGCCTTTCTTTTTCCTGATAAACATCTCTGCACTTCAGTGCACTTTACATTTGCGCTCTTGAGAATTCTCGAACGCATAACTAGCGTGCTCCTGGGAACAGTCACTACCTCCTCTGGAGGTAAATTTTTCCGATGTGAAGCTAATTGGTCTACAATTAGACATTAATGAATGGTCTCCACCTTCGTAAATACGCACCACTGTTGCTTTCTACCAGTCATTAGGGACATTAGTTACAAGAGTAATTTCGAGAATTCTTGCAAAGTATGAACTTATAGTTTCCTTTCTAATCATACAATTTTCCCAAAAATTCCCCCAGGTCTCATGGATTTCTTCGATAGTAAGATAGTTGTTGTAAAATGAATACCCGTCAATTGATTTTATGAGCAAATTACTACTACAGCCAGTTTCACCAGCGTCACACTTGTAAAATTCCACCCAGCTCTTGTCCTCATTACGTCAAAGTAATTATTTTTGCCTCAGAATTGTCTACAATGTAATGACGGGAAAAGCTCTAAGCTCCCAACCGGTCTCCCAGCATGTGTGATGGTCTCGCGCATGTAAGTGTGAATATAAGAGCAAGGACTGGATAAGGAAGGAAAAGGAAAGATCACGCGCTCCGCGGCCCATTTGTTAGGGTAATTCTCCGGCATTCGCCTGGTGTTCATTAGAGAAACGTCGGAAAACTGCCGATCAGAGCAGCCGGCCGCTGGAATTGTCCGCCAGACAGCGACAGAACTCAACCAAGCTATCTGGAAAATTCTACCACCATCGGGACTTGAGCCCCAGGGTCTTCCAACCAGAAACACTGCAGTTGATGCCCTGAGCTACCTCTCTCAATGTGCTGCCCGGCTGAGGGAGATACCTGGGAGGGGAATGAAACCCGCAAGCCCGCACGTCGATCAGCGCCGGACATGAAGTTTAGAGAAAGAACGAAGCCACCTCCTGGTATATAACATTCACTACATTCACGGGACAAATTATGGAAGTCATTGATTCACTCGGACACATGATAGAACCGGTTGCAGCTCACTTCCTGATGCAGCTTGTGAGGTTAGATGGAAATGAAATGCGGGTTGAGAATAGACTTTCGTCTATTAAATTCCCATCTTTCACAATCCCTCCTTTATTTGGTAAAGTTACACACCCTTCAACTGACGCCAGTGGTAACTTCTACTCTCCAATTTGTCTATGGAGTTGAGATTTACCCTTATCTGAGTACCAGGTGATACTAAAGGCGTTAATCGACGTTAATGAGAACATTGAGAAAAGGGGTAGCGAGACATTCCTTCGTTTCCGTTGTCGTGACAGGAAAGTGAGCGCAATTTAATCAGCAGATGCCTTCAAACTGGTTCTTGAAAGGCGTTGTGAGAAGTGGGCGGCCTTGTGTTGTATTTCAGAGCAAAAGTGGAAATTCTATAAATGGTTACTGATATCCGTCCAAGGGAGAAGTAACTTTGGTCGAGATTCATCCATCGCGTTAGGAAATGGACGTTCCTTATATCTGACCGGGAGGTCCTAGGTTCGAGTCCCGAAAGCGGCATGATTTTCGACACTAGCTTTTCAGCTAGGTCGAATTCAGTCGCTGTCTGGAGGAAAATTCTAGCGGCCGGGTGCTCTGATCGGTAGTTTTCTGTACTTTCTCCGATCAACACCAGGCGAATGCCAGAGCAGTACCCTACCAAACGGGCCACGGACGCGCGCGATCTGTCCTTCCTCCTCCTTGTCCTATCTTCTCCCTTACACACACTTACACTAACATGCACTACACTACCACATATTCCGGGAGACCGGTCGGGAGTGTAGAGCTTGTCCCAACTGGGGCGGTGCCTCGCTGGTGGGAGAGTCCTGGTTAGGGGGAAACCCGCTAGCCGACGGTAGGTCGGCGCCGAATATCGCCATCCAGCGGGGGAAGATCATCTCCCGAGAAAAAAACATGCACTACACTAAAGGGACTAATGACTAAAGCAGTTGACGCGCCCGGAATCATGAAAAAATCAATCAATCAATTAATATCATAATTTACAATAATTACATCAAAATGGCTTACGAATTTTCAGTCCATTGCCCAATTCGCAAGACGAGAGAGTGTACTGCGCGGCAGAAGACGACAGGAGGTCCGTTCCCGTGCTTGCCACACGGCATCGCTTTATTGCTTATTTATCCTTGAAAATAGATTTTACTACATGGGAGTTTTTTTTCTCCCTTTCAAAATTCAAAATTTAAGTAGTATATGACTTAGTGTAGGGATCCCAGAATTTTGAAAATGTGCACACAATTCACTTTTCCCCATAGCACGTCATACGCAGTTTTTAACTGTTTTTTTACGTAAAATAAATAAATAAATAAATAAATAAATCGCTTTGCCGGCGGGTGGCCATGCCCTCTCTGTATGCGAAGACGCGTCGCGACGTCAGCTGACGCAAGAAGCCCGCCTGGGCGCGTGCTCTGCCACCGTCGCCTTCGCCTGGTCGTGCGTTGGGCAGAGCGCCTCCTACGACCAGAAACCTCAGCGCCAGCAACGCTTTCTAGATCACGGACCGTTGTCACCGCAGCAACTCTGATCAACGAGGTCCTGGGTTCGAGGCCCGACAGCGGTAGATTTTCAACATCAGCTTGAGAACTAGGTTGAATTCAGCTGCTGTCTGGAGGATAATTCTAGCGGTCAGCTGCTCTGATAAATACATTTTGGTGAGCCGACTCCGGTGCAGTCTCCTGAAAAACGTGTCGTGCACTGTGCTGGACCTTTCCATCGTCTTCCTTGACCTATACTTGTCATATACTCATCGTTACACTCACATTTACCATGCGTATGGATACGTTTTTGCCGATTTTTGTGGTAAAGAAAACAGGTAATTTTCAAGGGAAATTCATTTTTTGCTCATTCAATATATTGGCCATCGGCTTGTACACACTTCGCACATCTTTCAGGTAAGTTGTGAATGCATTGCCAGAAAAACTGCCAGAAAAACTGCTTATCTTTTGCGGAAAACTATTTGTAGAGACATTTTCCCAATTCCTCGCAAGCGGTGAAGTGCTGCTCTGCGAACGCGTGCCCGTTGACGCGGAGAGGTGGCCATGAGATGAGGCAGGGTCGGGGGAGTACGGCGGCTGCGAAAGGATGTTCCATTCAAGCGATTTCAAGGTGTCTTTCACTGGTTTCGCTGTCGGAGTCGGCGCTTTGTCAAATCGTTTCAGGCCGGGAGCAGTAGCTCAGTGCATCAACTGATGTCACTGCAGCGCCTCTCACCGGGAGGTCCTAGGTTCGAGTCCTGACGGCGGCAGGATTTTCGACACTAGCTTGTCAGCTAGGTCGAATTCAGTCGCTGCCTGGAGGAGAATTCTAGCGGCCGGCTGCTCTGATCGGTAGTTTTCCGTGGTTTCTCCGATCAACACCAGGCGAATGCCGGAGCAGTACCTACCAAACGGCCATCTCCCGAGAACAAACATGCACTACACCTACGGGACTAAGGACCAAAGGAGTTGACGCGCCGGGAAGCACGAAGAAAATCAATCAATCAAAATCAAATCGTTTGGGATACGTTTACCACGTTATTGATCTTCATCACTTCTCGTAAAAGTCTGATGATTTTTTCTTGCGACACATTTAATGTTTTGTCGACTTTTGTTGAGTTTGAGTTGGGTCATCATTCAGTAACGCCTGCAATTGTTCATCTTTGCGCTTTTGTGGTCTACCAGAGCACGCACTGTCTGCCACATTAAAATCACCACTTTTAAATTGTCGAAACCATGAGTCTCATGTTCTAATCTGTGGAGCGTCTTCACCACCTGTTTTTACCAGAAAAAGATGACTTTTCACAGTATTTTTCTTTTGATTAAATAAGAAAAGCAATGCGTGCCGCAAATGTGCCTTATCAGGCACAAACGCTGACATGATCACTGAACAATACAACCTAGACGCTAGTGTTTGGCCGACTCAATTTTTTGGGGGGGTTAGTGTCAGCTGAACAAACTAGGGTAGTGTCGAATTCATCCGAATTCGTTCGCTTGTGCTATCTCATAGAGAACTGGAAAAAACTTATTCATACACCTGTACATTACATGAACTATTCTTTGTGAATCCGCTCGGCTGAAGATTCTCAAACAAATGGTTTCGTGGCGTCTTATTTGGAAATGCATCTGATTCTCAGAAATTGTTAACAATACGAAATTCTATCCCTGGTCGCGACCCAGTGGCTGGCGCAATCTCGCGAGCGTCTTTGTAAGCAGTTCAAATTTTCAACGCAGTTTCAGTCCCTCCAAAGAGTTTCATACGAAAAACATGTTGCCTTTCTCTCTGGACGCCCGCCCGGGGATTTACAGAAAAAAAAGTATTATCAGTCAAACGCGGAACGTTTAAAATGTATGCTTTTTGCTGTTAATTAGCGCCAAAGAATTGTTATAAATTATTGAATTCGAAGTACGGCGCCAAATTTGAATTAATTTTAGCCGTTTAAGGGCCAATGTCCTACATTTTCCCCCTAAAACCTCGCGCTGAGCAAGGAAAAGGATCTAAAACTACCGCAGGCAAATCATTCCAATCTAGTGTTGTTCTGTTTACAAAGGAGATTTTGCCTGCGTCTGTTCTTTGTATTCTTGTTTTAATTTTATTTTCGTGATCAAATGTATTTAAATAATCTGATTTGTCTAGCCTTCGCCGAATTTCCTTCCATGCACAGCAACCAATGTAAGGTTTATACAGCGCGCAAAGTCGTGCCATTTTCCTCCGGCGTTCTAATGATTCCCAATGCGCAGGTGAGTTCCTTTGAAATGTGTATTTTGCAGCTCTGTTTTGTATCCCCTCTAAGCTCTTTTTAAGTCCTATTCTGTACGGATCTCAACAACTAGTTTCGTATTTCATTACTGGCCTAACGAGCGAGGTATATGAGATTTATTTTGCTTCCGTTTTGAATTTTTTAAGATTTCTCATGACGAAATGCAAAGCTTTGCCCACTAGGTAGTTCGTTTGTGTCTCCCATCCCAATTTACTATCCAGGAGGATGCCAAGGAATTTACAGCTCGAGACACGCGGAACTATGTTCGGTTTGGTTTGGTTTTTTCATGTTTCCGGGCGCGTCAACTGCTTTGGACATTAGTCCCATTAGTCCCATTAGTGTAGTGCATTTTTGCAAGATGGTGGTGGTCTTCCCCCGCTGGATGGCGAGATCCGGCGCCGACCAACCGTCGACTACTGGGGTATCCCCCTAACCAGGACTCTCCGAACAGCGGGGCACCGCCCCAGCCGCGACAAGCTCTAAGGTCTCGACCGGTCTCCCGGAATATGTGGTAGTGTAGTGCATGTTAGTGTAAGTGTGTGTAAGGGGAGAGGATAGGACAAGGAAGAGGAAGGAAAGATCGCGCGCGGTCCGTGGCCCGTTTGGTAGGGACTGCTCCGGCATTCGCCTGGTGTTGATCGGAGAAACCACGGAAAACTACGATCAGAGCAGCCGGCCGCTAGAATTCTCCTCGAGACCGCGACTGAATTCGACCAGTGAAAAGCTATGTCGAAAATCCTGCCGCCGTCAGGACTCGAACCTAGGACCTCCCGGTCAGAGGCGCTGTTCAGTTGATGCACTGAGCCATCGCTCCCGGTCGGAACTACGTCATTACCTAGCGAATAAGGTATTGTGGGAATTCTGATGCGGTGTTGTTGACGTTATTATATGAAGAAATAAAAGAGGCCATCTCTATCAACTTAGTATGACGACGTTGAAGGAGATGACTCTTTAATTTCTTCATAATAATGTATTGTGTGAAAAGCTCTGGCCATACAAAATGTAATCGCTTTACTCTTCTTTCCGTTTATAGTCATTTTATTTGCTATTGCCCAATCATAAATTTTATTTAAATTGTCCTGTAGTTGAATCATACCGTGCTGTTCTGCAATTTTCCTACATAATATACAGTCGTTGGCGAAGAGCTTTTTGATTTCTATTCCGAAGAAATTTACTTATCCATGCATTACCCGCCTGTCAATTTCATCATCAATAAGTTTTAGTATCAATATGTCATGCGGCACTACGGCAGGTCAATCAATACCTATTGCATCCACTCTTCCCCCTACATCAATTACTTCAGGCATGTCTTTAGCAAGGGAAATAATATGATTTTCACAAGAAAGGCCATTTTTAAAGCCTTGCTGTCCATGAAATAACCTTTCTGTTGATCCAAATGATTTCTAAGGAATTAGACAATAATTTTTCAAATACTTTACAGACTACTGACGTAGGACTAGGCTATAATTTTGCCCTCTAATTTGGTCCATTTTTGAAAATTGGCACTATTAGAGTATGTTTCCAATCATCCGGTACATTTTCATTGTTTATCGATACATTGAAAAGTCTGACCAAATATATATTGTTTACACTACGACATATCGGTTGTAATACCATCCGGACCGCAAGACTTACAGTTTTTCATTTTATTGAAATGTGAACGTACTTCCGTTTTGATCAATTTTGAATACACGAACCATGTTGTTGTGTCCTGTAATAATTTGGTTAACTTTTTGTTTGAATACAGAACAGAAATAATTATTGAATACACTGACTTTCTCTTCATCCATTTTATAGATGTGTCCTCCTGTTTACCTGGTCGGTGACGTACAGAAATAAAAAAAAAATTCCCTAATCGTTTTCGTTATCATCTAAAATTAACTAAAGATACGATTATTGCATAGTTATCTTTTTATTTTCTACTTTTTTCATAATTTGTCGGAATTTCTGAAAATGTGCCTCGCTGCTATGCCTATCATTATGCCTATTATTATACATATGTTTTCAATCCCCCTCCTAACTTTTCGAACGCCACATATTTGAGCTTTAGAAAATGTTGCAGTCCATTTATGTCAGATTTACAATCTTTCTATATTCTACTACCGATTTTATAATTTCTCCTGCAAATAGATTTATTTCAAGAAAGACGGCATTGTGATCACTTATTCACTTAATACAATCACAGTAGTATAATATGTCCATAGGTGTAATAAGAAAAACTTAAGATAAATTTTGACGTGTTGGTTTGTCAACAACTTGCGCCATTCTTGTTTCCCAAACTAGTTTTTTTTGTTATTAACTGTATTTTCCTATCACCTACATCACATTGCCCATTAATGTCACTTAGATTTAAGTCACCGCCAATAATAATCGGATTACTGGTTCTATTCAATGTTTCTGGCTACATTGTCAACAATAGAATAATTTCCATTTGGTAACCTATAACATGCAATAAAATTTATTGTATGTGAGTTGCTATGCTTATATCTACTTCTATCATTTCATGTCAATTTCAAGTTTGCGTTTATACATGATTTAAAGAAAACAAAGACGCCTCTAGGCTTCCCTGCCACGCCAAAATATTTTATGGTCGTTTCAACAAATTTCTGAATCTGATATTTCTTCATTTAGCTATGACTCTGTACCGATCACTACGTCCGCATCACACCTCAATTAAGTTCCAAAGCTGAATTTCCTTATTAACAACACTTCGGCAGTTTACCCGCCACAGTTTTAGAGTTCCTTTACTCCCCCTAATCATTTCTCGGAAAAGAATCTCGCTTTGGCTGCCCCCTTCACTTTGCAACGCACCCCCTGCAAAGCTCTTCCTCCCGTAACTTCCCATCGCTGACGCCGCCGTAGCCATTGACGCCGACGCTGCCGCTGCCGCTGCTGCCTCTCTCGTCTCCACCGCTTCCTCCACCGTTGCCGCCGCCGCGTCCGTCCCCGTTGTCGCCTCCGTGCCTTCACCCTCGTCGCCGACACCAAGGTTTCCTCCCTTGGGGAATACCCTCCCCCCTCTCCACGGTCACCGGAGACAATGGACCCGGTGACAGTGGAGACTCCCTCTCCAGTCATCGGGCAACGCTGGGCGTCCATCTTGTCAATGGTTTCGCACAGGGGCGTTGCAAAACCCAGCAACTACTGAAGAGCCCACTGAGCTCGGCGACACCTTGCGGTCACGATCGAGTTCAGTCTCATTGCTCCACCCGTTTGGATCAACGAAGAGTAGCCCTAACCTCTGTGCCACCCTCTCCATGTCGCTGTTGACCCGTTTGACTTTCCGAGGCCATACATCCCGGCGGTAAAGCACTCTTCTCAGAACAATGCGATCACTCGGAAATCTTAGTTTTGCAGTCGTTGCAAGGTCATAAATTTCACCCAAAGGTGGTCAAATAACCGACCTCTTTTATGTTGTTCGACCCCGCGTGTAAAATAACCGTTTTAGGATTAACAACATCACAATTGTCTACTTGTCTCTTCATCTGTTCCACTCTAACTCGGAAAACAGTGCATTTTCATGGATTGTCCCTTCCCCTCATGACGAACTATAGAATCAGCAGTCATTAAGGTGTCCGCCGTTGATGTTGCCCTCTCCGTCGCCGTCGTCACTACCACCCCAGAAGTTGAAACCGACACTGTCCTGCCAAGCCTCACCGCCGGTACAGGCGCCGTAGCCGTTTATTTTTATTTATTTTACGTAAAAAAACAGTTAAAAACTGCGTATGACGTGCTATGGGGAAAAGTGAATTGTGTGCACATTTTCAAAATTCTGTGATCCCTACACTAAGTTATATACTACTTAAATTTTGAAAGGGAGAAAAAACAAAACTCCCATGTAGTAAAATCTATTTTCAAAATAAATAAGCAATAAATTTTGGCTCTTATTACTTCCTGCCGCGACAACATGGAAACGATAATTTGAATAATTGTATTTCCCACTGAATTCTAGAAGACGTGCACAAAAAATGAAGTTACATTTATGCCCAGAAGCAAAACAAGGGGCCATCTCAGCATTTGCTCAATGGATTAGGGAAACTGGACGAAAAACCTGATCGAGATGGGGGTCATTGACCCGGAAGCGTAGTACAATAGTTGTTACAGGTTGTTTATACTCATTTACACAGTTCAAATGGTAAATAATGCATTATGTGTCATTGTTAAAATTAATTCCGTTGCTGTGGCCATCTTCATGTTCCGCACCTCCCTCTGCGTTTCCTAGAGTTTGGCTGACTCTCTTAAAAAATCATTTCAAAGCCGCGATATCTCGCTTCGATTATTTCTATCCCCGTTTCTGCAGTTCTCACCACACCAGTTTGCAGTCCAAGGGAAACCTCGCCTGGTCGTTTCCGGCCTTGGATTTAATTCCACTCACCTATTACTAGTAATGCCGCAATTATGAAGATCGTCAATGCGTCGTGTGTGGAACAGCTAGACGAGTGCGTTGTGTCTACGCGGGAACACGCCGCTCGCAATGGCCGACAGCAGGCCCCGTAGGCCTCAGAGCGCAACCCATGATCTGCGCGCGGAGCTGCTAGAGAAACACGTCCGCTCGCAACCGTGTCCAAATGCAGAATGAAGAAAATGTGAGACATTTCTAAAATTCTTATAACATGCATGGTGTCAATAATAGATTTATTTTGAAATTCTAAAATGTCGCAAAAGAAATATCTTTGACCCCGGTGAATAAGCTGATAAGTCAAAAAACTTTACTTAACAGGGGAGCAAAAAATAACTTTAACTAATGCTATAAATAAGGAATTCATGATATTTAAACAAAATCTACACAACAATAGTTTTGTTTGAATATCACCTCCGTTTGAATATCATTAATCCCTGATATAATTCATTTAAACTTGTTTTTTTGCTCTGCTGTAAAATTAACGGTTTATGACTTATCAGCTTATTCATCGGGATCAAACATCTATTCCTTTTCTTGCTAATGCTTCCCTGCTTTGCTAATATGCAAAATTAATAATATATTAATAATCCTTATTATTCGCAAACGTTACTGTTTTCCTGGCTATTTTTCAATTATAGTTAATATCCAATGCATTCTCACACATGGGAATACGACTAATCAATACTTACGTCGCCTGTGGGTTGTTCATTGAAATCGACGATTTCTGGATAAAAAATTCGTTCTAAATAAAATTGTTTCGATTGATTGCAACGCACTGCCAAATAACACAGGCAAACGACCAAAAAACGTTTTGTGAGTATTTACCTAATTCTTATCGTTTTCAGTGTGGTGGTTTCACTCACCATTTGTATAGTTCTATTTGAAAAAATAGGTTTCCTAAAATATCTCGTAAAATACAAGTGATAAAATAGAAATAAATACACGTATCAGTTAGCCCCATTTTCTCATGCACATCCGTGAAAACTGCATTTCAACATCTTCAACCATTTATAAGTTACAGGAGGTGCTAAAGTTACGTGATTCACCCTGTATGTCGTCCAGATATATATCCAGATATTAAAAAAAGTTGGTGATATTGAACAGCCTTGCTTTACTCCTTTATTTGTAGGGACAATTATATTAGGTTTACAGTTTCCTAAGATGATCGAAGTTTCTTTGTATACACTCTTTACAGCTTCGATAAGGTGTCTTGGGTAACCTCTCCGTTCTAATATTTTCCCATAGAAGAATGCGTCGAACGTTGTCAAAAGCTTTTCAAGATCTATAAAAGCAAGATGCGTTTCTTTGTTATGTTCTCTTCGCTCTTCTATCAATCACTTTAAGGTAAATATTGCATCTGTAGATGAACGGCCTTTTCTGAATTCCATTTGCTCTTCTGAGAGAAGTGCTTCGACTATTGCCTTCAGTCGTTGATTCATAATTCTAGCGTATACTTTGTAGTCTAGCAGACTTCTTCCTCGATAATTCGGGTGTTAGTTCTATCACCTTTCTTGTATAGGGACACCACGTTTGCGTGTAACCATTCTTGAGGAATCTCGAGCTGCCTCCAGCACACATTAAACAGCTTCAAGAAGTGTTTATGCAATGTCTGACCTCCACACTTCAGCAATTCGCTGTTGATTCCGTTTGGTCCGGGTGCTTCCTATTTTTAATCCTTTTAAACTGAGCATCACAAGAAAAGTAACATTAATTTTAACAATGATACATAATGCATTATTTACCATTTGGACTGTATAAATGAGTATAAACAACCTGTAACAACTATTGTACTACAGCTTCCGGGTCAATGACCCCCATCTCGATCAGGTTTTTCGTCCAATTTCCCTGATCCATTGAGAAAATGTTGAGATGGCCCCTTGTTTTGCTTCTGGACGTTAATGTATCTTCATTTTCTGTGCACGTCTTCTAGAATTCAGTGGGAAATACAATTATTCAAATTATCGTTTCCATGTTGTCGCGGCAGGAAGTAATAAGAGCCAAAATTTATTGCTTATTTATCCTTGAAAATAGATTTTACTACATGGGAGTTTTTGTTTTTTCTCCCTTTCAAAATTCAAAATTTAAGTAGTATATGACTTAGTGTAGGGATCACAGAATTTTGAAAATGTGCACACAATTCACTTTTCCCTATAGCACGTCATACGCAATTTTTAACAGTTTTTGACGTAAAATAAATAAATTTTAAAAAAGCGATTGTCAGCTCCTCCCATGTGATGTCGTCAACTTCTGGATATTTTGCTCTCTGGTTAACAGCAGCGTTTTCTTTATCATCGTACCACAGAGATCGGTAGTGTTCTGCCCACTTATCAATGTCAAAAGCATAGAAATAGACATCCTCTTTTATAGATATATTTAGGGACTTCTTAACTTTGTACGCTTAAGACTGTCTTCCATGTATATCATGTTCAATATTTGCAATACATCTTTCCCAAGATGCATTGCATTTTTTGCTTGATTTCTTGCGATGTGGTACTCTTTTTTATTAACGTGTGTTGGGTTGCTTAGATATTTAACTAATTCTTCTATTTCTGTCGACCAGATTTTTAACCTTCTCTTACTTTTTTATTTCTTTTTCATCCCTAGGGCTTCCTTAGCAGCCTTAGTCAGAGACATTTTCAAATTAACCCATATTTCTTCCACATTGTTACTTAAAGGATTTAGATGTAAGTGTTCCTTCAGTCTACGTTGATACAATTCCCTCGTGCTTTCATCTTCTAGAACGTCATTTTTAAATTTCTCTGCATCTCATTTCGAGAGTTTGTCTTTGCTTTTCGCCATCTTGAATACATCTTGATGGGAGATACTACTAGATAATGGTCTGAGTAGACGTCATAACCTCTCAACACATTTGTATCATTACTTGTTTTGATATTCTCTGGTTAGCCATTACATAATCTATTAATGATCTGCAGTTTCCATTGGCCCATGTAAACATGTGAATTAGTTTTGCGGAAAAAGGTGTTTATCACTTTTAAATTGTTAAAAACTGCGAATTCTCGAAGTTTCATTCCATTCTTATTTATTGCTTCTTATCCAAATGTTCCTATAGATCCGTGGACTGCTTTGTTTCCCACTCTGGCATTCATATCACCCGTAATGAGTACTTCGCATGTTTGATTGTATTTCTATATAGTTTTTTGGAGCGTTGAATAAAAGCTGACAGTTTCCTCTTCCAGTTCTTTCGACCGTCCTTCCACTGGGGCATATGCGCCTATGATGAACAGATGACCGCGTTCTGTTTTAATCTGATTGTAAGAATTCTATCATTCACATATTCATATTCTTTAATCTAGGTTCCCATTTCTTATCTTTTCCTCACCACTGTAAAACATTGCATAATTCCCTACATATTTTGAGCCTTTTAATTTCTTCTTTGTTTCAGTCACTACGGCAATGTTTATGTTTTGCTCTTCCAGTATTCTAGTTAGCAAATTTTCTTTGTTTACGTTCCCCTTACATTCCAAGTTGACTCTTAAAAATCCGCTATCCATTTATTCTTGTTCATTTTATTTGCTTGGTTTTCCCATATCATGCTAGATGAAATTGTGACTAAAGTATGGGTATTGGTAACGAACATAGTTCATACGCGGATCCAGCACCTCAAAACTATAAAAATCAGCTCTCAAGATTTAAAAAGTTTATTGTAACAATTTTTTGTTGGCCTGTGCAATCAGATTTATTTAAATTACCCAAAATATAACATTTATTCATTTATGATTTGACACGCATATTAAACCATGCGCTAATTTTATATTGGTCAATATTGTTTTTAATGTTGAACGGAATTCTTTGTTCATTTCCAATTAAATTGTTCCTTTGACTGGCTAAATTCTTTATCCACTGATCAGATAAATAAAGTCCTTTTTGCTTACAGATGGAATCCTCGCGCGCCCTGTCACCTTCTCGGATAATTCTGGTCTGTGCTAAAATGTCCAAGGTTGCTGTGGCCTCTGCTCTCTCCTGTCTTTTAGTTGTGGTCAGATACTCGTCTCAACATTGGTCAATCGATACTCAATCTCCTGTTCCTGTTTGAGACCAACACAGTACCTGTCCATGTTGCATCGTAGCAATGCCCATATATATAAACGACGTACCTTTTTATTTAACCCTTAGTTACTCGCGCTGTCGTACTTTGTACGCCACTGGACCTGTTATCGCCCTAGGTTTCAGATAACATCAGCGCGTTCTGACATTTGACCTAACCTCTCAGAAGGCACTCAGCTGCACATCCTCGATGCTCGGTTACGTAAGATTTTAATGTGGTGGCTAGACGATTGTATTTCTGAGAATTGGTTAATTAATTTTGCATTTCCGTTGGGAAGTGTCTGTTGGCGTACTTTCTACGCCGCGCGGGTACCAATGTGAGTTTTCATTTTCGCCGGATTTTTTAAAATTTATTGATTTAATTAAACTAATTTACTTTGTTTTACATTAGGAACAAAACAGAGATGAATAATTTATCGGAAAAGCAGATATGTACATTTTTACACGAGGAATTGTCAAGAGACGAAATTTGCGACGCTGCAAGTGATACTGAGAAGGAAGTTGTGGTAACCGAGAGAGAACATGGCACGTGTCCTGAGCTTATTATGCTAGTGATTATTCAAACAGTTATTTAGTGTAGAGATGATTTCGTTGGTAAAGACAAGGTTATAAAGTGGAATAAAACCCCTCTTGTCAGCCAATTTACAAAAACAAAGTCACAATAATCAAGAATAATCACAACCAAATTAATAAATTACTGTCACATTTGCGGAAGAGAAAAAGACTTCTCTCCTACAATTACTACTACACTTTCTGGTGCTACAAATTTGGAAGCAACGAACATTTTCTTCAATCATTAAATACAAAAATTGTTCTGCGGAGTAATGTGCTCAATTTTATATTTTTTAATATTGTAATATGTATATATTTCAAATATAACTAAATAAAAATTATATCCAAATCTTATTCAGGCCTTGCAGAGTTCATTTTTGTAACAAAATAGTCTTCGCGTACAAAGTACGCTGCGCCGGAACTTGAGACAAAACATAGCGCCAGTAACTAAGAGTTAAACATAAAGTAAATAAAAAAACACGTTCGTTCCAATCCTCATAACTAGTTGACATAAGCTCAACGTACTATAAGTTTGAAGCAAATGATAATCTTCGGACTATTAGTTTTCAAATGTACTTGAAGTGACCATTACTGACGCAATGGCCATTACTGCAATAGTTTCTCTTTAAAAGCTATTTCCACGATCAAATTGACAGGAACAGCCAAATCTTCTTGACCCTTAACAATCACAATGTTGTATATGCCTGGCAATAGCCGTGGTGCACTGAGGTCGCCTGCTTTAAATATAATTTTGAAACGAAAGGAGAAAGGTCGGGATTTTGTATTCCGTGAACAATTGTTTGCGAATCTTTAACATTCCATGAACAAATGCTTACGAATCTTTATCATCTAAGATGCATATTTCTACAGTATCTTCAACTTTATAAACAAAAATAATTGTGGGAGATGATGTTTGGAGTGATGGAAAGATGATTTAGCAAACATTTGTTTTCTTACGAATCACATTGCACAACAACTGTGAACCTTTGTAGTATTACGCAAGAAGAGCCATGAGCCACGTGCACATTTTCTTACTCGAGTTTTCTACAAAAAAAATTGACATATCATTGTTGATAACGTTAAACTCATCTGCAAAACTCCTTAGACATCCATCTTCTTCCTTTCGTCACACTTTTGTTCACTGACAACCGTGTAGTGGATTTGTCCCACGCCCAGCTCTCTTAAGGCATATGCCAATCGTTGTTTTGGAAATAAACTCTATAAATGTGATGAATGAGATGGATCCAACTATCTATGAGATATTTGATAAATTATAAATTAAAATATGTTGACGAATTTCGACTATAAAATTATTAATTTCGATAAATAGAGCACAAACGTTACGTTGGTGTATATTGTTGCGAAGAGATAAATAAATAATTTACATTGATTATTTAAAATATTTAATAATAATTTGAATAAATAAATATTTTTATAAGAAGTCATTACTGTCAATACAAAAGAACTTCTATTGTTCAGTAGATAAGGGCAGAATAGCATTTAGCATGCTAAAGAAACAATGAAAACAAAACACAGGCGAGTGCAAGAGGAGGAACTTAAAGTAAAAATTTGAGGAGAATGATTTGTGTCTCAGGAGGCGACGGAGTAATGCCGTCAGCAAAATGAATTTTTGTTAAACTATTAGATCAGAACGTAATGTGTCTGATTGTCAAATGTGAGGCCGCAAGTCAAGGAAATTTTACTGAGTTAAATTTATTTTCGGAAAGACGCGAATTCCCGACGGACTAGATATCTTATAGTAATATTGACTTTGTGTAGATTTTAAGAGCTCAATAGTAAAATATGATATATGAAAAATTAAGTCAGGTCGTATAGTGATAGCGACGAATAACATTTGGATGATAAAGTCTCTGGAATTAGGAGTGTGGACGCCCGAAAATTGAATTTGGGGACGCGGTAGCAACCGCGATGACGCCCGGGACGCAGTTTCGACGTAACGCCGAGGGAACTGTTATCGCCGAAAGGGAAGAGCACGAAAACTTGAAAGTTATTTTTAAAGACAACCAAGTAACAATGTACACGGCCAAGAATGTTAATTTAAGAATAACGTTTAAGTTAAATTAATAAGAATTAAAGTAACGATGGCCATTTAATTAAAAGAGAGAGAGAGAGAGAGAGAGAGAAAGAGAGAGAGAGAGAAAGAGGGAAAGAGAGAGAGAGAGAAAGAGGGAAAGAGAGAGAGAGAGAAAGAGGGAAAGGAGAGAGAGAAAGAGGGAAAGGAGAGAGAGAAAGAGGGAAAGAGAGAGAGGGAAAGAGAGAGAGGGAAAGAGAGAGAGAGAAAGAGGGAAAGAGAGAGAGAGAGAAGAGGGAAAGAGAGAGAGAGAGAAAGAGGGAAAGAGAGAGAGAGAAAGAGGAAGAGAGAGAGAGAAAGAGGAAAGAGAGAGAGAGAGGAAAGAGAGGGAGAGAGAGAGAGTTTGGGTCCAGCTGTTTGGTATATTGAGGTATAACTGAGTTTTTGTTGTTAGTGATGTGCGTCATAGGAATTATTCATTGAAGCTCTTCTCCAGAAGGAGGGTTTTCCCAGAGTCCAGGAAGGCAAGGTCGGTGCACGGAGCATTGGTGAGTTTTTTCATCTTCCTCCGAGCTTTGACTAACCTGTCATTGTTCTTAGAAATACACTTTTAGTCACCGCATTCTGACTTATTGCACAAAGGGGCGGTACTGAAATTACTCCTAACTGAAACTAAATTAATATGTTTTAGAAGCTGACGTTTTGATCCACCATCCTAAAATTTAGTCTTTTTCTTATAATGAATTTTGTTGTTTTGTAACAATTTTTCTTTTTTTGATGTAACACTTCTTAAAAATGAGTCCGGTAGTTAGATCGTTTGATAAAACACCATAACAACAGAAACTCGCGTTTCATGCATTTTTGTTGTTGTTATTTAAGGTCGCATCAACCTCTAGGTCATTAGCGACCCCTATTGGAATTAACGTTATGGTAACTGTGAAGATGAAATGATATGGTGATGATAAGGGTGAAAGGACGAACACAAACACAACCATGCCCGAGACGGGACTCGAACCAGCGACCCTTCGGTCCGAGATCACTACGACACTAGTGCCTTAGCGATCTCGGCCACCGGGTCGGGACGTTCTTATTTTTTTAACTACTACCTGCACTCGTTTCTTTGGTATCGTTTTGCAGAAAACAATATCACACCAGTTGAAGTGTAGCGAGTGTTCACGACTTTGTGACGCTCCACACATGATGCTGCAGGGGTTAAATTACCCCTTGCACCGTTTTTAAGCGGCCTAACTCATAAGCGCATTTGTCGATTTGAGCAGCAGGGGGGGTCGATTGAGAAACTTACTTTGAACTCGTAGAGAAAATCCGTTTATTTATTGACGTGCTATGGGGAGAAGTGAATTATGTGCACATATTCAAAATTCTGTGATCCCTACACTAAGTCATGTACTACTTGAATTTTGAATGAATGAAGAAAGAAAAAAGAAAAAAAAGCTCCCATGTAATAAAAATCAATTTTCAGGGACAAATAAGCAATAAATTTTGGGCTCTTCTCCATGTTGTTCTTCGGAATAATACTTCCTGCCGCGACAACATGGAAACGATAATTTGAATAATTTATTTCCCACTGAATTCTAGAAGACGTGCACAGATAATGAAGTTACATTAATGTCCAGAAGCAAAACAAGGGGCCATCTCAGCATTTGCTCAAACTGAAACAGGTATTTTCCGTCAAACTGAAACAGGTATTTTCAGAAGTTATAACGCTTTATTTATATATATAATTGTTTTATTTCGCCCCATGTTCACTTGCTTGGCACAAGCGCCTTTGCAATCTGAACTTAGGGTGCAGAAATGACGAAGAGACAACAGCAGTAAGGATTGGGAATGCTTATACTAAGCCCACACTTTTCGACAAGAAACTTCTCTCATATCAGTGAGCTGTGGGAGATGTTCATAAAGGTGGCTGACACTCTGTAGCAGAACACAACGAAAACCAGCTCATAAGTTAACGTTGATTTTAGCAGAACACAACGAAAACCAGCTCATAAGTTAACGTTGATTTTAGGATAATTAAATGCTCTATCCCCAAATTTTAAGCTCTTGCGGTTTCCTCAAAAATCAATATTCAGCCAGCATCAGAATATAGCCAGCTGAAGTAAAATCAAAAATACAAGCACAAAAAACTTTAGGAATTGTAAAATAATTGGAAAAAAATTTAATTTAAAAAAAAATTACAAATATAATTTTTTTTTTATTATTTAAAAAAAATAACAATTGCAGTTGTATTTAACGCAAATAAAGCCAAATTATTTATTGCAAACAAGAGAATGGAACACAAGATACATCTGACTATATATTCATATAATAATGTAGTATTTGTTGATTTAAGGCATGCATTAAGTGCTCATCAATCTGAGTTGAAAAAGTTACCACAATATAGAGCGGAGTACGCACTGCGCAAAATACGTAATATCCAAAAATTTTTAAACTAGCGGGCAAATCAGAGTTTATTTTGAACATATTATGCATATATGATTACGTAGGCTTCCGCGGCCGGAGTATGTCTCTTGGCTGTCCAGGACAAGGCCACAATATGTTGGCCGAAACGTCAGCTACGATCAAACCGACGCGGCTTGTCCCGGACAGCCAAGAGACATATTATGCATATTATTACATACTATTTGTTGATACAGTCCTTCAATGAAGTCATCGTCAACTTAGCTAAAATGGTTCCAACTACACAATCCAACCGCACTTATATGAACCGCGGTGAAGCATTCACCACCTAATAATTTTGAAACTAGCGGATAGGATAAAGTTTCATTTTAACACATTATGCACTTGTCTCTACTATTAACATATTATGCACTAATATAACATAATTATCGCAACGGCTTTGGCATAAATTCACCAAATAAGGTTTGTAATGTGGGAATAAATTGTAAGTTGTGTGGTTGGTTACTATATCATTTTTGAAAACAAGTGCCCATAAACACTTTGCAGCAAGCACATGGTGATTGTTTTCATGTACTCTACTACGGCCGAGTACACGAAGCAACCTAGAACTTGTAGCTTTTCGCACTTATTACAACCAATGATACCTAACACACACGTTATGCAATCATTTAACGGATTAAGCCCGAAATGTGGATGTTGTAATAAAAGAAATCTCTGATTGATGCAGTAGAACCTTAAATACTCATCTTTTCTCACCTTGTCTCTTCGACCTTTCATAATCAGTCTTATATATCTTTATTACACGTTATCTGTTATTCATAATCGATATAAATTACTTCACCTAACTTGAACACCAAGTATCGGCTAATATCAAATGTATCCGACTAAAGTCCGAAATACACCTCAAAGCTGTTTCTTCTATGGACCACATCCATCCACTTTGGATGATGTGAACAGTATATGGTGAATCGTACTCCACGTCCTTCTACCTAAAGCATCCCGGACGCACAGATTGGAACGCCAAATTTGGCCTCAGGATCTTGGAAACTGTTAGAGGTATCCAAGTGCGGTTTGCACAAGTTATTGCAAAAGATGAGGGAAACAAGTTTTATTTTCTTGTTTTAAAAAAAATTTAATTATTGAGAGTGACTGTTTTTTTTAAATGGAAGAATATATTTTGTCCACCACCAATCTAAAGATCTCAAAGATATAAGTAGAGTTTATGATCACATAAAAACTCCAGAAAAAAATCCCGCCGAATAGAAACCAAACCCCGCCGATTTTTTTTATTTTCCAAAGAGTAAAGACAAATCTAACATTTTTGTTCTGATCTCCAAAAGTCTGCTCACATTTCTGGTTGGTTGACTGAAGGAACATTTTAAAATTATTTGGAAACATGTTAAATATGTCCGTTACTCTCTACAGAATAAAGCGTTGTTATTTATGGGTAACCTTGAGTATTATAACAGTTTAGGAGCAATTGACTACGCTGGCATTGTGATTCTAACCTCCCCTCCCCATTGTTCCCACCGATTGCAGACACTCGATGTCTCTGTGTCCTCCTCACCTTTCAAGGCTTATTACAATCAGAAATGTTCCCGTCGTCTTACCTTTGAGAAGCCTGGAGTACCACTTACAATGTTGCAGAACTTGTTCGAAAGCACATCCTCTAGAACTTACACCAGTAAACATAATGAGTGTTTTCAAGGAAGAAGGAAATTTGCCTTATAATGCAAATGTTTTCACTTAAGCAGATGTCCTCGGTTCATACGTTACTGATAGACCCCAGGAATGAATATTCATTGTTGCTCTGTTGCTGTTAGACTCCATGATTCGCTTCCGTATGTTAGCATGGTACTGCCATTATTTTATAAAATTTCATTCTAGTTTCTCTCATCTTTTTATTTTTTAAAGTTCTATGAATAGTTCTACACATTATTTGATATTTATTTAATTTTTGCATATATTTTCCCTTTCATAGCTGACGTAGCAGCCCAAGAAATTAAACCTGTTCTATTATCTGCTTGTTTATAACAATTTTGGAGCGTATAGGGTATTTCCCTTTAAAAGCCATAACTTTCGTCTTTAACAGCTATTTTAAAATCATAGAACCAACATATCTGGTTTAAAAGTTATATTTATTCATATTTATTTTTTTTTTTTTTTTTTTTTTTCTTATGATATCATCTATATATACATTAAATAGAGAAGGTGATAATGTGAACCCTTGTCTCAGTCCTTTATTAATTTTCATTGCATCCGTTTTTGTTGTTCCGGTATTAATTATAATTTGCTATTTTTATACAGGCTTTTATTACATTTATTAAATGTATTTGGTTCCTATTTTCTTCAATGATATTCCATAATATTTTTCTATTTACTCGATCAATTTTTCTATTAGTTGTATTATTGTTATGTTGTGTTGGCATTATCTTTCTTTCCTGAAGCCATTTTGCTCATATGTTAACAAAGCATCCACAATTTTCTTTAGTCTATTATCGATAATCCTTTCATATAAACTATCGGTTGTGTTTAATAGACTATTCCCCGATAGTTTCTTTCTCTTTTTTATGGAGTGATATAACCTCCGCAGTTTCCCGTGCAGTTGGTATTTCTTGGGATTTCCAGCATTCATTTATCAGATGTAATAGCCTGAATTCTAGAAGAAGTCCCCATACTTGATAAGTTCTGTATTTACTCCATCTATCCTGGTGTTTTCTATTTTTCATTTGGTGCATAGCTTCTTGTAATTCTTTAAATGTTATATTATCTCCTAGGTATGGGTCACCTCCACCAAATTCATTTAAGGAGTTGTTAATCTTTCCAAGTCCACATTCCCTTCGAGCTGTCCGGCAAGGGAGGCCCTACCAGTAGCTGCGTTACCGCCGGCAAAGCCCTCCGGGTCACTGGGATACTCAGGTTCCACCACTAACGACAAGGTCATGTACTCCGTAGGTGGACCGTTTTATCATCAGCAGATAAGGCAGCGGCTTCAAATCCTCAAGCATTTATTCTAAGTCCGGAAACTCTTATTCCATTTCCAAAAGTAGACAAAGGAAATATTTAAATCGAGAGCGGAAGAAGGTAAAACAATGATTGTAACAGATACTCCAAATACAAAAGAAATTGAAGATGAATGGCTTGAAAGATAGGAAAGGAAAAGAAAGCAACAACAAAAACTTCCGGCGAAAATATTGCGCTATTCTTAAGATAGTTCAGGCCGGGAAGAAGAAAATCTGGGAGTTTTGTACATGTAACTATTTAATTGAAAAACTGTTTTAATGGTTGTGAGTAACTGTATTGCTATAAAAGCATAATTCTGTGTGTTCCAGTTGATGGGTCAAGTATCTCGATCTCTAGGAGTAGGGATACTTGACCCATGAACAAGGATTTATTTATTTTATTTATTTATTTTACGTCAAAAACAGTTAAAAACTACGTATGACGTGCTATGGAGAAAGTGAATTGTGTGCACATTTTCAAAATTCTGTGATCCCTACACTAAGTCATATACTACTTAAATTTTGAATTTTTGAAAGGAGAAAAAAACAAAATCTCCATGTAATAAACTCTATTTTCAAGGATAAACAAGCAATAAATTTTGAATTTTAAAAGGGAGAAAAAAAAACAAAAAACTCCCATGTAATAAAATCTATTTTCAAGGATAAATAAGCAATAAATTTTGAAAGGAGAAAAAACAAAAACTCCCATGTAATAAAATCTATTTTCAAAGATAAAAGCAATAAATTTTGGCTCTAATTACTTCCTGCCGCGACAACATGGAAACGATAATTTGAATAATTGTGTTTCCACTGAATTCTAGAAGACGTGCACAGAAAATGAAGTTACATTTATGTCCAGAAGCAAAACAAGGGGCCATCTCAGCATTTGCTGTGGATGTGAAATTTTACTTTTAACTACACAACTACTATGTTATTTGCCTTACTTGTTACTGGAATGTGTGTGTAAGCTTCAAAAATAGCTACTTTTGAACGTTTCGTAGATAAAAATTCAAACCACTAGCGTAGAAAAAATAAAAACTGATATCTGGGTCAAATATCGTAAGTTCCCCCTAGTGTCTCTAGTACCCTTGGCTTATGAGTAATGTTATGTAAAGAGAATAAATAACATTGCGACAAACTTTTATGAAAACTAATATCGTTCGCGTGTGAAAATTATTATTTATTATAATTATTATTACTATTATTAATAATTTTCTTTCAATATACACAAATACAAATATGGAGTGAAGTATTTTTTTCTTAACGCTAAGCTTGGAATACGTCTAAAATTGTCTCATTTTTGGGGTTAGGGCATAGAAAACAAAACTTGCGTTCCTTAAGGGACACGAAAATCATGTTTGAAGGCTCTAAAACGGATTGTTTCCGAGTTATGATCGGTAGGGTGTTGCAGCGTCTTTCTGGTTGCATCTGCACGCTAATTATTTAATTTAATATATTTGAAGCACACACAAATATTAGGTTTGCAGCACAAGCTCTCCTTCTCCATATGAGGTTTTAACTATGCCAAATTTCACGATCCTCCGTGAGCACAACATGATTAAAAGAAGATACACTTTTCTCTTCACATGTTAATATATAGATTTCTACCACTCCCTGTTTGACCAAGCCATCACTGGTACGCAATGCTCGCGATCGACCAAAGATTAAGCGATTCCGAAGAGGAGCCGGCAGACACCGGCATGTGGCAATTATGATTCAACTGCCCGACGGGGTTTCCTCAACCATGAATCTCCCACTAGTGTGGCACCGCCCCAGCCAGGACAAGCTTAACACTCCCGACTTGTCTCCCGGCATCTGTGGTAGTATAGTGCACGTAATAACAAGGGGCAAGTATAAGACAAGGGAGAGGAAGAAAAGATTGCGCGCGGTCAGGGGCCCGTGTGTAGGGATACTGCACCAGCATTCTCCTGGTGTTGATTCGAGAAACCACATAAAACTACCAATCAGAGCAGCCGGCCGCTAGAATTCGTCTCTCTCTAACAGCTGATTTCAACCTACTTGCCTACCTAGTGTCGGGCTCCAATTCTAGGGCCTCCCGATCAGAGGCACTCTCCAATGCCACCAATTGAATGAATGAATGCCTTATTTTACGTGGCGAGACTCAGGCCATGACCACGCAAATTTCAATACGCTCCTTTCACCTACTAGAGATGAAAGAAGGTATTACTTGAGCGACGAAACAGGCAATTTTAATTTCGCTCAGAAGCTTCATTTAGGCTTGAGGATATTTTACAAGCAGTAAATCTACAAACATGGGACAGCCGGCTTTACTTCCCCTCCGAAGGAAGGCGTACGAATATTTTTTTCGCCCTTAAACATCCACGACTTCGTTCGGGTTTGAACCCGCGAACTTGGTATAACAGCCCGATACGCTAACCGTTACACCATCGCCGCGGCAATTGATGCACTGAGCCACCTCAGGCGGTTTGTCTCCTAAGCTTTTAAGTTCAATTGCGCTGTTATTTGTACGTCCTGTCGCCGCTGCTTCCCCAAGCGTGCGTCTGCGAGGTTCTGTGCTGCAAAGCTCGTGAGACGGGCCTCGCCCCGCATCGCCTCCGACCGTCGCGCCGGCGCCCACGCCTGCCTGACCGTAGCACGCCACCCACCCCACCCCACCCACCCCGCCCTGCCCACCTCATTGGCAGACCTCCAGGGCCTTTCAATTACCATAACAAAAAGTGTGACGCGTACAGTGACTTGCCCTGGCCTTGCATCTTCTTGCAGGAACTGAAAGGCAGACTGCTGCCAACGTCATTGAGAAGGTGCGTAGGCTAGGCGTGGGTTTTATGGAACAAGAGTAGGAACCCATTTGAAAAGACCTCTATGATGTCCTCTCTTTATACAGTCGCGAACATTTCAAGTACTTACTCGTATTATCATAAATATTTAATTTCAGCCGATTTCGTAATTCCCACAAACGGGTCCAGTGCAAAGTTGTCAAAGGTAACAGGAAGCTGCAAGGGGCGACACTAGTGACCCTGTTTTTCTTCCACACTTCCCATGCAGAATTCAAGGGTATGGGAGCCCAGCGCGAACTGCCGAAGAGGCAGCGTGAGGCGAAAACCGCAGCTTAGACCCGCAGGGAGGTTTCTCAGGTGGCGGAAGGCGGAAATGTCCTCCCCGCCCCTTTTGCTTCTTCTAAATAATCGACATTCCTAAATAAAACTAGTGGTGCTAAAAGAGCACGTACTTTCTCGTCGGTATTTTCACGCACAATTACGCGAAAAACATTCCAGGAGGTTAATTTTCGAAAAGTTGTAGAATATTATATATTAGTCCTCTGGGATGGCGCATGGGCAGCGTATTAACTTCCTGTGCTGTGGTTCCGGGGTTGGATTCCCAGTCGAGGCAAAAATAGAGTTGTAGCTTTCCTTTAAAATCGTTCCAGTTTCTGAAGCTGTGTAACGAAGAAAAGCTCAAGCAGACGGATCTGGCTAGTTACTGTGAAGAAAATACGTCATGTTCGCCTCGTGTCGTTCTTACCTCCAAGCATGGGAATGTAAGTAGGCCCAGGCATAGGGGACACCGATAGCTGGCCGGCGTAGTCGGACTACCAACCCAATAAAATCATACAAACAATATTAGCATTACCATGACAAAAATCACATTAAATTAATTTGCGCGCGGTCCGTGGCCCGTTTGGTAGGGCACTGATCCGGCATTCGCCTGGTGTTGATCGGAGAAACCACGGAAAACTACCGATCATAGCAGTCGGCCGCTAGAATTCTCCTCCAGACAGCGACTGAATTCGACCTAGCTGAAAAGCTAGTGTCGAAATTCCTGCTGCCGTGGGGAGTGGGAACCTAGGACCTCCCGGTGAGAGGCGCTGCAGTGACATCAGTTGATGCACTGAGCTACCGCTCCCGGTCTGGTTGATGAAGGATACGCTTCGGTTTGCAACGGTAATTGACCCGAGTATTCCTCGAAAACGAACAAGTCGTTTTTTAGCTTAGTCTGAAATCGTCTTCGGCCTGTTTATTTGACTCGAGCACGTGTTGTGCAGTTGCCAAACCCACGGGATCCCGTTTACACTTAGGGCAAAAGAGTTTCCCAAACGATAAGATTCCTTCGTGAAAAATCTTACTCATTGTGTACGGTCCATCAATCTCTATCTTTTCCTCGAGTCAGAATCTGATCAAGATGTCCCACGGCCTTGACAGCGCCCGAAACCGTGTGGGGGCCTTGGTCGGACACGTGGAGTCACACTACTACATTCCTTCGCCAGCGCCAGGTCGATCGGCGGCAGCTGTGACAGCTCCAAACGAATGCCCCAGCACCTGCCATGGCCACAGAAACGAACTATCGTACCCAATCACAAGATAAAAGACTCAACGAAAGATCATCAATTTCGTTGGTAATGAATAATGTGGGGAAAATGCTCTATTGGTGTGACACGAAGGATTTTGTTTCTCGTATACGAATTACAGAGGAAGTATTCTAATTCTGCAGAAAAAGTGTTGATTTTTCGACAGAAAAACTCGTTTTGTGGTATCCTGATATTAAAAAAGATAATATTTGTTGATAGTGAATGTAGTAAATTACTTCATGGAATATGTAGTCAAAATTCATGTTTTGTAGGCTCTTGATACGAAAAAGTGATTTCCTTAAAACATCTGTTTGACGGTTTTCATCTGTGAACAGCACTAGCATCCACAGTCTAGACACGATTTTCACCAAAATTGGTATTTCCGATCTGTGTGGCCGATGTCGCGGCCGCTCGAATTTGAAAAAAAAAAGTTTTATTTTCGGGAGGATACTTCGCACGAAGCTCCAACAACATTTGAAAATTGTCTCAAAAATGTTCTAAATGTTTGCTCGATCACATCATTATACGATTATAAAAATGATATACGTCCAATTGTATTTAAATTTGAATTTTCGTAAATTTCAAATTGAAAATTGACCTCTGATGGAGAAATTCGCATAATTTCGCGTGCACGCCATTCCTCAACATGCTTTGTCAATGTCTTCTGGCGAGATTACTGGATCAATGCGGAGCCGTCCTGCGGAGCACGTCCCTAAATTGGTATCAATTCCTCTTGAACAATGTGCCCCTAACTCATCCCTAGGGTCCGCAACTGTCTTCTGGGAGTAGAAAGGCAAATGTTTGTATCTGAAGTGCTCATAGAAAGATACTACACGAGTACGAAGTATAAGTGGTGCGCAGGAGAGGCGTGCGATGAAAAAACAAATATTAAGAATCCAAGAAAAGAGGAAACTAAAATGCAATAAGATAAAGAAAAAGTAAATATAAAAAAAAGAGAAAAATGAAAACCGCCGAAAAATAAATATGAAAACATGTGTGAAGATGAAAAAGAAACAGAGACGAGGGTAACAAACAATAACAAGATAATTACCAGACAAAGAAGAGAACAAGACGAAAAGAAGTGGAAAATAATTCGAAGAGAAAAAAAATCTTCTCATACATTTAACGAAATGCGTTTTCTTTGAAAGAAAAAAAGAAGAATGAAAGGAAGAACAGGTAATATCTTTGTTGTCAGGGAAGAAAACAAGGTGGGAAAGAGAAAGGTGAAAAAAAGAAGAATACAAAGAATAAATCTCGATTTACAGGCTTTCTTTTGACGAACGACCCCGGAGATCGAACGAATGTACTCATGTGCTTCTGAGGGATCCAAAATCCAAACTGCGAGTGCGGAAAAACTAAACGCCACATAAATGAAACGTGTAAATCGGGCCTAAGGCACTTCGCCTTAGGTCCGATTTACACGCTTCATTTAGGTGGACTTTAAGAGGAAAGCGGTGTCACCCTAGTACCTTGGTACCCTACACCCTAGTACTCTACACCCTAGTACCCTACACCCTAGTACCCTACACCCTAGTACCCTACACCCTAGTACCCTACACCCTAGTACCCTACACCCTAGTACCCTACACCCTAGTACCCTACACCCTAGTACCCTACACCCTAGTACCCTACACCCCTATGTACTCTGCCCACGTCCTTGGCCTTGCATTCTTTTAGACGGCCGTGAACCCAGCCAACCGGAGGGCATCTCTCCCGCTGGCGCGTCATAAGGAAGACGGGGCCCGTGAGCGCTGGCGATAGCACGTTTCCTGGGGAGCTTGTCTCCGGCGAGGGCAGGGGTTGGCGGGGAAAAGCCAGCTGACCTTGGCTCATGCGCGAGCGCATTGACAATGTGATCAGAGCAAAAACCGCCAGGGGGGCGAGGTATATGTACCTTGGAGCTCCTCCGGAGCGGCATTCGCCTACCAGCATGCTCCGGACGGCGACGGTGGTGCTCCTGGTGGCGGTGGCGGCAGGCGCGTGGGCGGCGTTGCCTCTGCGTGAGTACCACTTAGGGATGGCAAAAAATCATCCATGTTTTCTAGCGGAAACATCGATACATTAACATCGATATTTTGCTTTCGATGTTTTCTTCACATCGATATTTTGTTGCAAAAACATCGATTTTTTTATTTTTATTTTTTAATTATTTTCTTTAATAATGGGGTTTATGCACGTTGTAGACTAGCAGCAATCCAAAACAATATCGTTACTTTTCGTGATCCTCTTTATCACGCTGCACATTTTACCTGTGCAACCTGAGGGAATTTTATGAGGTTTTACTTCGATGATATACGAATTGAAGTGACTAAATGGTTATGTACCGAAACACGATATTCTTTATTGTTAATTTTATTTCTTACATTCGATAATAATTTACATACTACATGCATAATAGTAAGTAATTACTTAATAATACATACTACTAACATGCTGGTAACCAAACAAAAAATATATCCGTTTTTACGTACTGTAATTAAAAATGGATAGGAAAATAGCATGTTTATTTGTATATAATTAAAACATAGATGTTTTTTCGTCACTGATTTCATCGACATCGAAAACCCTTCAGCGATATATTCAAATATCAATGTATCGATGTTTTGGTAAAATTGGCCATCACTAGTACCATTGCACTAGCGTTGCAAACCGTCCTTCATTTCTCTCTACCCGGTTCCATTCATCCCGATTCTTTTCCGATTTCCTATCAAACTCGTCCTCCCTCGCTTTCACTCCTGTCATCCATGTGAAAATCTTCATCCAAATTGCGTGCGTATTTTTCAATGAATGGCTTCCTTTATTATGTGCTATTGTAATATAAATTCTGAAATTGGTCAGGCGGAAGAGCAGGCTAAATGACCTGAGCCTCGCCACCAATAAAGACATTTATTTATTTATTTTATTGCCAGATGACATTAAACGATTAAATTCAATAGAAAAGTTTAAATCCCAAGTGAAATCGTTTCTGCTGCATAACTGTTTCTATACAATTAGAGACTATACTGAGCATCACAAGAAATGTTAAATTCATTTTAACTATGATACATAATGCATTATTTACCGTTTGGACTGAATAAATGAGTATAAACAACCTGTAACAACTATTGTACTACAGCTTCCGGGTCAATGACCCCCATCTCGATCAGGTTTTTCGTCCAGTTTCCCTGACCCATTGAGCAAATGCTGAGATGGCCCCTTGTTTTGCTTCTGGACATAAATGTAACTTCATTTTCTGTGCACGTCTTCTAGAATTCAGTGGGAAATACAATTATTCAAATTATCGTTTCCATGTTGTCGCGGCAGGAAATAATAAGAGCCAAAATTTATTGCTTATTTATCCTTGAAAATAGATTTTATTACATGGGAGTTTTTTTGTTTTTTTCTCCCTTTCAAAATTCAAAACTTATTGCTTGTTTATCCTTGAAAATAGATTTTATTACATGGGAGTTTTTCCCCCCTCACCCCCTTTCAAAATTCAAAATTTAAGTAGTATATGACAGTGTAGGGATCACAGAATTTTGAAAATGTGCACACAATTCACTTTTCCTCATAGCACGACATACGCAGTTTTTAACTGTTTTTTTGACGTAAAATAAAATTTAAGAAAATAAAATAAATAAATTGAAATCTGATAAGAAGGTAGAATCTATATTATTTAATACGTAAATACACGAACCTCCGTAAGCAGGGCCATTATTTGATTCCCACGCGCTACAATAAGATCCTGAAAGGTAAAAACTAGGAATTTGGAGTGTGTTTAGATCATTATGAGATAACCAATGTTCTGTAAAGCAAAAAATATCTATTTGACTCAGATTACACAGTAATTCTGCCTCGATAAATTCAATTTTATTTGAAAGAGATTGCACATTATGATACATTATTTGAATCTTTTGCATGTACCTACACGGATGCTTTTCTGCTGCATCTGACTGTCGTTGCTATTTATTTAACTCACTTTTACCTCGAATGCGTGGTCGAGGGAAGTATCGTGTCCCAGCAGTGTTAGGTGGTGAGGAAGGAGGGGTTACAGATGTAGAGGAATGAATAATGGGAGAAGTAGTACAAGGATTAGGTTTGTGGGATAAGGTAAGGTCCAAAGGGGTTCCGGAGGATGGAAGAGAACTAGAATATGTAGGTGGGGATGAGGTTTCGGTAGGATACTGCTGAGGTGTAAGGATGAGTTTTGCAAGTTCGCTACCAAGTGCATGTTTTACGACAAGGTTCAAGGGAAGACCACACCGGGTGAAGTGTTTTTCTGAGATAAAATTAAGCTTAAATAATTTAACATGTGAGCCTCTCATATGCAGTTTTAATTGGTTGTTTGCGTGTCTAATTTCTTTTCAGTGTTGGTTTGTTGTACCAGAAGAACAGAGTCGAGATTACAATGTTCGTGTTTTGGGCGGCACGTTGTAGTTTGTCAACATGTTTACTCAGGTGTAAAGCGACCACCCAAATTGATGGCATTATGTTCCCCTATGATAATGACTGCTCCCGTTTGGTGAGAGTTTTTGTGTGGGTGTCCAACTCCCTGATCACGTCGGCAAACCTCCCGTTAGATTTAAACACACACATGACAGAGAAATTGCATGGGAGTTTCCCACTAAGCAGGGAGGAGATTTGCCGCCCATGGCAATCTGCAAAAATTTAGTACCTTTTTGGTGGGCTCAGTGGGAATGTCCTTGTTTACTTGTGGGCCAGGTTGCGCAACTCTGCGTGTCTTTGTTTCTTTGCGCTTGCTAGTCTGTTTGCGTCGGTTTGTGGGTGGACGTGTCGATGATGGGAGGGGGTAGTGAGGATTGGGAAGACAAAGAAAATCATTGTCATAATCTAACACAGCAAATCTGTTTTCAGTCATAATTGGTAGTGATGATTGTGTTTTTGCTTTCGTGGATGGACGGTTGAAAGTTTCTGCGGTGTTGCCTATTGTTGTCCAACCGTCTGAGTTTTGAACGACCTCTTCTAGCCTTCGGATATGTTCATCTAAATTATTGTTTATGTGTGTGAAGGCTTTCACAAGGTCGGCTTTGAGAGTGTACAGAGTAGAAGGTGTATAGCGAATAGTAGCCATGTCACGAATGCGCATCAAAATGCGTGACAAATATGAGAATAAATAAATAGATGAGAAATTAGATTATAATGTGTAAAAATGTTTCCTAAATTATCTTTTTAATTTAAGTGTATTAAATTATTTAATTTAAGTTACGTATTTTTTAAAAAATAAAAGTAATTGTATTTACGTTAATAGATCTAAGCTGCAAACTAATAAATACAATTAGATTACTATACGTTACATCTATAAAGACCACAAAATTCACCACTTTGATATTCGTGAATTTGAAAACACGAAGTTCCGTTACTGTTATAGACGAAACTTTGAATTTTGATGTTTTTCACAATTATCACAACACTTTCACTAGTTGTTTAAACCTTTAGACAATTCTAAATTGATTTGTACAGCAAATAAGTATTAGAAGTCTTTGAACTCATCCAAATGCACGTTTGTCCGTTACGCTGTCTTTTAAACCAATAATTATTTACTTCTTTTCCACTACTTCGGACAATATAAATCTCTTTCAGCTTTTCTGTAACAAGTAAACAAGTAAAGAAAACAATTAAAAAAACTAAAGGTACCCGAAAGATTTAAGAGAGTAGTCAAAATTAGTAAAATATTGGAGCACAGCCTGAGCACGTCAGTCACGCAAGCAAGCAACCAACCTATTAAGGCGCTTATTTCATTTTTTTATTAGATCAATTGTGGAAGGGGACAGTTCGGTGTTCTATACCGGAAGGTGATGGTAATACTTCGCCATTTTAACGTGAGATCTGGTGCCAATAAATTGATTGATGTTTCCTAGCACCTCAGTTGCTGTGATCATTATGCTCTTAAGTGTTGTGAAAGTGATCCTCCCTAGCAGGATAGAGAGATCCTTAGCAAACCTATGCGTCGTTTTGCAAGGAGTTTTCAGCTTCAAGTATATCCCACAAGGCACCGGCGATGTTTGCCTGTACGATGTTTCTATTCTTTGCAATCGATATTTAAGGTATGAGGATATCCAATCTAGGGAAATACCACGAATTCCATATGAAGGTAATTTTGAGAGATAAATGTTAGGTCAATGGAGTCAAAACCTTTAAAAAGATTTTAAAACATTCTAATAATTCCTTAATTTTGATCTATTGATGAAGGAACATCTTTAAAAAACATTAAAAAGGCCAGTTTCAGGTAGTTTTTGTTTTTCTAATTCCATATTGAGAGTCTGAATACGCTTTGTTCTTGCTGAAAAAAGGCTATATTAGAAAATATTAAAGTCTCTCAAATATGAATATTTTTGAAAAAATTGACAAAAGAGACTTTAGTGCACGTTAGCATGTGTGTGTCTGTGTGTGGGGGAAGAGGGGACAACGATTAGGAAGTAAGGATCGCACGACGTCCAGGGCTATTTAGTACACTCCTCCGACATCTGCCTCGTTTAGATCGCAGAATCCGCGGAGAACGACAGATCAGAGGAGCCGAACGCCAAACTGGCCGAATTCAGCTTACCTTTCTACCTTATGTCCACTAGCGTCAGGACTCGAACTCTTAAGACCTCCTCGTTACATTCCATGTATCGGCAATCGTTGCGAGACTTTTGAATAATGCAGTACGTGTAAAATCCACTCGCAGATTACAAATGCCTAATTATCGCGGGACTAGCTTCTACTCGCAGTGCCTCTGACCAGGAGCTCCTAGGGTCCGAGGCCCGATAGCGGCAGGATTTCCGACACTAGCTAGAGAGCCGCTGTCTGGAGGAGAATTCTAGCGACCGGCTGCTCTGGTCGGTAGTTTTTCGTGGTTTCTTTGGTCAACACCAGGCGAATGCCGGAGCAGTACCCTAAAAAATTCGCCACGGACCGCGCGCGATCTTTCCTTCCTCTTCCTTACCCTATCTTAATGCAGTTACATGCACTACACTACTACAAATGGTGGGAGAGTGGTCGTGAGCTTGACCCAGCTAGGGCGGTGCACCACAGGTGGGAGATACCTGGTTGAGGAAAAAACCCGCAAGCCGACGTATGTCGGCACCGGAATTCGTCTGCAGCGGGGAAATATTATATCCACCTCCCGCTATAAAAACATTCATTACGCGTACGGGACTAATGACCTTAGCAAATGACGCGCCCGGAATCACTTATTAATCAAGCAATGTTGGTTGCTTTCTCCTGGAAACCACACAGAAGGTCCTCCCTCATACCTATGCAAAACCATTCGGTGCTTACCGAGCACCCGGGAGCGGTAGCTCAGTGCATCAACTGATGTCACTGCAGCGCCTCTAACAGGGAGGTCCAGGTCGAGTCCTGACGGCGGCTGGATTTTCGACACTAGCTTTTCAGCTAGGTCGAAATTAGTCGCTCTCTGGAGGAGAATTTTAGCGGCCGGCTGCTCTGATCGGTAATTTTCCGTGGTTTCTCGGATCAACACCAGGCGAATGCCGGAGCAGTACCTTACAAAACGGGTCCCGGACCGCGCGCGATCTTTCCTTCCTCTTCCTTGTCCTATCCTCTCCCCTGGGAGGGGTCCTGGTTAGGGGGAACCCCACTAGCCGACGGTAGGTCGGCGCCGGTTCTCGCCATCCTGCGGGGGAAGATCACCGCCATCTCCCGAGAAAAACATGCACTACACTTACGGGACGAATGACCAACCCAGTTGACGCGCCCAGAAATACGAAAAAAATAATCAATCTTACAGAGCATCGAAATTACTGGGTTTGTGTTGCAAACAGCAAACGTGAAGAAATCGCCAGGTGAAGCGCTA
The DNA here is from genome assembly GCA_964035755.1 of Teleogryllus oceanicus. Classification (NCBI taxonomy): domain Eukaryota; kingdom Metazoa; phylum Arthropoda; class Insecta; order Orthoptera; family Gryllidae; genus Teleogryllus; species Teleogryllus oceanicus. The sequence goes on along the minus strand of CAXIVR010000008.1, from coordinate 3,914,401 downwards.
ATGGGCGGGCAGTATGGGTCCGTGAACGGCCGTATTCGCCTGCGGGCGGACATGATCGTTTACAAGCGAACATTTTAAACGTCAGTGAAGGTCCGTGGCCCATTTGGTAGGGTTCTGTTCTGGTATTCGCGTGGTGTTGATCGGAGAAACGTCGGAAAACTACCGATCAGAGCAGCCGGCCGCTAGAATTCTCCTCCAGACAGCGACTGAATTCGACCTAGCTGACAAGCTAGTGTCGAAAATCCTGCCGCCGTGGGCGAACCTAGGACCTCCCTGTCAGAGGCACTGCAGTGAGATCAGTTGATTAACTGAGCTATCTCTCCCGGATTTACACTACACTACCATACATGTCTGGAGTGGTCGGAGCTTCAACCTTATCCGATTGGAACGATGCCCCGCTGGAGATGGGACTACCTTGCAAGTCGACATCGCCATATCAAACGTATCAGAGAAGGAGAAACAGCTAGGTTAAAACATGCATTACACTTATGGGATAATAACCATAGTAATTTACGCTCTCGGAAGTCCATAATCAACGACACGTAGAAGGATTTTCAGTGACTTCACTCTTAACTCTGACGGGAGAAAATTGATATGCAGAATTCATTGCGGCCACCTTGACATTGTATTGCGGCAAATAATTCGATCATAACGGCTCAATATTTAAAACCACACATATGACAGTAAAAGAACGAGTACGCTCCTGACCACCATTCCTAATAAGCTATTCCTCGAGAGGAATAAAAGTGGCTAAAATATGCCATTATATTTGTGAGTGAAATAAACTCTCTTAAGCAAATACTCAAACTCTCATGACACTATTCGCTATATAAACAAAACTTATCTCGTTCCATTTATTTTGTGAACATTGCAAAAGTAATAATGAAATTTTCACTTAGGTTTAATCGTAATCTAATTTAATCATTTTTGTCAATGGGTACCCCTATTAATGTACAGTAAGAAATAGAAGTGCATAAAACAATTATATTATTTAAATATTGATTTTATTACTTACGCTGTTGTTAATTCGTGTCCATTGTAAATTCCGAGCAATTCCAGCATTGTATCTCCAACATTGTATTCTGGCCAATGTATACTCGTAGTACTAAGTGTTTTGAACGGATATTCCTTGAGCAATAACAGTTGAAATATTACCTTCATTACGATGAAATGCAACTCTAAAAGCGCAAATGCAAAAGGCGTCCGCTAAAAGCGCTTAGAATAATTCACCCATAAACTGAACCCAAAATTCACCCAAATGTCACCCATAAACTGAATTATAAAGTCATCATCTCACGATTGATCGTAAATCTAAAAAAAGCAAAATAATACAACAGAAAAGACGTGAGAGTGTAGCCTTCTGCGGCCGGAACTTGGCTGTCAGAGAGACAGCGCGTCTAAGGGACAGGGGCCGGCGTTTCGGCCGCCATTCTGAGACCTTCGTCAGGGTGTAATGCCCTGGCATTACAAACAGAAAACACTTCTACACAACGCCGGACGAAGGTAAGATGGAGTCACGGTCAGTGGCGGCTCGTCGGTATTTGCACGTTCGCATGTGCACAAATAATTGCGGTGCAATTTTTCTTAAACATTTCTTAACAAGAGGGGAATTTTTCAGAGCGTTTCCGAAACATATTTCAAAGCACGCGCCGTTCAGAAGCTGCGATTGACAGTCCACCGCCAATGCTATTCGTGACAGCGAACTGGAGCACACTCGGGAAATGCGAACGAGCCAAGGGCGTCTTTGGATACCGCGGGTTTGCAGGGGAAAGAGGGGGAACAATGGTCGCTTTTTGGGCGGTTGGAGCAGACTCCGGACACTGCGGATTTTTTCTGCGCAGACGCAGTGGTGACCTCTGGAAGTGCCTTGACATGTCGTGAAGATATAACACTCGGGTAGCACAAGCTTTTAAGAGAAGTAAGTCTGACATTGAACAAAGAAAGTGTGAGATCTCTCCACTTAAATGAGCTCTCATCCCTTCCAAAGCAATTCTTCGGTAGCGTGCGAAACGCAAACGCATTGCTGTGCAGTGTTGCATTCATAAGTATTGAGTTAATTGAATGTTATTTGCACATTTTAATGCGAGTTGCAATTACAAATCCATTCCTGAACATGTGAAACCAAAACATATTGTGTAAACGTATGTAGTAAGCTACTTTTTAATGCGTTTTGAAAACCCAAAGTTTGAGTGTTCGTTTTTCTGTGAAGTGTATTTGTACAACTGACAATGAACAGCGTCGAAAATATTAAAATGATATCAATGAAAAAGTCACAGAAAAAATTGCTGAAAAGAAACAGCATTTACTGAAGCGACAATTTTTTGAGTAGTGGGTATAGAAACTTGTACTTTTAACCTTAAATTTGTGCAGCCAGTTTATGGAAAATACTCTATAGCAAAAGTGCTCTTTGACTCTTTGAAAAACCGTTCTGAAGTGCGGAATCATGCAGTAACGCAACGCAAATTGTAAATATTTTGGAGGGGTCCTTGTCGAGCGAAGTCGAAGCGGGTGTTGTGAAAAGAAATGCGGCCAACCCTCGTTGCTGAACAAAGGAACTATTCAACATGTTATCAAACTTCATAAGATTCCTCTTTTAATTGTCATTATTTATGTTAATTAAATATGTGTATTCTTGAAATGTATATCTGTATATATATGGGACCGTGAGCGGCATCAACTGAGGTCACTGCAGCGCCTCTGAGCGGGAGGTTCTAGGTTCGAGTCCTGACGGCGGCAGGATTTTCGACTAACTTTTTTGCTTGGTCGAGTTCAGTCGCTGTCTGGAGGAGAATTGTAGCAGTCGGCTGCTGTGATCGGTAGTTTTCGTGGTTTCTCCGATCAACACCAGGCGAATGCCCATCTCGATTACCCATCTCGATCAGGTTTTTCGTCCAGTTTCCTGATCCATTGAGCAAATGCTGAGATGGCCCCTTGTTTTGCTTCTGGACATAAATGTAACTTCATTTTCTGTGACGTCTTCTAGAATTCAGTGGGAAATACAATTATTCAAATTATCGTTTCCATGTTGTCGCGGCAGGAAGTAATAAGAGCCAAAATTTTGCTTATTTATCCTTGAAAATAGATTTTATTACATGGGAGTTTTTTGTTTTTTTTTCTCCCTTTCAAAATTCAAAATTTATTGCTATTTATCCTTGAAAATAGATTTTATTACATGGGAGTTTTTGTTTTTTTTTCTCCCTTTCAAAAATTCAAAATTTAAGTAGTATATGACTTAGTGTAGGGATCACAGAATTTTGAAAATGTGCACACAATTCACTTTTTCCCCATAGCACGTCATACGCAGTTTTTAACTGTTTTTACGTAAAATAAATAAATAAAAAATAAATAAATAATGCCGGAGCAGTACCCTAACAAACGAGCCGCGCGATCTTTCCTTCCTCTTTCTTGTCCTATCCTCACTTCTTACACACACACACTAACATGCACTACACTACCACATATTCCGGGAGACCGGTCGGAGCTTAGAGCTTGTCCTGGTTGGGCGGTGCCCGCTGGTAGGAGAGTCCTGGTTAGGGAAACCCCACCTAGCCGACGGTAGGTCGGCGCCGGATATCGCCATCCACCGGGGAAAGATCACCGCCATCTCCCGAGAAAAAACATGCACTACACTAGCGGGACTAATGACAAAAGCAGTTGACGAGCCCGGAAACACGAAATAATCAATCGATCAACCTATGTATGTATGTATGGGCATGTGTGTGTATGTGTGTGTATGTGTGTGTGTATGTGTGTGTGTATGTGTGTGTGTATGTGTGTGTGTATGTGTGTGTATGTGTGTGTGTGTGTGAGAGAGAGAGGGGGGGAGGAAGGGAGAGAGAAGAGAGATGTTGCACACCCTAATAGTATGAGCACGAGCCGCCACTGAGTCACGCACAATTGCTAGGCGTCACCCATACTTTAACGCCATGCACTGACCATCTAAAATCGGTTGGAGTGAAGGAGAATACGTCACTTCCGTCACTCGCAATCCGCTTCCTGCTGGCATTGTTCTCCCAATGTCCCGAGCGCCGCGCTTGAAGTTTCACGTCATAAACCGCTTCTCAGAAGGTTAAATCTGGGAACTGCAGACTCTTTCTTCGTGGGAACGTCACCTCGCTCGCCGCCTGAGCTTCTGGCCGAAGAGGGAACAGGCGCGGCGCGGCGCGGTGCAGCGGGAGAAAGCTTCCGGTGTTGCTCGCCTGGGCGCGCGACCGCCGGCAAGGAGGACGGGTTTCAGCTCCTACGCATGCCGAGAACGACCTCTCAAACGTGTCGTCGCAGGGTCACGACTAGTGCCGGCAACTGAGAAATAGGTTTCCTTCCGATTCTTTCCTGCCTTTTCAATCGGAGCTTCCGAGTGACCTCCGGTTGGTTCTTGACCGCGAAATTCAAATTTCTACATTTTCCTATCTCCTGTATTTCCTTCAACCAGACGGTGATATGTAGAGAACGGAAAAATATTTAGTATGAACTCAAAATATGTCATAAATATGTAATGAAAACAGTAGAATATGTAAGAATATGTAAATAGGATATATTATGTAATTATAAAATACACTATTATAAATATATTTACATAATAAGAACTTACTTTTATACAAAATGTCATACACAAAGTATAAAAGCATTCCAAACATTTTAAAATTCGATTGCAAAGAACAAGTGATGCACACTTGTACCATACGGTACTAGAAACTTCACAAATTGTTATCCAGGAATGTAGTTTATCAGCCATATTAGACGCAATAGAAGCCATTGTACAAACTGTAGATATCTATGACCAGCAAAGTTTCTTGGAAATTAAGGTTAAAGGTCGCCAAACGTGGCCACAATGATACTTTTCACATCTAAAGATGAAAATGATCTGTCGCTGACGCGCACTTCCCGCTCTGAAATAACTGAAGCAGGCGCGCCAAACTGAGGATATTTGACCGCGTCTTTACGTAGTGTATGTACCTCGAGCAAAGTACGCAGTAACATCCAATCATAATGTAGGGAAAATTGCTGATTTTTTTGAAAATACTTCTATTTATAAAAATATGTAAGAAACTTCTTAGAATAAAAAAAATATCTTGAGAAAATACCGAAATATGTAAAATATGTAAAATATGTAATATAATACCAAATATGTAACGGAAAAAATATATATTGCATTAGGACGGCAATAATTCGCAAATATTAAAATTTTGATAGCGGTAAGTAGAAGGACAAAAAAATGTAATTACATAAAAATCCGGTCTCTAGTGATATCTTCACAACCCGGCAGGCTGATAAATAGGGAGGAATTTCTGGTGAACACATACGATGTTTGAGGAAAAATAACCTTCTGAAACGATATGGCTTTGGTTATCCGTCGAGCGTCGTCGCCCAGAATATAGACTCCTACGCATGTCTATGGCCTTTATCTAACTTCCCCATGAAATGATTTCTAGCAAGGTTGCTATATATTTTTATGTGTCATAAAATAACAATAATTAAAGTGAAGTAAGAGTGTGCAATTTAACTAGTTATTCATGCCAGGTGCTCTACCATTACTGTACCAAACGAACCATTATTATTATGATTACATTATAATAAAATATGTAAAATGGAGAAGGAAAGCACAGAAATTCTACGTCTAAATTGCTTGGCATTTTATTCCCTACGCGTCATACATGAAGCTAAGACCGGCAGACAACAAATACGTAAGAACATTCTGATTGGCTCAGTAAATTGAGCGGATCTCGCCGCGTGAACTAGTGGAACCAGTCATCCGATTCCGCCCATTCCGTTTTTTCCTCCGTCGCTAGAACCGGAGATACATAGAGGTGGTTCATGATCACTTAGAAGGTCTCCCCACTACTCACTCTACGTCGTGCGCCATCTCACCTTTTGTGTACACTAGACGCACACGTCCATTTCACGCGAGGCGAATAAGAAGCCGTGGCCATGGAAAAGTCTGCGGAGGGCGTAAGAAATACGCCTCAATTGTGTCCTTTATAAACCAGATCCAGTGAAATATGTTTCGTTTGTTTACAGCCGAATATGTTCGTCCTTGCAGCGTCAAGCTTTCAGACCGGAAGTTCAGCCAATGTGCCCTGGAAAGGGCCCAAGAGATCTTGCCGAAAGTACTGAAAGGTAAGATGTTTCCGTAACAGAAGGATTGCTTTGCTAACGGGTGACACATATCCTAACGATTCATAGTTTCTACCAACTTTATTATCATTAGAACCAATTTCGTATAAATAAAGACTATGTAAATCGATCGTTCAAAATATAAAGGATAAGCTGAATCACTGAAGTGTTAGTACGATAGAAATTGTGAAATTATAATATTACGTAACCATACGTAACTGAACTATTCTTCTTCTGGTCTTCGCTTGTTTCATATTTTATTTCCAACAAGTGGTCTTCAATTTCGCTATCACCACCCATGATGTTTTCGTTTCTTATTTGAATACATCATCATTCAACCATCACTTATACGTCTCTTGCATTAAGAGTCCATTTTAGCAACAAAGTAGCCAAGTGTTAACGCGCATGAAGCGTGCAGACGAATCAAAGCGTCAACGCCGGATGACACACCAGAGGTGGCGAGTGAAAGGGGAGGGGAGGCAGGAAATGACGTCTGTCATTTGCGTAACAGCCAGAGGCGCGTCCATGAACGCAAGGTACGCACTGCGTACTTTGAAACTTGAAGAAAAAAAATTACTTTATTTGTAACAGAAAATAAATCTTACTTCATTTACAACATAAATCTTATTTATCGAAAGCGTTGTATCGTTTTAAGCTAGCAGATGAAATGCTCGCGTTTGTCAACAATGATACGCCGGGCGTGAGTAACTCGGGTGTGCCCGATATATTTCGCGGGGCCTGCAATCGCCTGAGTTGCGAGACCTCTCTTGAATGAAAGCAGTTAAACGAAAATCTTGGCTTTCAATCATAAATGCGTACAGGTGTACGTGCACTGAAGTGCATAATTCTAAGCGCAGTATATGTTTCTGCTTATACGTACTATTTTAGATTTTAGTTTATCGTTATAAGTAAAAGTACCACGTGAGTTACAGTACGCAATCAGTAAGATGTTGGTGTTCCGCTAGTGTTAGTGTTCCGGAAGGAAAAGCACTAACATGGATCCGTACTGCGGTACTGCAGGCCGCGATGTAGACTGACACTCTTGTGTGATTTGTGATTTATTGGTGAGTTTTGTTTCGCGGAACTTTCAATATAAGGAAGGCTAACTCCAGACATTACTACAACTATTACTTTAAAAACCTGTGTTGGGAAATTTAATAGCCCACTTTTTGAAACAAATAAATGGCTCACCGGCCTTATACATTTTATTGCTTACCCAAACTAAGCCCTTTACTCCACGCCACTGGTAACAGCGACGGCTAAATATAAAAGTCAAGCCTCAACATCCAGATACCGGGGACTTAGAAAGCTACTGAGCCGGACAGGTCTCTACGGTTGCCAAATTACCATAAACATTCGCATCGGGTCCAAAGAGCACGTACGCCACTTCTGACGAGTGAGCTGTATCATTGAAATGTCAGTAGGATATGTTGCAATATTGAAAATGTTATATTGCATTAGATATGTATATGAAATTTAATTTCAATTTAAAAGCATAATTTGTTAAATTTAAAGAAAACGTTCACTTCTTTTGGTCTTTCAAATTTCAATTATTCGTTCAATTAAAGAATCAATAAAATAGTCTAGTTATTGTTTTTTCTGTTTTATTTCATTCGGCGGGAATATTTTTTCAGAAAATGCCGAAGTCTATTACTATAACACTCGACGTACAAATTATATTCATCAGGTGACAGTATCAACAGCTCATTACAAACAATTCACATACAATACATGTACATTATTTTACAACTCTTTGCCAGATGTCATTAAACGATTAAATTCAATAGAAAAGTTTAAATCCCAAGTGAAATCGTTTCTGCTGCATAACTGTTTCTATACAATTAGAGACTATACTGAGCATCACAAGAAAAGTAACATTAATTTTAACAATGATGCATAATGCATTATTTACCATTTGGACTGTATAAATGAGTATAAACAACCTGTAACAACTATTGTACTACAGCTTCCGGGTCAATGACCCCATCTCGATCAGGTTTTTCGTCCAGTTTCCCTGATCCATTGAGCAAATGCTGAGATGGCCCCTTGTTTTGCTTCTGGACATAAATGTAACTTCATTTTCTGTGCACGTCTTCTAGAATTCAGTGGGAAATACAATTATTCAAATTATCGTTTCCATGTTGTCGCGGCAGGAAGTAATAAGAGCCAAAATTTATTGCTTATTTATCTTTGAAAATAGATTTTATTACATGGGAGTTTTTTTGTTTTTTTTTCTCCCTTTCAAAATTCAAAATTTATTGCTTATTTATCTTTGAAAATAAATTTTATTACATGGAGTTTTTGTTGTTTTTCCCTTTCAAAATTCAAAATTTAAGTAGTATATGACTTAGTGTAGGGATCACAGAATTTTGAAAATGTGCACACAATTCACTTTTCCCCATAGCACGTCATACGCAGTTTTTAACTGTTTTTTGACGTAAAATAAATAAAAAAATAAATAAATAAATTCTGACTCGGAATGGAGGATTTGTATCTGGAAATGTAAATATAACCGAAGAAATGTATTACCTCTATCTTGTTATAACTTTCAAAAACATGTTAAATACTTATTCTAAATTTTAAATGCTTGGATATGATTCAGTCCTATTAGGGATAGAATGAAAGAATTTGAACTTACAATTTGTATTTTTAGTAGTTCAGGTATTATCTTATATTTTCTTTCGTGATGTAGGTGATGCAAAGTATTCCATTCCCAGCTTGGATCCACTTCACGTCGACTATATGGAAGTGATCGAAGGCAAGGGACCGCTGGGATTGCAACTTATTGTAACAGACGCCAATATATACGGCCTTCCGAAGACCGTTGTCAGCACTGTAACGTAAGTAGTCTTCGTTTCTTTTCATATTTCTATAACATGCTTCGGTGTATTATTACCAGAAATTAAATATACCAGCGCAAAATATCTATAAAGATTACAAAATCATCCCGATAATATCCCTCACATCATCCCAATCAACATATTTGACAACTGTGAACTGACAACATCGTCCTTTAGACCCAGTCTTCGACGAATGGTCCTTTAGAATAAGTCCTCTACGACATTGTTCTTTAGAGCAGGTCCTCGACGATATTACCGAGAGCGAGTATCAACTGATGTCACTGCAGCGCCTCAGACCGGGAGGTCCTAGATTCGAGTCCCGACGGCGGCAGTATTTTACGCACTACCTCTTCAGCTTGGTCGAATTCAGTCGCTGTGTGGAGGAGAATTCTAGCGGCCGGCTGCTCTGATCGGTAGTGTTCCGTGGTTTCGCCGATCAACGCCAGGCGAATGCGAGAGCAGCACCTACCAAACGGGCTACGGACCGCGCGTGATCTGTCCTTCCTCTTCCTTTTCCTATCATCTCCCCTTACATACAGTTACACTAACATGCACTACACTACCACATATTCCGAGAGACCGGTTGAGAGCTTAGAGCCTGTTCGGCTGGGGCTTCCCTTGGTGGAAGATACCTTTTTGAGGAAAACCCTGTTAGTCGTAGATGGTAGGTCGGCGCCAGATCTCGCCATCCCATGGGGGACGATCACCGCCAACTCCCGATGAAAAATGTGCACTAAACTTACGGAACTAATGACCCCTTTGTGTCAAAACCGTCCATCAAATAATACACAAAATCTCATCTAACCTCATCATAAAAATTGTAATTGATAATTTCAGTAGCAAACAAATCTTTAGTGAGTAATTCTGCCGCTAGAGGGATGATGTTCGTACTTTCCAATAGATAGCTGACTGCACGCTGTCCTAATGGGTGGAGGTGAGGTGGAGTAGGCAGCAAACAACAACTGAACAGCAAAAGCTTGGCATGTCGAAAGCAGCCCAGTGGCACTGCAAGAATTTGTTTGTACAAGTTAAATACGAATACTTTGTATTTATTAATACGCTACGGTTCTATCATAGAAAAATGAAGTTGAAGACAATCAATTAACATTTAAAATAAAAATATAATTTAATTTTTTTAAAATTTGTTGCGTCATTGACGCTTCGCGTCTCTTAAGTCCTTCTTGGGCGTTGAGCGCTTGCTTGGAGTAATCCCCTTTACGTTTTTGTCAAGTCTGGTCACGTCGCAGACCGTGCCTCTTATCCCTTCGGCCAGAGGCTCGATACCGGCTAGGAACTAGGAACCCCGGGATCTAATGGTCACCCGACGAGGACCCCGCGAGTCTCGAATTCGCTTAACTTCCGTGACTTCACGGAGCGTAGTAAACAAATTCGGTTAACGATATCGGCTTTTAAATGAAATGAATATAAACCTTGATGAATCCCTTTCCAGCTCCAACTCTCTTCGATATTTTTACCTATGACGCGCCGACAAACCCTCACAGCCCCCTCGCTATCTTCGCCGACCAAGTCGTATACTCAACAAACCAAGTTACAGATGAAGCAACCATTGATATTCAAAATATATTGTACGGCGGCGATGGTGTAGCGGTTAGCGTATCGGACTGCTATACCCAAGTTTGCGGGTTCAAACCCGATCGAAGTCGTGGCTTTTTAAGGGCGAAAAAATCCTTCGTACGCCTTCCTTCGGAGGGGAAGTAAAGCCGGCTGTCCCATGTAAAAGACCCTCAAGCCTAAATGACGCCTCTGAGCTAAATTCAAATCGCCTGTTTCGTCGCCCAAGTAATACCTTCTTTCTCCCATGATTGGTGAAAGGAGTGTAACGAAATTTGCGTGGTCAGACGAAAGAGCAGGCCTCATGGCCTGAGTCTCGCCACGTAAAATAAGGCCAATTCAATTCAATTCAAGTCAAAACCAACTGGATCAAATCTCCGATTGGGCCAACAAATGGTGCATCAAATTCAACCCAACCAAATTTCAAGCTAAACTCTCCTCTCTCCGCAGACCACCCTTACCTCCACCTGTAGCATACAAGTCCACACCAATCCCTTGGTTACCATCCAACACGCCAGTCAAATACCTCGGAGTCCTCTTTGACCGTCGCCTACCCTGGAAACCCCACATCCACCATAGACTTGCTCTATCCACACAAAGAACTCACCAGCTTTTCTACTCAGCCGTCCTTCCCAAATCCGGACCTTTGAAAATATTTTCCTAAGGACTATAACCAAAGCACCTTCGTTCATACCCATTGATCTACTTCATCTCGAGCTCGGTATACCCCTGATTACCACCAACATCAAGCAAAGCGCCCTTAAGTTTTACCACAAAATCCCTTCAATCCCACAAGCCCTCCACTTCCAATTAGAGAAACAAACCCCAAATAGAGCACGTATCCGCAGGAAACTCCCTAGACACTTTTTCGATCCACCTTAAGCCTCTCACACACACAACTCCTCTAAATAATCCTAACCAAAAATATAACTTCTAAATTAAACTCAATTCTGTAGTTATGTATCTAATGTATTCCATCCCATTGTAAAAGATACTACGCCTGAAAGCAAATAAATTAAAAATACAATGCAAAAGACTGTTCTCCCGAGTACTGCACGCCAAACTACACGTTTAATTTAAACATTTTGTTTTCAGGCACATTTCAAAACCCAAAAATGTTGATACATACGTGGCTACAGTTCCAGAAGTAACAGTGAATGCCAAGTACAACATCTCTGGGCGAATCTTGCTGTTGCCTATTGTAGGACAAGGAGATGTAGTCATGAAGTTCAGTAAGTGATCTAAAATCAAATATCTTACCCACTGAATTATGTAGTATGTTTTACTGTCGCGCCTTAATGCGTTTACGTGGTACAGACAAAGTGTTGAAATACTGCCAGTAACGAAACGAAATGATTGCGGGCCCGCCCGCAAAACTGTTAAATAATTTTTAACTTTTTAATAATTTTTCCACTTTTCTCTACCATAACAGTCCTCTTCTTTCAAACTATTTGGTTCCAGCAATTTATACATTTCCTGATTCCTTGTATTTTGCGGTCTTCCTTTTTTTCTTCTTACTACTGGAGTCAATCATATCTGTTTGGATATCTTGAGATTTCTTTCTTCTTGATTAAAATGGACCATTGTAATGTTAATTATTACTCCAGTGTGCGTCATTTTTAATGTCTATAATATTTGATTTGTTTCTTTGTGTGTTTTCCACGATGATTTGAAATCCGTAATCGGTATTTCCGCATCAGCTCCAGTTTTTTTCTCTCTACAACCCTACATATGTTTTTGACATTCGTGGTCTTTATTAGATGTTAATGCTACTGCGGAATATTTCTTTTTAGACAGAGTGTTAAAATTAATTGAGTATATAACATGTTAAAGATAACTCAATTTCATTAATTAGCATGAATACAAAATGCAAAAATGCCCCAAATGTGTTTTGCTACATTTGTGGTAATGTGACGTTGTCAGGGCAAAGTTCAAACATTACAAGAACAGCATTTGCGAAGGTCAGCTATTACGCTTATTTTCATATGAAATTCAGAGATCAGGATAAGACCTTTGCTCCACAGATACGGTGTTGAACACGTGTTAGGTTTGCTTAGACGAGGAAACAAGGGTATCGTAAACGCAATTATCTTTTGGTATCCCTAAAGTGAGGAGGGAAGAAAAATATTTAACATATTGCTACTTTTGCATGACGAAATTACAACGTATTTAATGTCGAGAGACTTTATTTTATATTTCAGAGGCAGAGGGATATCAAGGTCGCTAGAACATTAATATAATGGCTGACGTTTTGTGGTGTCTGAAAAGAGATTAAACTGAAGCCCCTAGCGGTTTAATATCACCGGTCTGCGTCATTTTTTGTCTAATACTTTATTTGTTACTTTATGCGTTTTCACAATAATTTCAAATCTGCAATCGGTATTTCTGCGAATAAACGAAAGGCGCTTAAGTAATATTTTCTTTAAAATAATTATATTATGTGAAAAAAACTTTAAAATAAACAAGGGAAAGATGAAATAGCTACATTTATTTCAATCATTTACATTTATTACTCACTACAGATGCATACGGAAGGGACGTAAGAGGGTAAGGATTTTTCCAAAATATTTACTTTTTTAATATTATTTTCTACTAACAAAGGTTGCGTGAAAACTATCTCGTGTTTATTTCACTAAAAAGTTAGCTTCATATAATCTGCTCTTATTGTCTGACCTGTTATGAAGTTATTGACGCTCTATAAACAGAAAATATCCTAATAGTAAAACAATATTCGTAGTTGTATCATTCCAAGCACTAACACTAGACGTGATAAACGAAAACAAATATTATTTTTGAATTCCGCTTGGCTAATTTCTATAAAAACCATTGAAGCAATTTTAACATCAAACTTTTTTTTAAACCGCAGGACAGTGTTATCAGATAATACGTTTTATAATTACCAGATTGCAAATCTGATGAATTAACCTCCATGAAGTAGATAAAATCGAATTAATCTTCTCAATGAATCCGTTTAATTACTATGACGGCCATCTGAAGCATCCACATTATTTATTATTTACTATGTATTATCGTCTCATATTATTTCAGTAGGATACATATCTTTGGGGCTCCCAAATGCAACCAATTTTTATAAATGAGGTCTCTAAGAAAAGAATTTCACGGAGACGTGACGAATTGCTCTTTGACTTTAAAAGTATGAAGAATTTGGTTTAAAAAATGCATCTAAATATTCATGTCAAATGCAACTCGCAACACTTTATAGCATTTTCGAATCTATGTTGTGAAATTACTCCAAAACAAAGCGTTCTAAGACCTTAAAAACCAAAATTTTGAGGCCCAAGTCATCAAAGAAACGTTCGGCACACCGTAATCTTCAGGATGAGATCTTCTTGAATATCTTCCATTACGTTTTTGTTGGTCCGGCTTTCCTCAATATAACTCCTCCTGCTCAGAAACGTGCAAAATCTGCAATTCAATGTGAAATTAAACTAATTACTTTATATTCTACGCGATTGAATGACATGGGTGATCTCTCTGCTCGGTAAGAAAGTTAAAGAAGAATAGTTTGTATTGACAAGGGTGAATTGAATTGTCAATCGCGAGGAGACATATAGAACAAGTGACGAAAGATAAGAGGATCTTGACCGGGAGCGGTAGCTCAGTGCATCAACTGATGTCACTGCAGCGCCTCTGACCGGGAGGTCCTAGATTCGAGTCCTGACGGCGGCAGGATTTTCGACACTAGCTTTTCAGCTCTTTGTCTGTCCTGCAGTATCATAAAATAAAGTTGTCAGGATTGTTAGATAATCATCGTTTGTAATTTGGGATGTAATATTTAATGATCTTTTCAGAAAACCTTAAACTGACGTATCAGTTTAATGCGGAAATGGAAAAGCGCCAAGACGGCGACTTCTACTACGTGCCCCAGCCCGGTGCCCTCCTGGACGTGGAAGTGGACGGCATGACGGTTCACCTCGACAACCTCTTCAACGGCGACAAAACCCTCGGTAAGCCATGTCAGCCGTCAACTCTAACTGAGCACTCTACTGACGTTTTCTTCAGTCCGATATGGCATTCTTCACACTGTAACGGTGACTTTAAAGTCGCCATTTTCGAGACAAAAAAAAGTGAATTTCAATATGCCGAAGAGCGGAGAATACTTCGGTATGTTCAAATGATCAGATAATAGCACACTATGAAAGGATGATGTAATGATGGGTATTAACACACGAGTGTGATATTATAATACGAGCGAGAATCGAAAACGTTACACGAGTGTATTAATACCCATTACATCGAGATTCACACGGTAATTTTTTCTACGACTTTTATAAGTTAAACGTTTACATTGAATCGTTTCGTGGCAGTTGACGTGCAGGATTCAGCCAAGGCCACACAGCGGACGGGTCCCTAACCCTACCCTCGCATGCTGCCCTAGGAGGCTGTGATTACCAATCCGCCTGCGAGGGAGTACTGCGTTAGGCAAATGCGACCAAAAACTTCAAAACCGACAACAAAATTATTGTCAAGTATTTAAATGACACAATGAACAAACATACTAGAACGATTCTCAATAATTAATTAATTGTCAATATTTGGTTTGTAAACTTCTCTGTGATTGGTCAATGATCTGTATGATATGTATCGTAATCAGTATCATTATTCAACTGGTTGCAGCCATTATACAAGTGGACAGCATTATACAATGGGAGTAGAAAAACTTTTTTTTAATTATTATTTTACAACGTACGTAGTAACGCGTACGTACTACTGCATAGTACTTACGCAGACAAGATAAAGTATTGTAATGCATAGTATAATGTCGTATATTAGAAGATAAAGTAGTGTAATTTCTATGTAGACAGAGTAATTTTTTGTCAGAAAAACTTGTACCGAGGAGCCCTAAAATCGAAAAAGGATAAATCTTGTTACTACATATTTAACTTGTTCTAAAATTTTGTTTAGTCAAAATCTACGTTTTGTGGGCTCCTGATATCAAAAAACGGATTTACAGCAAACCCTCATTGTCCGTCCGTCTGTGGTAAACGCTAGCGCCTAAACAGTTCAGTCCTGAATCTTCCGATAGCTCCAATATTGCATAGCTAAGGAGTGTCTTAATGAAATATGACCTTCAAAGACAGATCTTTAAACAAGATCGTGCACAATGTTTTGAAAATATGGGTAGTTTTCGCGTAATTCTATGTGAAAAGACATTTTTAAATAATTAGTTTCCCAAAAACTGTTCCAAATTTTGTAACCTTTTTCTCGAAAAGAGTAAATTACCCTTAGAAAAATGTCACACAACTCATTTTCGGTAAACTATCTATTTTAAATATCTGGCTCCGTTCGTTGAATTGCTCAACTACGGTCGTTGAAATCAGGGAAGTTAAGCAAATCGACACCACGGCTGCACGGATGGGTGACCGTCTGGGAACCCCTGTCACTAACTCTGCCCTGCCCCTGGTCGAAGGTATACACTTGTTTGTTTGTTTTTAATATATTTGCATTTAGGCGTACAGCCTCTTTTACAATGGGTTGGAATTACATATAATATAGAATTACAGAATTGAGTTTAGTTTACAAGTTATATTTTTGGTTAGGATTAACTAGAGGAGTTGTGGGTGTGAATGCTTCGAATGTGGGTCGAAAAAGTGTCTGGGGAGTTTCCTGCGGATACGTGCTCTGTTTGGGGTTTGTTTCCCTAATTGGAAGTGGAGGGCTTGTGGGATTGAAGGGATTTTGTGGTAAAACTTGAGGGCGCTTTGTTTGATGTTGGTGGTAATGAGGGGTATGCCGAGCTCGAGATGGAGTAGTTCATTGGGTATGAACCAAGGTGCTTTGGTGATGGTCCTTAGGAAACGATTTTGAAAGGTCTGGAGCTTATGGATATGAGATTTGGCTGCTGAGCCCCAAATTGGGCAAGCGTATGTTAGCATAGGTCTGATCATAGCTTTGTATAGATGGGTACCGGTTTGGATTTGGAGGGGAGAAGATCGACGTAGTATTGGGAAAAGCTGGTGAGTTCTTTGTGTGGCTAGAGCAAGTCTATGGTGGATGTGGGGTTTCCAGGTTAGGCGACGGTCAAAGAGGACTCCGAGGTATTTGACTGGCGTGTTGGATGGTAACAAGGGATTGGTGTGGACTTGTATTCTACAGGTGGTGGTAAGGGTGGTCTGAGGAGAGAGAAGAGTTTGGCTTGAAATTTAGTTGGGTTGAATTTGATGCGCCATTTGCTGGCCATACTTGGGTTTTCGCAATGTGGCAGCTGAGGGTATTCTTCAAGATAGAATTTGGCACGACTTTTCGCGTCTTTCTCGGTCGTGCCGATAAATATCGCTTGACCAGCAGCACTACTTGATAAGGCCGCGATCCTGCGACATGTCGAAACGATGGAGAAAGACGAAAAAAAACGGGCCATATTCTATTGTAAAGACAACTCTCTTACGCTCCACGTTACGTAAACCCAAGTATAAATGCACTGAACGCAATGTGACGAGACCAACGACACATAACGTAACGGAGGATTACGATCAATGTATACACATTCAATGCCCAGAAAGCTCTAAAGAAACGTTTAGCGTAAACGACGCAACATATTTTAAAAAGTAATGATACGTTGTATATTGATACGATATGGTTATTTACGAGATAACATGTTACCATTCGTACGTATCGTATCTTACATTTTATCTACTTTGTAGAAATTTCAATCAACAATAATTTTCTTTTATATTTTTTTCATTCATTCCACAAAACGTGATAGACTGGAGTTGATAGAGGCCATGGATTACAGTCACACACGCACACACACACACACAAAAAAAAGCTGTCAGACCCAAAGATTCGACTAATGTTTCTCCATGTATTTCAACGTCCTGAATTCGAATCTCAACCCAGAAGTGCGCCACCACCCTCCCGTTTTTTTAAATCCCGAAAAAGTATCGTGAAATTGTATTTTTGTTTTTGAGGGTGGTTGTCATACCGGAAGACTTGACACATGTTTCTCGTTCATGGATGTTGACGCGCCGAGTCCAAAACTAACGTCAGAATTGCGCCACCACCCTCCAGTTTTTTAAATCGCAAAAAAAAAGACCCTGAAACTTACAATCTACAATTTCACTGTGTTTTTTCATGATTTAAAAAATGGAAGGTAGTGGCGCAATTCTGGCTATAGCTTCAAATTCAGCGCGTCGAAATTCACAGATAAACACGAGTCAAGTCTTTGGGGACAACAACCCCCAAAACAAAAAAAAAGGTTTTTTTGGCGACTTAAAAAAATTGGAGGGTGGCGGAATTCTGGCCTCGGATTCGGATTCAACATGTCGAAATATATAGAGAAACATGTGTCAATCTTTTGGTCTAACATTTTTTTGTGTGCCTGTGTAATTAAAACACTTGTGTGAAGACTTCCTTTTCATTATAAAACCAGATCATTCTTGTTAATATTGGGCCAGCTCTTATTACAAAACTGAGCTGTATCGTGATTTTAGACAACAGAAGTTAACAAAATTACCATCTATTTGTTATTTACGAAGTCATAACCTTGGAAACTTGAGATTTGGATGGCGAATTGAGATTTAGTGGGCATTATTTCATGTGTCCATTTTAAATCCTTCTTCAATTTTAAAGTGTATCTCTGTTGTCTGCAGTGGAAACCACCAACCAGTTCCTGAACAGCGAGTGGAAAGAAGTGTTTGAGTCGCTAAAGCCGTCTTTCACCAAGGAGATATCACGAATGATCACCAACTTGCTCAACAGCATCTACACCCAAGTGCCCATGAAAAATGCCTTCTTGGATTTTGACGAATTCATGAAGACGGACAGGTTCCAGCCTATAGACAAATCGGGAGGGCGATAAGTCTTACTGTGAAATTGATATCATTCCTGGAGTGCAAGAACATTCCCATTACCAAGTATTGTTTTCCGGCGTATGTTTGTAACAGACCATATTTTATGGTTTGGTGAAATATACTTATTATTGTTATAACCTTTTTTAAAACAGTTAAATTATTGTCTCCATTATTTAATATTTATTTCCTACTGACTTATAAAAAGGGGTTTAATTTTCCTTATATACAAGTATACAGTCTAACTGTTGTGAAACTGATGCATTTGTACTTTCTTACATTTACTTTGTAGAAAGAGATAGTTATACGAAGGTATGGGGGAAATGCCGATTTATGAAAAGAATAAGTCCTTCTAAGAGTCGGTGACACTGAAAATATGGATCTTATATTCCTGTAAGCAAAAACTTACATTCTGAAATTCGCTGTGTTGACATAATCGAGGACTGTGGATCCCTGATACTGGGAAAGGGTTCATTCTGAAAGCCTCTGTCCGTCTGTGAACAGCACTAGCGCCTATGCCGATCCCAGGCTTGTCACCAAACTCCATGTTCCCCGGTCGATCTGTCTGATGTTCGCGCTTTGTAGAGCAATGCCCCCAAAAATTTTAAACATGATGTTCGTTTCCAAAACTTCTTCCTATGAAATTCTCAAAATAATCGGTAAACTAAAAAATAAATATTTAATCCGTTTAGATGAATTTCCGGACAATCGTTGCAAAAGACGCTCAATTTCTTTCTGTACTCAAAATTCAAGTAGTACATGACTTAGGGTAGGGATCTCAGAATTTTGAAAACGTGTACAGAATTCATTTCTCCCCATAGCACGGCACACATGGTTTTTAATTGTTTTGATGTAAAACAAATAAAAAAATTAAAAAAGACGACTAGCTGGACCCTTGCAAACATTCGCATCTAGTAAATCGTTCTTTTAAACTTAAAAAGAACGTCATTCGGGGCACAGCTTTAGGCCGCCAGTCCCTGAACTCAATGTTGAAGTATTATACACCCATCATAACGGGCCAAAACTTTTATTGTCTTCACTACACTATTGTCTTAAAAATGGCACCAATTTTGAAGAAAAATGGGACCAATTTTGAAGAAAAATCTTCCAGATTTTTTCGTTTCCTTCTTCCCTTAATGAGGTAAGAAATTAATATAAATTTTGTAATATAAGTTTAACAATCTGATTGCCAAGAGCCGTCTCTCCTGGTGTGCTGCTCTCTGACGGCGAGTGATGGTACTTCTTGCGGTCGCGGCTACGTCCGGCATCGTAGCATAGACTAAGGAGATACATAGCATTATTTCTCTATGGTCGTAGCACGGTGGAAAGATATGAATGAACTACTCCGGCGCACCATTTTTTCTCGTTCTGAGGAGCACCAGTCTGAGACACGAACCACGTCACCACTGCATGAGCTCTTCGAAAAGCCAGACCAAACACCGAACGCTATATCGCATGGAGAGCGAGAAGTGTGGAAAAACATTTTGAAACTTTATAAAGTGACGATTTTCAACGATGACCAACCAAAATAACAGGATGAAAATGTACAATATGCAAAATTTAAAGGAAATGCTTCAAAAGTCTAGTTCAAGGACTTGTATACATTTTACAACAAGGTATACATTTTTGTATCTGACTGCATTTAAAATTCCCGCTATGTGGCGTAAACTGGCACGTGAAGCTCATTGGCTTGTCACCATGCGTCGTAGTCGGATGACGCAATAATAATAATAATAACAATAATAACAATAACAACAACTACAACAACAACAATAATAATAATAATAATAATAATAATAATAATAATAATAATAATAATAGCAGCATATTGCGATTCTGTAAAGTTTAACAGAGCGTGTATACGGAGCAATTCTGTACAAATCAATCTCACAAATTATGACTTAATTTAAGTAATGCATACACACTCGATCATGATGTCAGACATTTGTACGCTATATTAATACAATATTACCCGAACAAATAGTGATAGGGAAATAAGTCCAAAGGAACAGTTTTTCTGAAATTAAGAATAGAGTAGAAAGGGTTTATTAATGAAGATTTCGAGAAAGTACAACTTGTGTAAATGAAGTGACATTCCTGGTAAGTTTTTTTCACAGGAATCTAATAAGTTTTCCCAAATCTTCATTTAAAGTCATTTGAAGCAATTCTACTCACAAATGCAATAATGTATACAAATCGATGGAAATGTACATATTAAGAGCGTAAGGGATAATTCAAAAAAACATTACATTTGTGTAATTTTTGAAAAGACAAAAGAATGCACCACAATTAACTTTATATCATATTAAACTGTGAACCCCAATGTTCCTTGTAACTCGACATGATCTTCACGAGCATTTATGCATTGCAGAAATACAAATTTTACATGTGCTCGCTGTTCAACTTTAGTGACATTCATCTAGAAACAAAGTATCTAGGATACTAACTGAATTGTTTACTAAATACCAATGCACTCAGACGTCATCTGGTAATCGCATTCCGCACTGTGTTCACCATGTTTTCAAATGTATGCAGTGCAATAATATGCTGTTATTCGGAATACATAAAATAGTTGCAATGACTTCTGAAATGACCGTCCTACATTCACGCAATTTTTGCAAAAACAAAAGAATACATCTAAATGGATTTTATCTCATCTTATACAATCCATTTAGCAGTAGCCGTAGAAAAAATTGAGAATTTTATGATCTATCTATTGTAACTGAGAAAATTATTTGGTCCCATTTAAAAACTCAAAGATGATTAAATTTATCGAAAATAAAATATTTCAAACAATATCTCCACTCCATATCCCTTGCCTCATGATTATACATTGTTCAGCGAAGACTGTATTTCGATATCGGGAACTGTTTAGAGGTTGTGGAAGTAGTCCATAGTTGGGGGGACTTCCTGTAGGCAGTAACCTACAACCGTTCGTGACACCGGGGTAGACCCCCTTCTAGGCTAACGTTTGGGGAAATTGGGGACTTATTCTATTATTATTGTTTTAAAAATACACAGCAGATAGGGGCAGATCAAATCGTTAGGAAGGCGAGAAATGGAAATACAACTGGTCCACCGTTTGAGTCAAGCGATTTGACGCGCTTCGGCCTGTTAGTGGGAAACTTACCAAGTTTTTGGACCATACTCAACCAATTAAAAAACAAATTTATAAATATAAAAATAATTTTAAACTAGTTGAAAGCTTCGGAAAAGAGTCTACGGTAGTTATTTGTTTGAAGGTTCAAAATATCGTGTGTGTCTGGACTTATAACAAAAGCTTTGAAAGTTTCAACTAGCGAAACCTTCTTTCTTAGGTAATGGATAACTTCCAATACATAAATTAAACGATGGTTCCCTCCTTTGCGAAAACGTTTTGAGTGTAGTTCAAGGTATTTCAAATGTTCTCCACCTCTTTCATTATTTCCAAGTCATTATTCGACTTTAATGAAACACACAAATATGAGTAGATTTGTTGGTACAATGCTAAAAGTCTTGAAATGCTTCCTTAAATCAAATCTAAAACAGTTGCTTTTGTACATTACAGTTGTGAACCTATCAGATTAAATTACATTCACACATTATCCAGGAAAAGAAAAGAAACAATGTTTTGTGTTGGACAGCGTACACTAAGATATCTACATTGACAAAAATAACTAAAAAAATTGCCGAATTTTACTGATTACGCAATTTTACAAAAAGGCGACTCATTTGCCACATGGCAAGAAGAATTAAAAATATTCTTGGTAATCTTCTGCGTCATTTTGTTAAAGTTTTAGATGATCCTTACGTGACATAAAAGCTTGAGATTTTCATGTTGACAGGGAAATGATCTCTTTCTCATCGATGAAAAATAAACAATTTATTACTGAAATTTCGTACATCAGTAAAATTTCAGGTGAAAAGGAGGTAATTAAAATTCACGACTTCAATAACGCCTCCTTACAGGCTTCTTTTCTTTGCATAACGAGGGCTTCAGTAAAATGTATATAACAAATCCTTTTAAAATTAACACGGCCTGGCGACCGGCCAGATCAATTCGCGAATATCCATTTTGTGGAAAATTCTGCCATCAATTGAGGCGCTGCTTCAGGTTACAGACAGGCCGATAGAGGTTAAAAACTCTTTTCGTACCAGTGACCTGAATGAAACATCCTCTTACGTCAGCTGGTATCGTAGGAGGGTTATTTCCTCGTAATTAGTAGTTCCTGATAGATGTACACTTGTAACGACCCTGAAAGGTTAGCGGAAAGATAGAATCCGTGAGTTCAAATGTAACATCAACCTTGGCCTGGCGCAAGGAAGAACGTTAATGAGTGAATAACTATTCGGTCTTGAGGGAAATCCGGTTTCTAAACAAGTTTCAATGTAATATTTCAAAACATCCACAGAGGATTGAGTCCAGTTCAAAGAGTACTCGTCTTCGAAAAGATTTTCCTTCGACTTCGTCTTCGTTTCCTTCGATTTTGTCGACGACATCGATTTCGGCTTTGTCATTTTTGTCGACATTATCACTGTTCTCGTCGTCAAGTTCATGTTTTCTATTAATTTTTTATCTCCCTACATACATAGATAAGAGCAGGTATTGCAACGTCGGGGCAAAATTGCGATTTTTTCAACCAAAAATTGATATTGTAGCCTTCCAGAACTCTCCATGTTAAACTTACCCTCTTCCCTATTTTTCAATTTCCGTATTAAGCCTGTAATGTATCATTTTTTCAGACCTTCTTATCTTTCTTCACTTGTTCTTTATCCATCCCTGTATTTGATAAGAATACAATACGTACACTCTTGTCAATACAAACTATTATTATTGAACATAATTACCGAGAAGACACCTGTGTCATTCATTCGCGTAGAAATTAAGTAATTAGTTTAATTTCACATTCAATTGCAGATTATTCTGGCTCTGAACAGGTGGGATAGAATTGAGATGCGTCAAACCAGAAAAAATACAATAGAATGTTCAAGAATAGAATGTTCATGTAGATTTTGATGCGAAGGACATTTCTTTGAAGCCTTTGACCCTCAAAATTTTAGTTTTTAAGATCCTAAAACCACTCGTTTAGGAGTCATTTAATGATATAGATTCCAAACTGCCACCGAGTGATGCGGGTTGCATTTGACATGAATATTTATATGAATTTTTACTAACAAATGCTTCATATTTTTGAAGTGATAGTGCAATTCATCGCGTCTCCGTGAATTTCTTTCTTTGAAGACGTCCTTTATAAAGTTTGGTTGCGTGTGAGAGCCGCAAAAGGTATGTACACTGAAGGTTGTTAGCTCGTAAGAGTACCAGTATTACGCGTAGTGTTTTGTTTTGTGCATATGTAATACGAATAAAGTAACTCCATATTTTTAATATTTAAAATTTAATTGCCAAGAAATTCCAGAATTCTGAAATGACCCTCGTATTTTTTTTTAAACATAATTGCATTTGTGAGTTAAAGTGATTCTAAGAATTTCCAATAAGTTTCTTGAAAACTCAAAAGTTTTTTGTGAAAAATAGTTTCATAGTTCGATTTGCAGGAACGTTGAAATGATATTTTGTTAAAAAACTGCTCCAAATTCTTCAACGAAAAGTTTTCCACAGGACTAGGATTTACTCCTCTATAATTATTTTATATTTCAGTTCTACCATTAGAAAAGCAAAAATGTGAGTGAATTTCCAAAAAAAATGTAATTTGGGCGGCGATAGATGGTAGGTTGCAGGCCTTTTGAGGCA
This sequence comes from Teleogryllus oceanicus, assembly GCA_964035755.1. Lineage (NCBI taxonomy): Eukaryota > Metazoa > Arthropoda > Insecta > Orthoptera > Gryllidae > Teleogryllus > Teleogryllus oceanicus. The sequence goes on along the minus strand of CAXIVR010000008.1, from coordinate 3,890,339 downwards.
AGACCGAAAAACTAGGCCACACAAAAGAAATTAGAAAAGTAACTAGAACGAAAAAGTCTGTGCTAATCTATAGCACCACTACTTTAAATCGAGTAGTAATTTTTGAGGAATAACACTATAGTATAGTAGGAATATTTCAGGCTGCGCTTTGACATTACTTTCCTTCAAATGTTTTGTTGGAATAGAAGAAATTGCGATAATCAACGTAGATCGGTGACTAACCATACCCATCTCTACCAACATCTAAAATTCTGAAAACTGCAAAAGTTCAGATTTATTTGCGACCCTTTTCTACGCTTCCAATATTAAAAGCCAGAGATTCTCTCTCAATGTAATTTACCCTTCAATTGTAGAACTTTACATGAGGCTATTCACTTTGTTTAAAAAACGATAATTGTTGCGTAATAACATTAAGATGAGAAAATTATTCGATATGACGTGTTATTCCCAATCGTTTTTATTTCACGAGATCAACTTTACAGACCTTGCATTGTCTTGGGCGGCTGCAAGGCATTGGAGAACTTTCTCTTGACCCAGAATGACGTAGAGACGTTCTGAAATGAGCGACGTTGAAGGACGTATATTTATGCCAGTGTTGTGGTCAGGATTACCGATTGCCCTGAAAAAAAATTCTATAAATCGATTAGCAATATTGTTATGTAAACCTGACACTAATACATTGACAGTCATAATGTTTACTTTTCCTTTTCTGAACCTAAACTATTGTAGTGTTTCTCTTTTTTGTAATCAACCTGCGAGTTCTCTGTCTTTTAATTTGAAACAAAGTAAAAAGTTAAACGTAATTAGCCAAAAAAACTTTTCAACTTGTACTTTGAAAGAATATTTTTTGCACACTATCTCTAAAGTTACTGGCAGAACGTTTACAACAATATTTTACTAATACTACGTCCATACAATAGAACGTTTTCAAGTAGTTAAACCGTAATGGAGCGGACATGTAAAGATGGGAGCACTAATTACTGACTATTTAATAAAACTTCGACGAAAAAGGCGTTGGAAGAAGAATAGTATAAAAACTAGGACATAATAAATACGAGATGTGACTATATTTTTCTTTAGACACCTAAATACTCGCAGCTCCTTTGGCCCTTGACCCATAAAGGAACCAGTAACGAGCCCTTCAGCGGAACATGCAATCCTACAACCCCTTTGAAGCTTCAAAAGATGCCAAACTGGCAGTGCTGTAGACTACATTTTCGAAACAGATTTTAGAATTACAATTGGTTTACTTTCAAAAAGTTTATGACTGGAATAAAGCCAACCTTGCCTATTTTCGAAACCTCAGAATTATTTATTTCTCATTCACTTTAACGTGTATAGCGCAACTATAAATACAAAACATTTTTAGTATCTGAAATGGATAGTGAAATGGCAATTTTTTAAAGTGTTTCTATGTTTCTACCAATGTTTCATGTTTCTTTTGTTTTGTAATAAATAATGTGTAAAATCATATAACTTTATCTTTGAAGCAGTGGGCGCTTCCAACAAAAAGGAAGGAAAATAATTTTTTCACAAGAAATGTGTGTATGAAATACTGTTTCTTCAAAATATTTTTCTTAATAGTAATTCATTTGAACGAGCGCTTAGTCATTCAGTCTTCAATGTATCAATATTCTCTTTATACGCACAAGGCGTAATTTTATCTGTCGGCTTCTTCCTGAACCTCTGAGCCACCTACGGATTGACACCATGTCTGCCCATTTAACTCTGTGTAAAGAAAGCTGAATTGATTTCTACGCGTCTCTTATGTATCACACAGCGCCAAGGTGGAAGTGGCACAGTAGTTCGCGTTCTGCTCCACAGAGTGCACCAATAGCATTATCTTGATCGAGGAGGCTATCTGTCGCTCAGGATGACCCCGATGCCCTGGTGTTTCGCACATGGAGAGGCGGCGTACGCCGTGGGCGTAAGGCGAACTCAGGAAGCTGTGACCTCTTCAGATTACTGTGAGCGCACAGGCTTTCAGATTGAAAATTTTCATTTGCTCTTATTATTTTTAGTTTGTTTTCAGTTTAATCTTCATTATGAATTAAAAAACACGGTCACTGAAAATTAAATTTTGTTGACCATGAATTTTATTTTAGAGATTACTAAACCACTTTTAAAACATCGAATCGATGTGTAATAACATAGATGGTTTTTAATTCGTTTTATTAACATCGATGTTTTCATTTTGAACATCGATAATTGGTAACATCGATAATTGGTAACATCGATGTTTTGCTGTGGATGTCGCATTACTAACTGGCACTACCAAGAGAACTCCGTACCGGCCGGCACTGATTTGAAGATGATCACGAGACATTTTTTTATTTATTTAGTGAAAAACAGTAAAAACTGTGACGTGTGAGAAGAAAATCATTTTTAAGTAAAGTGCTACAGATTTGACGCACGTTCGTAGTTTATGCGTCCTATTAATGACCCAACGAAGAGTAAAGCGGTTGTTAGTATCCCATTATATTCTAATCTCGTACGTACAACAAGATGCTTTCACGTGACCCAGAATGATTCACAGCGTAGCGAAAGAAGTTGAAGGTCGCACATTATGTCAGCGAGTAAGCGCCGCGTCAAACACTCGTCAGCTCTCACCTCAGCGGCGCGGTCATTCAGGCCGGACCCAAATGTCAATAAATGCCAATGCCACTCCACAACCAAGACGAACTCAAAATTCACCAAGTCTCCACGTTCCGTGGTTGTTTGCAGTAGATGTTGACATACTGAATTATAGATAGTTTGATGAATGAACAATAATCTACGCTCAGAATTTCCAAGGATAACGCGTGCTTTCTTTGCTCAAGACATTAACAATTCTGTTATTTGTGTTCATTGGTGTAAAATTATGTAAATTGATTTATCCTTGATAAGTGAAAGAATTTCCCTTTCACTTGTTCTGAAGAAATCCTTTCATGTGGAAACTCCTCCAGAATGTTCCAAACATCAGAGTTGAAAAGTTAAATTAAGTGATGCTCCAAAAGCACGTACATTCTCGCAGTTAGTGACGATTACGTAAAATTGTAATACCTGAATTTCTGACCATATTAACACACCTCAATCATCATTTGCAGAAACTAATTATTTAAAGCTAATACATCAACAGAAATTCGACACTCCAAAACTTCCAAAACAACGAAACCATTATCGCCCAACAATGCAAAAAATTATCAGAATTTCAAAATACCGTTTGCTGAACGGCGTTGCTACTCTCGTATTGCAATCGTATATATTTGTAGGTCCGCAGATCAGAGAACTAGGTCAAGATTATCATTTTAAAACGTGTATGCTACCTCCGGAAAAAGAAGCTTGGGTTGGTTTGAAAGAAGTATTTCATAAGTTCTTGGGAAATTATAAAGATCTGAACTATGAGTATTCTGTAAATAATAAACTGAAAAAAATATGAAGCCTTGGGATGTAACGTGAGTGAAAGTGCATTTCCTTCACTCCCTTTTACACTGCTTTCCAGGAAACCAGGGAGCAATGAGAGAAGAACATTCAATACATTGACAGGTGCTTTCAAGGGCGACGGAATAGATCACTGATGGCTGACGACTTTTGGTTTCTGCCACGAGATGAGTTCTAGAGTGCACAAGGGAATAAGTGCAACAAAAAGCTTTTTGTCTAAGCGACAACGGTTCTATTGACTGCTCATACGCGTGAAAACCAACAGCAATTTTAACAGTAAAGTGTTACAATAACAGTAAAGAAATGAACTTTAGTTCATTTATTTTTCATTTAAGAGAAAATTTTCCAATTTTTTTTTTTTATGTATTTCAGTTCTTGATTTTGTGTTGATCAATGTTTTCAGATTTTCAAGTTAAAAGAATTATTTTTAAATGTACGTTTTTTAAAACCTGATGTGATGCGGGAAAACGGAAGTCATTTCTGTAATCCTTAACTTTTAATATATAAAATCAGTTATTGGATCAAAAAAAGATGACAATCGTCTTTTTTTGCGGACCTGTGTAATTAATGGTATACATTTTTTATTTAATAGAAAATTGGATAATATTAAATCTAGTGAAAATTCTGCTCACGGTGTAGCCACAGACATTCTTCATGGATAGACCGACAGATCTTTTGCCGCAACCAAATTGTGGTATCAAGGACCCACGAGACGGGGATTATGACTACACAACATGTTATACGAAGTAATATACCACACAAGAAAGGAACAAGTTTTATCCTCCATTTCGTTACCACTGCCCGGCAATAAGTTTTTTCTCGTGAAAAATCGCTTTTTCCCTGCAGCATTTCAATACTTTTTCTGTACCGCGTAAGCAGTTGACCAGAAAGTAAACTAGTGGTGGAAAAATAGCACGTACTTTCACGCTCTTATTTACTAACGATTACGTAAATTTTAATACCGCATAATATAAACATATTTTTGTATGTTTGTGATTTGAATTGTTATACACACTCAAAACAAAGGTACAAGATTCATCGCGTTTTTTGTTACTAGTGCCCAAAATGTTTTTCTCTCGAAAAATCGCTTTTTTCTCCGCAGAATTTTAATACTTTTTCTGTACTGCGTAAGCAGTAGGCCAGAAAGTGAACTAGTGGCTGTACAATAGCACGTACTTTCTCGCTCTTAGTAACTAACATTTACGTAAATTATAATAAATGTAATATAATAAAATAATAAAATATAATATAATATAACAAATAAATAATAAAATATAATATAATATAATATAACAAATGAATAATAAAATATAATAAATGTAAATGATAAATGTCTTAATTAGTTCTATTTGTAATTCTTTATGTATTTGTTGCTGGAGATGAACCATTCGGCCTTTAGAATTCACGTAAAAATTTCTTTTGAATAGTTTGTACTTTCTTCATACTTGATGCAGATGTATTACACCAAATTAAGCATGCTTGTGTAAGTGATGGTCTTATTATTGCCTTGAATATTGATATACCACAATTAATTTGAAATTTTTAACATTTATTAGTTAAGGGGTATAATTAGGATATTTTTTATAAGATTCATTGGCAATATTTTGAATATTGCCAGCTATGTTATGCTGGCCTGCGGAAAAAAATTCAACTTGTGACCATATTAACATATCTAAGTCATCACTTGTAAAACTCATTAAAATGGAAGAACATTAGGCGCAGAAACTAATTCTTTTAAAGCTAACATAAATACAAATTCTACAAATGAATCTGCACATTGTAATCATAAACATCTCCGAAAACGAAAAGGAATTCTCAGAATATCAGTCTGCGGAGTCGCGGCGCGGCGTTGCCTGTGTATTGCAATCTCATATTTCGCGAAAGATAAGCAAATGAAGCGTGGAATTTGAAATTTCAAAGATACAAGAAATTATGCTTAAATACATTTTATTTAATTTATCCATTTTCAAAGAGCTGACTTTTTAACATACTTCATTTAACAAAAAAATCCATCAATTTTGCAATTTTCGAAAATACAGGGAGTTCGCCGAAAATAGGACCCGCACCATTTTCTTTACCGTTTTTTTGTTACACACGAGGAATACATTTGAAGAAAAATTCTGAAGCAGTTTTTGAAAAAATAATGGTTTAATTTGTTTAAAAATTGACGACGTTTCACACAAAATTATGCAAAAACTGCTCATATTTTTTAAAACATTTTACGTGACTTTATTGAAAGATCTGATTTCATTAAGGGGAAAAGTCTATCTTCATTATTGTACTTTAAGAAAAACACCCAACAAATTTTGAACATTTGCAATTTTATAAAATTCAGGGAGTGTAATGAATTTGCAACTTAAGACATTTCCTTAAACGTCTTTTGCTCTATAAAAGGAAACATTTTTTAAAACCATTCGAAGACAGTTTTGAGAAAATTTTGAAAACGTTTAGACACCGTATAAAGTATCTTACAAAATCAAAACATCAGTTTGATACTAGCAGAGTCGTGACTTCGTTCAGATTGACTGGGGAATATAATTTTCGTGAAAATCCTACTTGCGGTTTAGCCTCTAGCATTGTTAAAACAGATAGACGTACAGACAGGCGTGTTGATGCAATACAATTTTTCGGTATCAAGAACACATCAAACGTGGATTCTGACAGCACAATGTGTTGCAGATAACTACGTACATTTTGCATATATAGGGTCAATATTTATCCACTGTTTCGTTACCAGGGCCCAGCGGAGTTTTTTTTTCTCAAACAATCAGCGTTTTTTCCGCAGCATATTACTTTCTTCACACTGCGAAAACAGTAGGAGAGAAAGTACAAAGATTGTGCTGTAGTAAAATATAGAATCTTATAAAATTGGCAGACTATTTCCGTTGCTTCTGTGAGTTAACAGACAAATCTGACAAAGTACCAAATTATGACACTATAATTGACTATTAATGAATACAAGATGGAGTATAATTACGTGATAATTACCGACATTGTCACAGCTCTCAGACCAAACTAATGTCGTAAAATAACCTTGTCCCGACAAAGAGCAATTATGAATGCTAAGGATGGAAAAAGCAATGTTAGAAGCGTATAAGTGAAAAGGAGAACGTATTTCAAAAGGAAATTGGGGAATGGTAGTTTCTCCACTCCATGGCTCCGGCCTCGGCCCTGCTTTGCTTCGCAGCTAGGCCAGTCGTTGACCCCAGAGACAGCACGTGCGCAACCGGTTGTACATTTCTGCCTTCTCGACAGAAATACAACTCTACAACTGTGCTCAGACTGTCCAGATATACATTAGAGGATTCCACAGCTGAAAAAACTCAAAAACGTTTCTATTGTGAACAGGAATTATTCAAGGACTATCCGAATATATTTCCGTCAACTTAATATATTTGTTCAGATAGCCGACTTTCGACGGCTTTGCCGTCATCAGTCTACAAACAAAGAAAATAAAATATAAATAAAATACCTAGTAAATACTTAAATAATATAAAGCGAGGGATTAATATAAATAATGGTTACATAGTACAGTTACATAGTCACTTTTATTTGTATTAATCTCCCGCTTTATATTATTTTGGTATTTACTTGGTATTTTAATTATAGTTTATTTTCTTTATATTTGTAGATTGGTGATGACGGCAAACCCGTGGAAAGCGGCTCTCTGAGAAACTATTTTAAGTTGACGCAGATGACTTCCTTTATTTCTTTATGTCAACAACACCTCATCAGCATCCGAATATAGGCGAGCAGTAGGAAACTGTGTAGAAATAGAAAACCTGATAAACAAATTTCCCCATTCTTCTTCCTTGACTATGTTTGATTGAACCACTATCAATGTGTATTCATCATCATCATCATCATCATCATTGATATTATAGATATTATTGTATTAGCGACCGTAAATATCATCGGTTTTCTTTGAGATTTTTTGATTTATTACATGGTTATTCAGTTATATAGTTACCAGTCTGACTTAGGGGAAGGTTTCTTATATCGCCCCACTTTTCAGTTTTAATTTTTTTCGCGATAAATAATTAACTTGCACTATTCTAACTTTCAGAGATGATTGTCCAGATATTTTGACGCTTAACCCTATTTTTTTAAACAGGTCATTTTGAGATTTGAATAGTTTGAGAAGCACTTTCTTAGTAACCATGGGGCGATTGGGGCAACAAGTTTCCAAAATCGCACCTGGGTTTCCAAATCCCCTCTGATATTTTAAATGGAATACAGCATATTAAATACAGCATTCTTTTAAATTATTTTATTATAAAAATTGAACAAACATCGAGAGTTTGAACTATTTTAGTCATAAATACAGACTTAAGGAAATAAAGACTTAATTTTTAAACAAATGTCAAGTATGTAAATGTAGTAATCACAAAAAGAACAAAAACAAAAATCATCTTTGTGGCAAATATTCAACTTCTGCAAAAGTTACAAATATAAGGATCTTTATTACCTGAACGAGTATCTGCACATGCCTCATGAGCCCACGTGGAACACGAAGAATACTTTACCATGTCTTTTGCGTAAGCGGCATCTCACAAACAACAAACGCAACATTGTCAGAAAACATTTGTTGCGCAGATTCTCGTCCTCCTTTCCTTTGTTTTATTGTTTTGGCCATCTTCATGATTTTACTTGCTTGTTGATTTTTGATGCGGTGTCTTTCTTGCCGTTTCTGTTCTAGGTTCCTTGTGTATGGACTGCGAGTGAGAACTACTGCCTTTTGAGCTCCTTTGGCGTTGAGCTCCTCCTCTTCGTGTAAGAAGTAGAAAGTTTAGGGATTGGGCTTATTTCTTGAATAGGTACTACCAGTGTTGAGCTTGTTGATGGAACACTGCTGAGCGTTTGCTCGAATTATACTGCCCTTTTTCTGGGGAAATTAAAAAAATTTACTTGGGATTCATACACAAAAGAGAGACCACTATTCTCAGGGGGTTTTAGTTCAGTATTTAAATTATCACTAGCAGCAAAATTTGATGCAGTAAACATATTTCGGTCCACTGGACATATACCAGTCGCTCTAAAGCCACTTGCAGTTTTCTTTACTGATGCAGCATTTTATTTGCTGCATCAAGTATTAAATAAACCCCCAGTTGTGACATGTTCTTCCAGGATTGCAGCGCAACTACTTTTTCACTCCGTCGTTGAAATACGTTTCAAGAACACCAAATATGGAGACATCCAGAGGTTGTAATCTATGGGTGGTGGGCCCCGATAACTGCAACATTATGATTACGTTTCCACATGCTAGGTTGATTGCTTGTAGGTTTTTGGAGTGGGTTGTGTGTCCATAGAGAACAAGAATTACTTTGCGCTCAATTGGTTTTACATGTGCAATGAAATGCTTCAACCACCGTACAATCAGATCAGAGTTGATGTAACTCGTTTCAGAAACTTCCACTATGTTACCAGGTGGCGCATCATTTGCTAGAGCAGGATGATGGCACATTGTTTTGAAGATAATCATTGGTGAAACATTTTCTTCAGCGTTAGTACAAACCACGGAAGTTGTGTTGACCCTTCTTTCCCCATTAGCTACAGTCTAACTTTATGTTTTTCCTTATGAGCAATAATTTTTCCTCCTTTACTGTGCTGTAACCGGATTCATCAACGTTATAAATTGTCAAAGCATAAAATTTGTTTTCGTCAAACCAATTCTTCTAAAATGTTAAAAAATTTACTCATATTGGCCTTATTAAAACCTTTACCACGAGTCATGGAAACATTTTCTGGAAACAAAGTTGGGATGCCGCGCCATAAAACTGTATACCACTTTTTACCAGCCAATTTATATTTGATGTTAAATCTGCTGGTAAATGCGGATTTGATTCCAGAATATTACAAGGAAGTTTCCGTACGTCTGTGATTGTTAACCCAAAGGGCATCCCTTCTAATGTTAATATGTGTTTCAAAAGCTCTTCTTCAACATCTGCAGGGAGAGCAGTATTTCTTCCATTAACGTTGTTTCGACCTTCACGCTCCGGTTGTAATCCTCGGTTTACTTTCCCTGTCAAATTCTAAGTAAATGTTTTCTTAGGAACGTTATATTCTACACACTCATTCATACCTTATTTTATTGTTTCTGAACTCTGAATAGCATTAATCTGTCTTCAGGTTTCCAAACTACATACTGTCTTTTCTCCATGATTGACTTGTCTACCTGTAACCAATGAAAGAACAGTTTATGTGAGTTGCGCAAATCGCACTGGTGTGACTTTGGAAACATCAAGTGAGACGATTTAGGTAACATGCACATTTGACCATAATGTTGATATTAACATCAAATTATTTTTTCTGTAAACTTGGAAAGATTACTGTACATATGATAAATGATTACTCTTTAAAAATAAACACAATTATTGTAACATTTTGTACTTACCAAGGCACAGAAGTCTTACATCGAGGTAAAAATATTACATAAAATTCCCACGCTTTTTCTACGGACGTTAACACTTAAACCACTGACTTAGTGCAAACATCTGTTCTGTGGCAAGAAATACGTTAAGTTTGTTCGGTAACCCCCAGATTACTCTCGCATTTGCCATTTTCCTTATATTGACAGTGGGGCGATTTAGGAAGCGGTGCGATATAGGCAACCTTCCCCTAATACACGCAATTGCAATTGTGAATGTGGTTTGTTATTTATTTTGTGAATAATCAGTTAAATATCTACATGCGACTTACAGGGAAGAAGTATTATCTGAGTACTTTTACTTGAGTTCCAGAATCTTTATCCCATCTTTTCACTACACACAGCTGAATGATTAATAAAACTACCAACAATACGTCGTTAGAAAAATTTGAAAACTATAAATTCTCACACTCCAATACACCTGTGGCTCAACTTTGTAACCAAAAAATCAACAAACGGAAATGTATTTTTTAAAAACCGACCTACTAAATAAACATAGGGTCCCAAGTAAAAAATCTATTTCACGAAACAAAATAAGGTGTATCCTAATAAAAAAATTAAAGAAGCAAGCAAGATATCAATATTAACGTACTGAGCTAGTTGAACTCGAGAGATTACATCGTAGAAAATAAAGAGCTTTAGAAAAATTTCTTTAAAAATATGTGAAACTAGCGGAAATAATTTTATAATTTCAACATTCACTAGTTTTGAATTTTTATCCGTTTCCACAATTACGGAAATTCATTGATGCATTCAATATTATGACCTTCAGATCTCTCCAAGCTAACGGTTCAATTTTGTTGAACAATACGACGTTTTAGGAGAGACCTTGAAAGCTTAAAAACGGGAACAGGCCATAACCACGCTGCACCTTCATTCTTCTCGACTTGATGCACTGCCTTCCGCGCCAGTCTCCGTCCATTCGTTACGGCGAGGGCACGATGCAGGCAAATTGAGGACGCATCTGGTGGGCGAACGAGGTCAGCGCGCCGACACCACCGTCCTCACCCTCCTCACTTCGGTCTGGAAGGTTTCATTTTTCTCAATCATATCCCGTGGTCGTAAGAGGTTGCAAGAAGGCCTACCTTAAAATGGAGTCACTAGGGAACGGAATTTACTGTACTAAAATATTCAAAATACGCACATACATCTGTGCTTATTTTTTCCAAAACATGTAAGGAAAAATAAAAAATATGTAAAATAAAAATTAATTTTTGTGTTCAAAATTATTTTCTACAAACCTTTTCCGAGCATACACGTCGCCGATCAGTTCTTTACAAGTATTCGGGGTGGCTGAAAGTAATTTCCACCTCTACAGAAGAAACTGCACACTACACTTCACTACAAAGAAGAATAGAAGATGCACCACTAATAATTTTATTCGAAATATAAAATACGCTCACATTATATTACAATGTTTACCAGAAGCAGGTGTTCAAGTAAATAGTAGTACCGTGTAGCCAGCGACGGATCCAGGGGCAGGCTGTTAGAGGCAATATACCCTTCCCCAAATTGAAGAACGCGGTAAGACAATTTTTGTAAAAACTATTTTTTTTAAAATTTAAAAGAACGTGGTTGAAATTACTTTTGTTCATAAAAATCGGCTCATCCTTTACTTCAAGTATGTAATAAGCGGGGGGGGTAAGTTTGACAATTCATGGCGAAGATATGGTGGTCATAGAAGCGCAGCAGCATTACATTTGATTTGTAAGAAAAATGAATCTGTAACATAAATTGCAAACGAGTATCTGAAATGTTCCATTTCGACGTACAAATATTTTAAAAATAACGAAATATATAGAATAGGTAAAATATGTAAAAATATGTAATTATACCAAAATAATTAAAATATGTAAAATAAAATAGTTCTAATCATTATAATTAAAAATTTTTCATGTTGGTATCTATTTCCTGTAAAAACATGTATTACATGGAAATCCGTTTCCTAGTAGTCACCTTTTCGGTATCGTTACCTTATTCTAAATATTACCTGTAAGTACTCTAAATGCTCATTATTAACTTTCCGAGTATTCGATTTTATTAAAGAAAATTTTATCTACTAATTTACATGCACGTCGCTTCACGTTTGCCCTACGTATTACATGCACATCAAATATATCGCAGTAAGTGTACTGCATACCCATCGTATTACTCCAACACCCGTTAAAGATTCACTTTATACGATATTCTGTTAACTACTTCGCGTTTTTCTACATACCTCAATATTCAGGTTTTGATGTATGCTTCACTGTAACAATACAGCCGATTCCATGCGAAAGCAAGGCTCGTCGGAACATAACACTCGCCATTAAATATTTGCTATTTACGTGTTGCGTTAAGAAACCGTTACTTTTTGGTATTTGTTGTAAGTACACAATTTTACGCTGTCTAAGTCTAATTTTACACTGTATGGTATACTTTGTATACCATATATAAGGAATACTTCGGCGGAAAAAAAAACTTCGTTGGGTTCTCCGTGTGTATAGTTTATTCTTTGTTCTCTAGTAGTGTGCCTGCTACTTTTCGGAAATCAGTCTTTTGGTTTTGTTCAGCAGCATTTTTCCTCCTGCAGGCCACCATTTTCTTCAAAATTGCGTGATATCTGTTCCAACTTTCGCCCTACTAGTGGCATTTATTTTACATAATATTGATTACCCGCTTTTGTGATTCTTAGGTAAAATTTCAACAAAATTTACAGTTTCTCTTTCGCCCAGAACAATTTAAATTTCTTCGAATCATTAGGAATTATTTTCTCTTCCCTGAATGTATGAGTATTTACGGAGCAAATTGTAAGCTTTCTTAAATCATGTCTGGATCAGCTCCCCTTCTCCATTCCTTGCCTACTATTCCTTAAAGATAGCCATCTTTTTATATTTACATTCTGTCACTCTCATCACTAAAACCAACGCACGATTCAAAATTTTCCTTTTTACCTTAATTTTTCTGTCTTGCGACTTTTGACTATTGTCATCTTAATCTCTTTCAAATGATGCTTCTGTATGAATTCTCCATTCCAAAAACGTTAAAGTTCAAATATCTTATTCGACAGTACAGTTCTGTTCTTTAATTTCCTTATCCACGGTGAATTTTTTTTCATATATCCAAACTCTCGTACCACTCATATTTTGGGTATTATTAAAAATTCTAATGTGAGTATTGCGTCTAGTTTACTTACTATAAAATTATAATGGATGACAGTATGATGAAATTATGCATGCGGATGACAGTACAGAAATTATAGCAGCATCAGATTTCCAACGTAGCAGTTCTTAGGAAGTCATTATGAAAATGGTAAATAAACTATTTTTGAATTCCCAATAAACAACTGAATAACTCTGCAGATATTAAGATTAGAAGCGCTAATTAAGGAATATTAAATGAGAAATGAACGAGAGCAGTGCGTCCCCGGCGAGTGTCTCTAGCCCTGTGTCATCCTCGTGCCGCCCAGTGGAGGGCAAACGGCCTCTAGGACGCCGCCAAGGGCGCAGGGATGAGGGATGAGGGCATTGACCAGGGCATGGGAAAGGCTCCGCACCGAACACTCACCGAATCCAGCCTCCATCGGAGTCAGGCGAAGTCTTCTGCCAGGCGTCCTGCACTACCCTGCTTGGGGGAACTTAATCGAGCTATTTCGTTTCTACTCTAATTTAATTTTAGAATCCTTGAAACGCAAAATACTTTACAATTATATCTATTTATGTATCCATTGTTTCTAACCAGTTTAATAATAAAAGTGAATAACTACTTATCAATTTCAATTTTTAGCTTAGAAGAATTTAATCTTTTTATCCTTTAATGTACTTGCAAGTCCAAATACTGCTAAAAACGTCCAATTCAAAATAATGATTGAATTACGAAAAATTATTTACTCTTTACAATCTAGATTCATTGAACCTGCAAGTAGTACTGCACCTACTGATTCGTTGGGCGTTCTATTTATTCAATTTTTCAAGTTTTCTCCCCAAGTTACTAGTGTAATGAAAAGTTAAACTGCTTTTAACATATTAAATCGTTTAAATTGACAGTTGGACACCAGTGTAAGTGTAACTACGCTTCCTGCTTGGTGAATTGACTTTCCCTAAACACCTGGCGGGAACAAAGGAAAGATAAGACCGACGAGAAGAATCTGCGAAGTTTGCCCAAGGTCCAGCAATCGCCCTCGCCTGTGCGAGTCCGCGATGAAACTCACAAGCGGTCACCAGTGAAAAAACCTTCGAAAAGCACTTTTCACACAACGTTTGCACTACAATTCACTAAAACTCTCTTCCAGCTCACTTCCGTTTCTGACCACTTACGCGCACAATAAGTTACACTTCACTTTTGGCCAGCAGGAAAAAAACTAATACACTTCGAGCCACTCCTGTACACCAAACCATTTATTCGAGAAATTACTAATCCCAATGGCGGATCAATATTACTTTTCACAATGCTCTTCAATCTATCAACTTGAGCTCTATAAGATCCAACTTAACTTTTCACTAAATTTAAAATGCTCCATTTCATGCTTCACCAATCACACTCCACATGCATGAAACCAGAGAATTTCAAGCAAAGACGCACCAGAGCACTTTGCGCAGGCACGTGGCTAATGCAAACGCTCCCGCTCACCCCTCGCGACTCGCCGTGAAGTGAGCCGAGACGACACCGCCTCTACTCAGCAGGCCAATGACGTCATCACATTTAGACCGATTACTGCATCGGCGTTTGCCTGCGTCGCATTAGTTGATTGATGGATTTTTTCGTGTTTCCGGGCGCATCAATTGCTTCGGTCATTAGTCCCGTTAGTGTAGTGCATGTTTTTTCTCGGGAGATGGCTGTGATCTTCCCCCGCTGGATGGCGAGATCCGGCACCGACCTACCGTCGGCTAGTGGGGTTTCCCCTTAACCAGGACTCTCCCACCAGCGGGCACCGCACCAGCCAGGACAAGATCTAAGATCCCGACCGGTCTCCCGGAATATGTGGTAGTGTGGTGCGTGTTAATGTAAGTGTGTGTGTAAGGGGAGAGGATAGGAGAAGGAAGAAGAAGGACAAATCGCGCGCGGTCCGTGGCCCGTTTGGTAGGGTACTGCTACGGCATTCGCCTGGCGTTGATCGGAGAAACCACGGAAAACTACCGATCAGGGCAGCCGGCCGCTAGAATTCTCCTCCAGACAGCGACTGAATTCAACTTAGCTAAAAAGCTAGTGTCGAAAATTCTGCCGCCATCAGGACTCGAACATAGGACCTCCCGGACAGAAGCGCTGCAGTGACGTCAGTTGATGCACTAGCTACCGCTACCGGTGTCACATTAGTGTTTGGATGCAAATTTTGTCCATATTTAATAAGCTGTGAGCATAATTTGCCTTCCGTAATTAAACTAAAACATTTTGTTTGCTATAAAACATCTCGCTCTACCTATCAGAAGAAACTGAATGTAAATAAATATTAGACGCATACTTGTAAATCTTCAACTAGCATGTCGATTGAAAAGCATACACGATAATTAAAAAGTGTTATAACTACATTACTTCAGATTTTAGGTAAAATATGTAGGTTGACCGTTATTCAGTCAACACTTGTTCTCTTAAAATGATTGAGCAGAACAAACAACTTACGGATAGTCTACAAATTACTCTGGAAATTTCAAACTTCTTCACTAGAAGTATCTGTGTTGTAATATGGAAAAACTCAACCTCATTTTTCTCACTTAATATATATAAACATGTTCGAATTAAAAATAATGGAATACATTATATATTACTATTAAATGAATGTGTTTGTTACTTGAACACAAAATTTTTTTAAGACACACCATTTTTGCACAGACTTCAAATTAAAATAAATTATAAGAGCATTTAAGAAAATAATAATAGAATTAGTTAAATTTTTAAAATTGTTGAAACTTCAAAAATTACTAAGTATTGGAATAAAGGTTAAGAGAAACATTTTATCAAATGATAATGAAATGTTTAAAAGTAATTTAATTACCAAAATTGAAGAGTTTTCAAAACAAAATAATATTTACACTTGCAGCGATTGTTCCTTCCAATTGAGATAATTCTCTTCTCGATCACTGGGGTCTTGTCAATATGATTATTCAGAAAACTAGTATGCTGGGTGCGTTGGAAATGTTCCTCCAGTCTATTATCTTAGCCTCGGTAAAGACAACTTTGTTGTTACAATCTTGCAATTTACTTCATCAAAATATTCCAGAATTTGAATAGTACCTTTAGAATGGAAATACATCTCACACACAAAGATAAATGCAATGTACTAGAATTTGTTGTTAACTGAGTCAGCAAACATATTATAGCATAAATTAATAATGAATTAAATATTTTTAAAAAGGACAAAAATTGTAAAAATCTGGACAGATCCAATGAAAAAATTTAAAAAACGGGTTTATAGAACGATCAACGTTTTGTAAATTATATTTTGTAGAAAACTGCTTGGATGCGTCGATATTCATTCCTTTCTTATATATTATACAAAGTCTACACCTGTACAACACAAAAAATAATTATTTCAATAATGCATCAAAATTTCAAAAGCAATTAAAAATACTTTAAAATTGCTGGTTGGAAAATCATTGTATCACTCGCAACCATTTCTGTTTAAAGATTCATCTTTCAGAAATCCGAAAATTAATTTCGATCATTCACGTAATTAAAAGACACAACGGCACACTACTCTTGAGGGGCATGTTCGTCAGAGTAAAATTGTCACGAAACTTTGGGGATATAACCAATTGACCGGGAGCGGTAGCTCAGTGCATCAACTGATGTCACTGCAGCGCCTCTGACCGGGAGCTTTTCCGCTACGTCGAATTCAGTCGCTGTCTGGAGGAGAATTCTAGTGGCCAGCTCCTCTGATCGGAAGGTTTTCCGTGGTTTCTCCGATCAACGCCACGTGAATGCCGGAGCAGTACCCTAACGGACCGCGCGTGATCTTTCCTTCCTCTTCCTTGTTCTATCCTCTCTCCTTATACACACACACACACACACACACACACACACACACTTACACTAACATGCACTACACTACCACATATTGCTCGCTCCGACCACAATTGGCATTGCGCCAACTCTTCGTAGGAGGGAGGGGGCATGCACCCCAGGGTGACCAGACTCACCTGTTTCCCGGGTTTCCTGTCTCCTTCAGCGTTGCTCTGGCTGCTCAGTCTGTAATTGTGATTGGTTTATGCGTGACTGGCTTTTTCATGCATTAATGCATTGAAACTCATTGTGTTTCTTTTACAAGTAGATTTTAATAGTAACTTCCCAGGTGATTTGTTTTTTCGTATTTCCGAGCGCGTCAACTGCTTTGGTCATTAGTCCCGTTAGTGTAGTGCATGTTTTCTCTCTCGGGAGATTGCGGTGATCTTCCCCCGCTGGATGGCGAGATCCGGCGCCGACCTACCGTCGGCTAGCGGGTTTCCCCCTAACCAGGACTCTCCCACCAGCGGGGCACCGCCCCAGCCGGGACCAGCTCTAAGCTCCCGACCGGTCTCCCGGAATAGGGTACTGCTCGGGCATTCGCCTGGCCTTGATCGGAGAAACCACGGAAAACTACCGATCAGAGCAGCCGGCCGCTAGAATTCTCCTCCAGACAGCGACTGAATTCGACGTAGCTGAAAAGCTCGTGTCGCAAATTCTGCCGCCGTGGGGAGTGTAACCTAAGACCTCCCGGTCAGAGGCGCTGCAGTGGCATCAGTTGATGCCCTGAGCTACCGCTACCGGTTACCCAGGTGAGGTGAGGCCTCCAACTACAAAATTAGTTGTCTTAACCTAACTTGTGTTAACGTAGGCCCTCTCGGGTCATTGTCCGGGCGTTGGAACCCAATAGGCGGGACGGCGTTGGCCCCGATATGCGGGTCGTGGGTTGGTCCGGGCGGCGGCCGTCTCGGGCGGCTCAGTGCGGACTCCCGGGCGCGGCCGGCCCGGCGCCTCTGCCCGACGCAAATTCCAGCGCGAGTTCGGCAGTCATTGACCCCCTTCCAGTTCTCACCTCACGACGATGCTTCAGCGTACACTTACATGCCCTACAGTGCCACACATATCGGAAGCAGACGGCTTGCTCCGGGAGGAGATGGGGCCCCGCTGACGGATATACTCGGAGGAGGGAAATCTCCACAAGTTAACGTATAACTCGGCGTCGGATCTCATATTCCTGCGGCAGAAGAACATTGCCGTCTCCCGAGATACAACAAGCACTTACGAGATCATCGTGAGCGGGTCAAAGGTTCAAGTTGGGCAGTGCAGTGGTCGAAGAGAGACCGAGGAACACTTATTAGTACGACTGTGATTTATATGCAATAAAAACAGCAAAATATGCTCATATACATGTAAATATATTTGGTAATATATGTAATTAAAATGGAAAATATGCGAAAAAGGTAATGTAATGTGTAAGTGTAAAAATAAATTAAAAGTGTAATGTGAAAAATAATTTTACAGCAAAAAAGGTACAGAAATCATTAAATTGTTACAAGGGGCAAACATGCAAGGGCTTCATTTTGAAGAACACTCATTTCTTAGGAAAATAATGTGAAATGCAGTTAATATTCATTTCACAAAAAAATATAGGAATTGCAACAAAAATACGACTTCGTATCAATTATAATAAACTCTAGTGACCACATGGCACGTGGCAAGAAAACTGTCAGAGCCGCTTACATGCTGTTTGGGTTCTTTTCGCGGATAGGGGTGAATATGCAACAAAAATTGCAAATATGGCCCACATATGCAAAAATTGAAATTATGGAGATATATGCAAAAATAAGCGAATAAAAATGTTTCAAATTGATTCTAAATGCCTAAAAAGTATCCAATTTGTTGAAGGGATGTTTGAGTGAATCTAAAAAAATATGCAAATGCATATAAATCACAGCCCTACTTATTAGCCTTAAATGGCACTGGAAACGTCTTCTCTCTTTAAACGACCTTCGCGTACGTCTCCGGGGGGGACGAATTGACGTGAGCTCCCGTCGTCCACAACTCTGAGAACGAACACGCCCACGAGGAAACTCTCACTCGCCAGTGCTTCCGAAGGAACCGCCCCACTCGCTCGGCACACTTCCAGGTGCTGCCCCCTCCCCCAACACCCGGACCTTCAACACACTCCGCCCCACCCCACCCCCTCCGCTGCCGCAGTCCTTTGGTGTAGCTTCCCCGTCTTCGTTTTATTATTCCTAGTAGCATAGTTTACTAAATAATAATAATAATAATAAGAAGAAAAAAGAAGAAGAAGAAAAAAAGAAGAAGAAAAATAAGAAGAAGAAGAAAAGAAGAAGAAGAAAAAAAGAAGAAGAAAAGAAGAAGAAGAAAAAGAAGAAGAAAAAGAAGAAGAAAAGAAGAAGAAAAAGAAGAAAAAGAAGAAGAAAAAGAAGAAGAAAAGAAGAAGAAAAGGAAGAAGAAAAAGATGAAGAAAAAAGAAGAAAAAGAAGAAGAAGAAGAAGAAGAAGAAGAAGAAGAAGAAGAAAAAGGCTTGATATAACACTCTGGGACAAAAAGTATAATAAACTATGATTTCTCGTCATGGCAATTGTCGTTACCAGTAATCTTACAGTGAATCAAAAATGATAAAGTAGTATTAATTGTAAGAGCTGCCTCAAATAGTGAAGGAACAGTGAAACATCCTGGAATTAAACAGTGAGAGGTTGCTCAGGGCCTCAACTGATGTGACTGCAGTACCTCTGGCTCAAAGGTTGTAGGTTCGAGTTCGGACGGTGGTAGGATTTTTTTACATAGCTACGGCGAGTTTGGTCACTGTCTGGAGGAAAACTCTAGTGGCCAGCTATGCTGATCGTTAGTTTTCCGTGGTTTCTCAATACCAGGCGAATGTCGGAGCTTTATCCTACCAAAGGGACCACGAACCCCGCCCTATATTTCCTTCCCATTCCTTGTTCTATCTTCACTTCTCACTGAAGCCCGTTTCACACGATAATTTTTTCATCATTTACTTCATCGCCTATACAAAAAAATGATGGGCCAGACTGGATGTAATTTGTACGAAAAAATGACACATGTTTCAAAGTTAGTACACATTTCATCCAGTTTGACTACCGCGCTCCTAGCGTCACTTTTCGGAACTTCCTCTGCTTTGTTATGCGTGTAGTGCGATTTGGTCCTTTTGTACGGTTTCGGAAGCCTTCTGATGTGTTGTATTGTACTGTGAAGTAACATATTGGGAAATAAACTATGAACTGAGTTCTAACATTGCGTTCCGCGCTCAGTCCTAATATAACATGACAACTTTTTACCATTGATGCGATGTTTAAGTGATCTTCAGCGCCTTTTTCGGCGTCCGGAGGAAGTATTTTCATAACGATAACGTTCAGTCCAGAAAGGACCGTGTTAAACGCTGGAATCATCTTCATCCAGATTCGGCACCGAAACTTAACGCGTAGAAACGAACGTCCTTTCCCCATTCACTTTCTGTACAGAAAAATGACGAAGGATGGAAAACATGACCGTGTAAAACAGGCTTTACATGTACCACACTACACTACCACACATGCCGGGAGACCAGTCTAGAACTGTAGTGTAGCATGCACTACACTAACGGGATTAATTAATTACCTCAGTAGTTGACGCGCGGGGAATCATTAATAATCAATCAATCAAAGACATTAAAGTATCTGCTAGAATCACTCAAAATTGAATACCGCCGTCAGTCTCCAGAAATGTTTTACTCAGCACGTGTTATTGGTCAGAAAAGTTGTGGGAATAAAAACGTTTTTAGATTCCATAATGATCAATGTTGTCTATGTATTTTATTCATTTAATTATGTTTTGATAGATAATATCTGTGTGATTTCTATTTATGTACCAGTAAACTGAGCATGACTTAATAATAATAATAATAATAATAATAATAATAATAATAATAATAATAATAATAAAATAATAATAATAAGAAGAAGAAGAAGAAGAAGAAGAAGAAGTAATTGGCCGTTGTGCTGGAGTTCTGTCAGAGTCGAATTTTTGGTTCTTAATTTTCGGTCGAGGTCAACCACTACTTGGATGAGAAGCGCAGAAGACACCGCTCGATGCCGAGCCACGTGGTCGCCGAAGAAGCAATCCGGCTTTTATGTAACCTTCTTCCCGCCATTTGTTGCGTCAATACAAAAAGCTGTTTATTATAATGAGCCGACAAAGGCAGCGTTGGAGAGGCAAAGTATTGTTGACGGAGGTATTTCGTCGCTCTTGAAACTATTCAACGATTTTGTCTGATGATTAAAAAACTTCAATGAAGTGAGATGTATTTTATTTCACCGTTATTACAATATTCGTACATTTCTGCGGATCCGTTACTTTATGATTCTTCAAAAATAGTTTGATCAAATATTGAGTGAAAGTTTGATAAGGAGCAAACACAAAATGTTTAGATATGTCTTTAAATTTTTCTGGGATTCCTTTAAATAGTGATGGTGGATATAATATTGTGAAACAGCAGGAGCGAATTTTTTTGAGGAGTGAACACGTTTCGCCCTCACAATCTCATATCATATCTAATTAAATGGTTTTTCTCTTTGGTGTCATGAATTTCTATTAAAATTATTACATACAGTGCCGCACCCACGGAGCGGAAAAACCCAGCTGTAGAATGAATTCCGCACTTACATATTACTATACATTTTCAATTCTAACGATTATGGTTGGTATGTAGCTATTAATGGTTATGCATTAATATCCATAAATGACAACACAATATTGAACAAAACCCAGCATAAATGCAAAAGTCTTGATTAGAAAACAAATCGGATTCATAGTTTGTTTGTTTGATTGATTATTTCCTGTTTTGAGGCGCTTCGCCAGCAACAGCAATTAGTACCCCTAGATGTAGAACATGGTGTTCACATATTCTAGGAGGTGGCATTGTTTGCCCATTTGAAACGTGATATCCACCAATTGGCTTGCGGGGAATTTCCCTCACAATGTTTATCCCCGGCAAAGGCTCAGCCTCAGCAGAGTGATACTCTAAGCTCCCAACCCCTAGCCCCCAACATGTGTGGGAACATGAGTAAGGGCCGTATTTATAAACCTCAGCCAGGGGCCTGCCAGGCCTAGCAGGCTACCAGGGTTAGATTTTGCGATTTATGAACGGCCCCCAGCCAATTCCAGTCGCCCCTTGTCCTCCCAGCAAGCCCCCAGATGGCAGGCCCCTAAGAGCTCTGCTCGCAGAGCTTCATAAATACGACCCTATGGCAGCGATCCGCGGCCCGTTTGTTAAGGTATCGCACCGGCATTCACCGGGTACTGAAAAGTAAAACACGGACAACTACTGATCAGAGCAGTTGGGCGCTAGAATTATCCTTCAGACAGTGGTTGTATTCGAAGGTAGCATGAAAAATCCGCCTAGGGCAGGACTCGCACTCTAGCACCTCCCAGGCAGAGAGACTGCACGGTCATCACTGCCCGTGGTTGCGGAGACTTTTAGCAGTGGCAGATTTTCAGAAGAAGCAAGGGAGGCCAGGCCTGTCCACAAAATTGATTAGCAACACTAGAGATATGTATTTTTTGAACTTAAAAATTCTTAAAATTAACTTTGTCTAAAATTGACATAAATGTTTGTGACTGGCGAGTAAACATTTAAAAGAAGTCGTTTCATTTGGTGCCGACCTGGATGGCCGAGGTGGCTAAGAGCGAGTACCGACTCAGCGCTTCGGTCCGAAGGGTCATGGGTTCGAGTCCCGCCTTGGGCATGGTTGTTTGTCCCTTGACTTTGTATGCGTTGTCGCGTTCTGCCGACCGCAGATCAGTGGAGCCCGCAAGTGTGTTGGTCTAGTGTATGGTCGAACATGCGTCCCATCGGGACGTAAAGGGTAACCGGCTGTTGGCTGGATAAAATCCCTAGATGAAGAAGTATCTCTTGGTTCAGACATAGCGTTACTATCCAAGATAGAGATAAACAGTTATATGTGTTACAGATAGGTAGCACCACCAAATACTAGCATTACTTGGGCCTGCAGGATCCCGACTGCCCAAGCTGACGCACGCCTCCCCTGTTGCCATGACAACGTCCCCCAACCAATAAGAAAAAAGTAGTTTCCTTTTGCCCAGCTTTGGAGTTGATTTGGTTTCTCTTGCACGTCTGGCCTCATTCTGTGACGGTGGGTTGCGGTCATAGACTGTGGTTGCGATGGTGGTTGTGTGGCAGGCTCAGTATTTCAGTGGACACAATAAAATCTTTATTGGAAGTGCCGTTTTCGCGGAGAAGTAAATCTAAAAGAGCCGGCCCGATTGACGAGATCGCCAAGGCAGTAGTGTCGTAGAGATCAAGGGTCGCGGGTTCGAGTTCCGCCTCTGGTATGGTTGTATTTGTGTTCGTAATTTCACCCCTTATCATCACCATCTCGTTTCATCTTCACAGTTACCACAACGTTAACTCCAATAGTGGTCGCTAACGACCTATATGTTGATGCGACCTTAAATTATTTTTTTTTCATTCTAAAAGAAGATTAAATTTATTTCTCTTATTTGGAATGTTGCCAACCAATGCCATTGACTTTCAACCTTACACTACGATTCCGTGCCTAAATTTGCCTGGGCCTCCCCAAGTTTCAAATCCACCCCCCGCCGCTGGCTTTTAGTGCCCTATAAGGAAATCCTGGCGGCGCGGACCACGACCGCTTGCGAAGGCGGCGGAGGCTGCGAGGAAGGGGGCGTGGCCTTGCGGCGTGTGTGCGTGTGGGGAGAGGGGGCTGTGGAGGCGAGGCGAGGCGCCAGCGTCGCAGTCAGTCTCCCCGCCATGGCCTCCTCCGGCTGCGCCGCGCTGTCGCTGCTGCTGCTGCTGCCGCTGGCCGCCGCCTACCTGCCGCTGCGTGAGTAGCAACGCGCGTGGCGCAACCCCGGCTCAGGTGGCTCAACGCATGACATTGCAGGGCCTCTCGCCGGGAGGCCCTTGGGTGCCGCTCCGACCGTGGCAGGATTTTTGATACTACGCTCTCGATTTGATTTGTTCGTGTTTCCGGGCACGTCAACTGCTGTGGTCATTAGTCCCGTTAGTGTAGTACATGTTTTTCTCGGAAAGGCGCGGTGATCTTTCCCCCCTGGATAGCGCGATCCGGCTCCGACCTACCGTCAGCTAGCGGGTTTCTCCCAACCAGGTATCTCCCACCAACGGGGCACCGCCCTAGCCGGACAAGCTCTAAGCTCCCGACCGGCCTCCCGGAATATGTGTGTATGTAGTGTAGTGAATGTTAGTGTAAGTGGGTGTGTGTAAGGGGAGAGGATAGGACAAGGAAGAGGAAGGGCAGTTCGCGCGCGGTCCGTGGCCCGTTTGGTAGGGTACTGCTCCGGCATTCGCCTCGTGTTGATCGGAGAAACCACAGAAAACTACCGATCGGAGCAGCCGGCCGCCAGAATTTTCCTCCAGACAGCGACTGAATTCGACCTAGCTGAAAAGCTAGTGTCGAAAATCCTGCCGCCGTGGGGAGTGGGAACCTAGGACCTCCCGGTCAGAGGCGCTGCAGTGACATCAGTTGATGCACTGAGCTACCGCTCCCGGTACTACGCTCTCGAATGAATGAATTATATTGATAGACTGATAATTAGGGAACGGATTTACAAGTAAATACATATTTTTACAGGAACTATATAACTGCATTCAATTATATTTTTTAGAGTTTACAAGACATTCTGAACGAATAAGAACTATTTTTATTTTACATATTTTGGTATAATTACATATTTTTACATATTTTACCTATTACGACATATTTTGCTACATTTTTATGTCTTTATACTTCCAAACGGAACATTCCAGATGCGCGTTTGCAAATATTTGTTATGGAATCATCTTTCTTACAAATCAAATGTAATCAAATGCTTTTATTACCACTATATCTCCTCCCTCATTTGTCAAACTTACCTCCCCCCTCCGTTTACTGCGTACTTGCGAGTCAAGGATGAGCGGATTTTTATGAACGAAAGTAATTTCAACCACGTGCTTGCTCATGTTTTAATAGCAAATTCGTTATTCGATCGAAAACTAACAAATATTTGTACAGAAAATTGTCGCGTTGCTCAATTTGGAGGGTGGGGGTACATAAAATGTACCCCCCCCACGGAATCCATCACTCGCTTACTTCAGTACGATTACTTCAGTAGAGATAGAACCTACTTTCGGTCACTCCGAATACTTGATAAAAACTGATCGCTGGCGTTCTATGGTCTGAAAATGCTTGTAGAAAACAATTTTAACACAATAATGAATTTTTATTTTACATATTTTCTATTTTTTTCCTACATGTTTTAGAAAAAATAAGTACATATATATGTTCATATTTACATTGTTTACTACAATAAATTCCGTTCCCTACTGATAATTATGAATTCATGAGATGAATGATGAGAGGCAAAGGAAGTTCTTTTTAATGTACAAAGTTACATTAAATTGCATGTACAAAACATTAATTTACGTTTAAAGGTGTAGGCGAATAATGGCAATGCTTATTTGAAAGAGAATATAACATGACGTAGATTGACAAAAAATTGGCCTCCTAGTACAATTTGTAGCAGAGACACAGGAATTGTATTTTGCATGTTTCATTTTTTCAGCATCTATAGCGTATATCAGACTGAAAACATTCACAGAGGCGTGTAAATATAGTTGAAGTTGATAATATTTTTGTCAACGAATTTTGCCGCCAAATTCATATACAAAAATGAATAAAGTTTTGAAATTAATTTTTATGTGATAACGTTGAAGCACTATTTCAATTTTGTCTTCCTAAAATGGGCCCTATAGCATTCTATAACATTATTTTTTTTTCAGATTTTTAAATAATGTGGCAACAAAAACAAAATTAAAACAATTTTTTTTCAGTTTAAACATTTGAAATTCGTATTTTGTATTCTCTTTCATATGAGCATCGCGATTATCAATTTGGTTTGGGGGCAATTTTCACCGCCTTACTCGGCTATACCCTTTAACGTAAATTAATGTTTTTACATGAAATTTAATGTAACTTTGTACATTAAAAAGAGCTTAATATATTTGTACATTAAATTTAACACGCAAGTTAAAATGAGTGTAGATTTAATGTAGAGGTTCTCCCGATACCTCTGCCTCTCATCATTCATCTCATGAATTCATAATTATCAGTCCATCAAGATCATTCATTGATTCCTACCTACCAGATAGACCATAAAGCATTCACTCTTGCATCCTAATGTACATGTATGTATTAAATTTAATGTGCATTCATGATAAATGCGTTGATGTACAGTTCATGAAAGTAATGCGGAAATTTCTGACAGTGTAGCTTCATATGCTAGGTGGAGTTCAGCTTCTGTCCGGAGAAGAATTCTAGCGGCCGGCTGCTCTGACCGGTAGTTTTCCGTGGTTTCTCCGATCACCCCAGCTGAATGCGGACGTAGTACCCTAACAAACGGGCCACGGATGGCGCGCTATTTCCCTCCCCATTCGAGTTCCATGTCCTATTCTCTCCCCCTTACTTAAACACACACACACACGAACACACACACACACACACGAACACACACACACACACGAACACACACACACACAAACACAAACACACACACACAAGCACTACACTACCACAGGTTGGGAGACCAGTCGCGACCTTAGAGCTCGTCCCGGCTAGGGCGTTGCCCCGTTGGAGAGAGATATCTGGTTGAGGAAAATCCCGCACCCGACATGCAGGGTGGCGCCGGATCTCGCCATCCAGCGGGGAAGATCACCGCCAGCGTTAAAAACATACGATATACCTACGGGACGAGTGATCTTACGAGTTGACGCCCCCGGAATCACAAATGAATCGAAATGAATCGAAAATAAAAGCACAATGTTCTCGCTGCGCGTGCAGCCTCTGGGACTGAGGCGTTCGCTGGGCGAGTCAAGGGGTGTCACTGCCAAGGGCCCCACGCACTATACTTCCATTTATTTAACGTAGCACCTCAAGGCTACGAGGTGGATGAAGCGGGGGACACTGCCATCGAATGGTGAGCTTCGTTTCGATTTAAATTTTTGGTATTGGAGCTACCGATTGGATGACAAATTAGAAAAACCATAAAGAACACTCAGTAAATGAACAATTATGAAAAACATTACCATTACTTCAGTTCATCAAATCTTTGACATATCATTTAACTCATTTGATGAACGTTCAT
Source organism: Teleogryllus oceanicus (assembly GCA_964035755.1). Classification (NCBI taxonomy): domain Eukaryota; kingdom Metazoa; phylum Arthropoda; class Insecta; order Orthoptera; family Gryllidae; genus Teleogryllus; species Teleogryllus oceanicus. The sequence goes on along the minus strand of CAXIVR010000008.1, from coordinate 3,863,371 downwards.
TATATTTTTCACAGCACTTGCACCGTTTCCAAACACGTTTCGCTTTTGTTTGTTTTTCGATATATTTGACCTCTTATAATTAATTTGACCTTTTCGCATAATTCTTATGTATTCCTGTCCGGGTAGTTTCGTCGAAGCCTTTCATTGGAGTTAAAAAATAGGCTTCTTTTTGTACAACAATGCAGTGTACACATTCACAGAGTAAATGTATCTGGCTAATGAAAGAAAAACGTGGACCTTCTGTGAATTGGACTCAGGGGAAAATTTGTCAATTTCTTGTTAATTCGAGTAAATAGTGGTGTTTGTTTGAGGTTCTTTCTTACTGTTAGACACTCATAGAAGGAGTAAAATAGCCATTAAAATATATGTCTAATCCAGCCTTAAATGCATACTAATACTTCCTTAATATAATCTTTGAACAGCTTTCTCGCGTAATGATGAACGAGAAGCGTTCGAAAATATCAGTTCGCAATGGAGCCCGAGAGTGCAAATCTCTCTCCCTCTCATTAGCCCAGAAAATGCACTTTCTCCCACCAATGAACTTCTCTACTCTCGTTTTTTCGTCCCACTTGTCAAACCACTAGGAAATACGCGAGAGACCCACTTCCATACGAGTCCCCGGGCGCACTTCGCCCCAGGTCAGGGAAGCTCGGAATTGGCCCTAATGAACTACGCAGAAGAGGTTCTCGCAGGAAAATTGTCAGTTCAACAAATTACACGCATCTTCATGGCTGCCTTTCCTCCGAATGTTCAGGCTTACTACTCGCTAAACCGGTCTCTTTTTTTGCATGAGCTTCCAGCGGAACCGGTTGATTCGTGTTTGTGCCAGGCTTCATTAACAGTTCCGCGCTCTCTAACGCGGTTGGGAAGCACTTCCGGAGGACAAGATACGATGAGAAATGAAAATAAACGTGACTCAATCTGGAGGAGGAAATGAAACTAGGTATTTTCTTAATAATGTATATTTGAAACATTGAGGAGAATTGAGAATAATATATATTTGAAACATTCGGAGACCTACATTGAAATGCAGGTCTCCGAAATTCTGGGTAAGACATGATTCGAAATGAGGATTTGAAATAATATGTATATGAGATACTGCAATTACGTTTTATATTTTGTTGTTGAAAATTGGAATAAGTATTTGATTATAAATATGGATAATTTTTGTTAGATTTTTCAGCCATAAAGAACATCATAGTTTGACACACACCGTACATAACTTCTTATCTATTGAATGTTGCGTATACACGTAGGAAAAAATATGAATTCCTAATTGGAAACCTGTTAGCTTTTTAAATTCTATTAAAATTAATATTTTTCAACAACACTAACGCATCTTGCAGCATGCGAACTGTATATAGAAGATGTCGGGAAATCAGTGTCACACTTACATTTCACGAGGGTAACGTAGATGTAAAATTATTGGCATAATTTCTTTGGTGAAATATGATATTTTGTATTAAGTTATAAATGTTTGAACAAACGCGAAACACACTACACTGATTCTGCTTGAAGATATCAACAAAGGTCACTTAGCATACTACTGGAATATGTTATTAACGCCTCGTCAAAATAAGCATCATAAGTACAGTTCAATGCCAATGCACTGAACATCAAGGTAAAGCAAACGCATATTGCATAATAATGCTGTCTTATTACAAACGTGGAATAAACGTTTGTCGTTTTACGTAATTTTCAAGTCCCAGCTATTGTAACAGTAATAGTACGTTAGAAAATTTTAATAAGATGAAACTTTCAGGCTGTATCTATTATATTTTCAACTCAAATCTCTAAATTCAACTGAGAAATTCTCATGAAGCATTACCTGAACGTTTGTTATTGGATCCATGGAAAAGAAGTATGTTTCATGTTAAATAATGCGTAAGTACGTGAATTTAATTTAAAGGCTATTTTTATTTATTGTAAGACATTGTTCATTTAAGCAAATTGTTTTCTTTCAGTCCCATACTTTTTCCCATTATTTCTAATTTTCGCAGTTTTCGAAAATTTGGAATTCAAAGAAAATAGGACCACCACATTTTCAGTGACCTTTCCTCTATCCGTGAATGAAATTAAAGAAAACTTGGAGCCACTTTTCTTTTTTAAATTGCACTAACTACAAAAAGAAAATTCGCGAAAATTCTTTTTTTCAAAAAATTGTGCATGACCTCCAGTCTTATAGAGCAAATTTCACAAAAATTCCTATTTTCAATATTGAACTTTTGCAATACTCAATTTGAATATTGAACTTTTGCAACTACTCAATCTTTAATACTGTAACTGGCAGAAGACTCAGAAAAAATCAACTTAAGCAGTTTTCAAAAAAAACAACCCGGAAGAGGTGGCTCAGGGCATCAACTGATATCACTGCAGTGCCTCTGACTGAGAGGTCGTAGGTTCGAGTCCTGACGGTGGCAGGATTTTTACACTAACGTTTCAGCTAGGTCCAATCGTTTTCTGAAGGAGAATTGTCGTGGCCTGCTGCTCAGATCGGTAGATTTCCGTCGTTTCTCCGTTCAACATCAAGCGAATGCCGGAGAAGTACCCTCACAAACGGGCCACGGACCGCGCGCGATTTTTCCGTCCTCTTCCTTGTTCTGTCTTCTCCCCTTACTTACACACGCTTACGGTAACATAACTACACTACCACACATGTCGGGAGCTTAGAGATTGTCGCGGCTGGAGCGATGAAAATTGACAATTAGGGCGACGTTTTACTCTTCTTTAATTTTCTTTAAGTTATATTTCGGTTGACCAATTAGGACACTGTAAAATTGAGATAATGTCAAAAAATGTATTTGGGAGGCGATAGGCAGCTGGCAAGAGGATAGGGTAAAACCGTAAAGCCAGTTCACACCAAGAAAATTAGAAAACTTTACTTCGACAAAGTCTGTGCCATTCTGTAAGCACTACTAGTTCTTTCCCGCTCATTAATAAAGAAATTATGACTCCACACTAGAGGAGGCAATATAGTTTTTCTAAGCAAAAAACATGTTTTTGATTGTCCCGAAACAATATTTGTTAAGTTGTTTACATTTTTTAAGTAGTTACAAATCTTAGGTAAAATTCAATTATAATTTTAAAACGTTCTTGCTTATCACTAAATACGGTTCGGTTGTATAATTTCATGGGTATTTTGCAAAATCGGCATATTATCTTCAATAGTCTTTTCTGAAAGTGTACGGACAAAGAGCTACCACAAAAACATTGAGCATGCGTCAGGTGCAAACCTTTAATTTCTGATTATTCCTTTACTTTTTACTAAGTAAAATCGCTTATATTTTTTTCACTAGTTCAAGAAATAATAATATAATTAATTTTTCCCAAATAGAATACATTAAACTTGAAGGAATTAAATAAGGGCAGTATGCAATATGTTGTGAAATCATCATAAAATGTCTCAATTTACATTCAAATGTGAGATGAATAGAAACATTTTTATACTGTTTTGACAGATCAGGCTGTTCACTCACAAATGTGCAGAAACGTACAGTAAGAGCTTTTCTCATTATTTTTTAAATAATATATGTGGATCATGTGACGTCCGTCCCGGAATAATTTTTGATCAGACAAAACAGTACCACGAAGACGATATGTTATTTTCCCACCTGATTTATATAATAATAATAATAATAATAATAATAATAATAATAATAATAATAATAATAATAATAATAATAATAATAATAATAATAATGCCGGTCCGGATAGCCGACACCGCTAAGGCAGTAGTGCCGTGGCGATATCGGACGGAAGGATCGCGGGTTCGAGTCCCGCCTCGGGTTTGTGTGTGTTTGTGTATGTCTGTTTGTGTGTGCCGTCCATTCATCCTTCATTATCATCATCATCATTTCATCTTCCATCCCCCAGGACAAACAACCCTGGGGGATAAAAATCGGGTTCAGCCTAATACTGATCCCCCTAATTAGTTACATGCAAGCCTTGCAACATGATAAAATGATACTGAGCCCGTGCAAGTGCATGTCCTGCGTGGTCGAAGATGGCCTATTCGCGAGCAAAAAAATTAATAATATCTATTATTTTTAAGACATATAAGATTGTAAGACACTTACTAAATTGCGGCGAAACATGAATTGCCCCGTGTCTTGTTACTAATCCAACCAAAAATCAACTAAAAGCCTGGCTAATGCCGATAAAAATAATGTAATAATAATAATAATAATAATAATAATAATAATAACAATAATAATAATAATGAGTATGTGTGTGTGTGTGTGTTGCAGCGGAGTACGTGGAGCCATGCAGCCTGAAGCAGTCGGACCGGCGCCTGAGCGAGTGCGCCGTCAAGAGCGCGCGCAAAGTCATGCCCGCGGTGCTCAAAGGTCAGGCACCCACCACCACCACCACCACCACCACCACCACCACCACCACTGCACCCCCTCTGCCACTCCAACTATGAAGTAAAAAAAACAAAGAGTTCTCACTTCTTTTCTAACGTTCCTTTCACTCTGGGATCCCTACCCTTAACCTTATGCAAGGTCAATTCTGAATACAAAAGGAAATGCGAGTTTTTGGCAGGATATGACAAAATATTCCACTGAGTGGCGACAGGTGGTCTTTTCAGATGAATCACGAATTCTGCTCCATAGCAGAAGTAGTCGTTGGCGTATAATGCGTGAAACGTCTGCACACAAACACCATCCAACAATCATTGGATGGAGTCATGCCGGAAGACTGATCGTGATGACGTGAGGAATATGTTGGTGTCATCCTCTGGGTGACCTCGTCATTCTGGAATGCACAATGGCAGTATTCTGGAATGCACAAGTATGCAGCCAACCTTGGAGACCATATCCAATGCTATATGCAGATCGTTTTTCCTCAGCTAGACTGCATCTACCAGCAGGACAATGCAACTTGCCGTACTGCTCGCAGTAAACGTGCGTGGTTCGAAGAGCACCAGTGTGAGTTTACAGTGCTCCCCTGGCTACCAAACTCCCCCGATTTAAACCCAATCGAGGATCTGTGGGGTCATCTCGGTCGAACGGTTTACCCCATGGATCCGCAACCGAGTAACCTGACGAGGCTAGCCGCGGCACTGGAGCTGACATGACTTTACATCTCCATCGGTTCCAACCCGAACCTAAGTGACTGTCTTCCATCCCGTTTCGCGGCGGCCAACGCTGTAAAATGACGTTATTTAGGTTGTCTTATTAATGTGACTGGACTGTGTACATTCTGCAAGTTCTTGTTAAAATATTTTCAGTTTTTTAGGAAAATCAACGATATTTTCTGAACCTACGGTCCTTTCGTTGAGAACATATGTGGCCAAGACCTTTATTTTAGAATTATTTCAACATTCAATATAATATTACTTATTCGACAACTTTTTTTTACATCAATGGATACTAAAATAACATTTTAACGTGATTGTGAACAGCCTTAGCTGTAAGGGAAAGGTGGAGTTTCCATGAAGCTATTACGCATGGCAACGGTTTGGAATCTTTTTGTAATCATCCAATAAGTGTTGACTGTCAAAACTATCACTAAGGTCTCAGAAAGATTCTATTATCTGTCAAGTATGCAGTTAAAGCTGCATCAGCAACTAAGTCAATCTTCAATGATGTTTTTCCTCGTGTATATGCTGAAAAAAGTGTTTATCCTTCCCATAAAACTTTCTATGTTTATATAAGAGATCTACTCAAGGACCTTAACATACAAGATATTCACAAGAAAATGTAAAAATTCTAGACCCCTTCTTGGAAAACACCAAATGTTACAGTTGCTCTGACGTTAACTAAATACAATTGCAGCTTATCAAAAGAAGAATAGAACAAACCTTCTCTGAATTCATCTCTAATTATAACAACTACTGTATTTTATACATTAAAGGAAGTGATAAACATGAACCACTGAAGCCCTTGTGTATTTACCGGACAATTATCAAATATCAGCTTGCGAATTATGCCAGATGCACTACTGCAAATATCTACGCTTTAATGGCAGCGCTTAAATTTATAATTCAAATACACAAATCTAATTTTATCATCTTTTCAAACTCAATGCCGATAATAAATAAAGTTATCAACACAAGTATTAAAACGGAAATGATATCTATTATACAAGATCAGCTCTGCAGGATCCATTCGATCAGGTTTCCATCGATCGGCACCCATTCGATCGGCACCCATCTCGATCAGGTTTTTCGTCCAGTTTCCCTGATCCATTGAGCAAATGCTGAGATGGCCCCTTGTTTTGCTTCTGGACATAAATGTAACTTCATTTTCTGTGCACGTCTTCTAGAATTCAGTGGGAAATACAATTATTCAAATTATCGTTTCCATGTTGTCGCGGCAGGAAGTAATACGAGCCAAAATTTATTGCTTATTTATCCTTGAAAATAGGTTTTTCTACATGGGAGTTTTTGTTGTTTTTTCTCCCTTTCAAAATTCAAAATTTAAGTAGTATATGACTTAGTGTATGGATCACAGAATTTTGAAAATGTGCACACAATTCACTTTTCCCCATAGCACGTCATACGCAGTTTTTAACTGTTTTTTGACGTAAAATAAATAAAATAAATAAATAAATTCAACAAGGAAAAATGTCACTCTTGCCTAGGACCTGTACTAGAACATCACGTCATAAATTGTGAAAATAGAAGAATAACCACAGTTGCTAATCTGAAGAAGAATAAAATGCACAACCCATCCTACAGTGTCACTGATAATTTGAAGCATGTTGGGGAACTAATGAAGGTAAAATGAAATGGTACATGGAAAGAATACAAAGCAAGTAGCATTCATAACACTCTAAACCACTTTATGGCATTGGTAACCAATAAAAAACTTAGCCGAAGAGAACAGGTGGTTTTAACAAGAATTTGGACCGGACATTAAAAAATAAGTTGAACCATGTCCCAAGTTTTCTTTAGAGCAAAAAACCTCTTGCGGGAACTAGACATTGGGGTGCACTGTTTTATCCCCCTGCCCATGAAAATCAAGTGGTTAAGTTTTGTAAAACTATTGGTCTTATGTGGAAATTTGGAGCTCAAACATTTTAATTATTATAAACAGTGTTGTGTTGTATTGTTGTAGAATTGTGATATTCTAACAATACCGTGTTATGTGTGAGATCTAAATTTAAACTTGTGTATTGAATTTGTATTTGCTGCGATCGCTAATGATCTTGCAGTTGATTCGACCTACAATAAAAAAAGTAAAAAAAGATTCTAATAACAAGAGTTCTAAATTATGAAACAGTCACTCTTGATCTGAACCAAGAGGGATGAAAAAGCAGGAGCCAGTGCAATTGTCCACTCACCCCGTGTGTATGCCACTGATTTATGAGAGCTTTATCGCGTTCCGGGTCGATAGGTGAGTGTCGTTATAAGCTCTCAAATTTTATCTCTTTCCAAAGTGTTTTCTGTAAATTGTATCCTAATAAAGTAGACTTTCTCTTCAACGATATTAAACACTATACTTATCAGGGCAAGCTTGTGAAGGTAATGAAGCATCGGCAACGGGCAGAATGTCGTGCAGTAAACAAACGTTTCTCAGCAAAATGAGCGATCCAACATGCAGCATTCATTTCATTGTGAAGAATGCGAAGTGTTTTATATCTTAAATTACTCACCCCGCTTACGCATGTTATTTCACTTTTTGCGGAACGCTACGACGAACACCCACCATTGCAATAATAAAGACGATCAGAAACAGTTCTCCAATCAAATTCTAACAAATACCACCACGAAAGATTCTGAGGTAAATGTCTTTGTACCCATGTCATGGGACCCACTTGTAAAGGGGTCCAAAATAGCTGAAACAGAGAAACATTAAAATTGTAAAATCATAAATCACGGCAACACAAAAAACGGTGATTGTAAATCAGTAAACGTCGTCAACACGTCTACTTTAATTATAGAAATATCATTAACTGACATCATTTATTGCTGAGAATGCTTTAGTCTAGGCATTACCAATCACGTTTTGTTACGGTACTCAGGATTATTGAAAGTCCTCTCTCTAAGATATAAAATCAGATTATTAGTTTCGTAAGGAGGACAGAAAATAATTCTGCATAAACTACGGTACACTGTCTTTGGTTTGGTGTATAACTTTCCATCATCTGGGTGTCATTCTGTGCTGGCAGGTGACGAAAACTACAAGATCCCTGTCCTCGACCCACTCTATCTGGACCGCCTCGTGGTGATCGATGGCCAAGGGCCTTTGGGAATGCAACTCATTGCATCCGACGTCAACCTCTACGGTATTCCTGACATCATTCTCAACAGCACAACGTGAGTTTTAGCACCCAGTTTGATATTATTTAATTTTATTAATTTTCGTAATTAAAAACTATGTGATGTAGCGTTGCCAGACGATTAAATGTGTTTCCCGGTTTCAACCTTCAAAACTCCTGGTACTACCAGTACAATTCCTGATAACAATTACAATTGTTTCAGGAATTGTTCATATTATTATTCTGTTATGGTTTTAACGCGCACAGGAAGATCGTTAAATTTCACTCGATATTCAGATATTTTATATGAATAAACTAAATGGAAACATGCTGAAAAGAAAGAAGTCTTTCCATCATAAATGGGAGACGAAAATGTTGTATCCCTTTCTTCTGTAGCATGTGCTGGAAAAATACCAACTTATGTCACTCTTAATGTTTTTACGGCAGTGTTTTCACAATAAAATGATACTTGTAATATTGGTGTTTGTGTTAAATTATTGAATTAGAAAAATATTATAGGATCATCACCAACTACGTAGTCTTAAAATTCTGGTATGTAAGCGTACCTGGATGTCTTCATCCTGATACATGGTATCTTGATTAAAATCGTGGTAAAAAATACCAGGATCCTGGTACGTCTGGCAACACTGCGTATGAGAGAGAAGCATAATCTGCGCACGTTTTCGGACTCTCTTCCCCACATTTCGACCACAAATAGTTGGATGATGATTGTAGGTACCAACAAAGCGTAGCTATTGGAAAACTATAAATTTTCACTTCCGCGCCATACTAATTTGCATAGGTAAACGGACTATAGATTTAATTTTATAGTAATGCTATCAAAATAGTAACCCTCATCCACGACTCTGCTCCTACTACAGCTAGCAAAAGGAGAGCTTAACACGGTGTGCGCAGATGTGCACATTGTACCCTGTACTATGAAGCAAAACAAGGGGATATCTCGGAATTCGCCCAATGAGTCACGGAAACTGGTTAAAGAACATAATGAAGATATTTTCTTTCAGTTACTTCACTATTTACTGTTCATCTCAACCACTGCAGCGCCTCTGACCGGGAGGTCCTAGGTTCGAGTCCTGACGGCGGTAGGATTTTCGACACTAGTTTTTCAGCTAGGTCGCATTCAGTCGCTGTCTGGAGGAGAATTCTAGCGGCCGGCTGCTCTGATCGGTAGTTTTCCGTGGTTTCTCCGATCAACATCAGGCGAATGCCGGAGCAGTACCCTACCAAATGGGCCACGGACAGCGTGCGATCTTTCCTTCCCATTCCTTGTCCTATCCTCTCCCCTTACACGAAAAAATCAATCAATTCATCTCAACGATTGATAAGATTAACCTTTAATCAAAGTATTTTAATGCATGATAACATGCAAGTTCGACACACTTATTTCAGGCCCTGCATATCCGGCAATAGCCGACAGTCATAATAATTTAATTTTATTGACCCACAAATTTAAAGCTATTGCCAGGTATTCGAAGCAATTGTATCTGTTTGTCGGCTATACTGTGCTCTTCTGGTGCAGGTTCCAAACTAAAGAACGAGTGACAACCTACGTGGCGACCCTTCCGAAGGTGCACATCTTGGCCAAATACAACATCACGGGCCGAATTCTGCTGCTGCCCATTGTTGGTAAAGGGAATGTTGTGATGAATCTAAGTAAGTATTCCGTACGTTGAATTAATTGATGCCGTTTTATTATCAACTTTTCTTGAAGGATGACCTTGCTTCCCCCTTCCTAGAGCAATAAACAGTTGATGACCGAAGCTCGCAGCGATGACAACATTCCAAACACGTCTTCATTAGCGCATAAGAAAATATATTTACTGTTGAAACCGAGAACTCCTGGTCGTATTTTTCTAAACGATATCTTAAGAAATTGGCAAAGCAGATCCAGTGCCATCGCACGAGATAACTCGAACTCCTGGAAAAATTAAAACTCAATTTATTGAGAAAGTTTTGATGGCATGACTGATATTTCAGAGACTGGCGTTGCTTCATAAACTCTAGTGGCCGATGTCGTAACTAATACCCCCACTCTACCCGCATTTCTCCAAGTCATCATTCAAGAAAAGTTGCCCTATTAATGCACGACGCAATACATACACTTACGATTCTAGGTGGTGAACAAAAACGTTTATTTTGTTTCTTAACACAATCACTGAAAACACTTGATTATTATTTATGTCACACTTTTCTTGATTATTTATTTACACTACACTTCTCTGGATTATTTATTTACACTGTTCACTTCTCTTACACTGTCGCACAGTCCTAAGCACTGACAACAGTTTGATGCACTTGCCACAGTCCACTGCACTGACCACAGTTCGATGTACGTTCCACAGTCCCCGGCCGGTTAATCACTGCTCTGCTATTCACGCGATGCACACACTTCACAGCTCAGCTTCCACTTCAGACTTAAGACTGGCTCGCGGTCGCCGACCGTCACGTATTTATACTCGGCGGGCACCGTCGAGAATTTTCTGGACTTTGCGATTAGCGCCAGAACATTCTGGGACTAGCTAGTTCGAGGGCCGCCGGCCGATGACGCAATCCGCGCATACAGGTAGTTCGGGTGGCCGCCGGCAGATGACGCAAAATTGTTACAATACTCAAACCTGACGCCTATGTAACCTGGCTATGTAACTTGTTTTTATATGCCAATAAATCATATTTAAATTAAATTAACAAACCTGACGCGCACTGGGACCGTTTTGCACGGACGGACGAAATGTTTTAAAAGTTGCTTACACTGTTTCCCGCAAGGGCACGCTCACTCAGCCGTCACGTTCGGGACGGGACGATCCGGAACTCCGCCCCTTGCAAAATGCCCGAAGGAAAGATCATATTGTGGCGTCATGGAGAAAAACACACAGACATTTACAAGTATGTACAAGTTTATTTACATGTATGTTCAATAACCAACTTCTGCTCCGAACCTACACACTTGTGAGTATTTCTCTGTGGATACCCCACATAGCTAGGGAGGCCCTGTCTCCTCTGACGCTACTCCCGCGCCATTACCGTGACCTTGTCACCCGTGCACTAGGCACGACACGCTCCAGCCTGGGCGTAAAGTTTTGCGTATCGCCCGAGGTTTCCAGAATTAAAACCCACCGTCTGAGCTCGTCGGCTCGATTTTATACCAGAGTGCAGCCGTCACGTGACCTCCTAGGTGAAATGTTCCCAAGCCGGGCCTAGCTATTCATGCCCGCAGGTATGCGATACTTCCGCTCCTCCTCCCACTCACGGCGGCCAACGTGACGCTACAATATGCACACACCGACATGCTGCTTCCGATGACGTCATTGGCACATGCATCAGGTCGGGACAGTGTTTCCGCCGTTTCAGATGGGAGGTCATTTGAAGCGAGGGAGCGAACATTACGTGTCAAATGTTCATCCTAGTTGTACATTTTATTTAACTATTGCGTAAACTAGAGTGTATTTAGTCAGCTAAATATCTATATCAAGAGTAACATTTGTCTAATTTAAAATACAAGATATTATAAGAAACTGTGCAATTGCAGGGAAACAGTACATTTATGCTTGATGAATAAACTAGCTCATTTTGGGGAATAATATATTAATGTATTAATCAATGTAAATTATTTTTGTGTCTTTACGTAGTACGTTTGTGTCTTCTCAATATTCAATATTCAGTTGTGCTTCAAATACATCATGAGACATCCTCAAGTACTAAAATAGTGTTTCATCTTCCACCACCTGGGGATATAATGTGTGAAAATCCCCATTTTGTAATTCTCGTTCTGTTTATATTATGAACCTAGAATCTTGACTTTCTTCGACTCCTTTCCTTATTTTCTTCTTCCGCTCTGAAAAAGGAACACAAAGAGATTTCTTCTTTACAAAACATTACAAGGCGGCCAAACTGGCTCAGAAACTCTCCGAAGTGTCTGTTCTGCTCGGTCATCTTTTCTGTAGCGACCTGGTGCGCGGACACACTCCAAAACTGCCGTCTTTCCGGTCCAGTCCGTCCGTACCGTAGCAATACGCTTAGCTCTATACAGACGAATTGATTGATTGCGATTCCGGGCGCGTAAAATACTATGGTCATTAGTCCTGTAAGTGCTGGATGGCTCCATCAGCTAATGGGGTTTTCCCCAACCAGGTATCTCCTACCAGCGGGAACCGCCCAGCCGGAACACGTTTTAAGTCCCCGACCAGTCTCCAGGCATGTGTGGTAGTGTAGTGCATGTTAGTGTAAGTGTGTGTGTAAGGGGGAGGAAAGGGCAAGGAAGAGGAAGAGGAAGGGAAGATCGCGCGCGGTCAGTAGCCCGTTTGTTAGAGTTAGAGTACTGCCCCGGCATTCGCCTGGTGTTGATCGGAGACACCACGGAAAACTACCGATCAGAGCAGCCGGCCGCTAGAATTTTCCTCCAGACAGCGAATGAATTCGACCTAGCTGAAAAGCTAGTGTGCAAAATCCAGTAGCTGTCGAGACACGAACCTAGGACCTCCCGGTCAGAGGCGCTGCAGTGACATCAATTGATGCATTGAGCCACCGCTCCCGATTATAAAGATGAATGTAACAAACTTCTAAGGTATGTAGATCGGACGAAAATAATGCCTTTTTGCGAAATAACGTACAGCTAGAACACATTCAACAAAGTTACTCATGTTACATTTATTCCTGAATATTAGGCAATCTCGTATGCACAGGTATTCGGCCGGTACATGAAATTTTATCAAAATTTAATGTAGTACCTTTTAGCTTGTTAGATGAGTTAAAATAGTCTGTCTTCTTCAGAAGAGAAAATTTTTCTAAATTTCAGAAAGCGCAAGTAGTAGAGGAGGCAAAGATATGACATGGGAAATCTGAACCTAGGAGTATCATTTTAGTTTGATGGCAAGAAATAAAAGGCCCATCCAAAGAGTAAGTTTCCTACAAAAAACACAATTCCATATAAAACTCCAATATTTTGTATTTTACCAATTTTATGTAAGTTCTGTTACAACGTCTCGCCGCTGCACCAATTTTATTCTGTAACGTTTCACGTTCCACCATAGTCCCACCAATTTTATGGTGTACTTTCGCCACTAACTCTGATTTTCAACGTTATCGTTCCGTATAATTTCTTTCATTCATAATTCTTTAAAACAACATTTTAGATTCTTTTCAAACAATTTATTTCGACAATTTCTCTCCTTCACACAAATTCTATTTCTTTTTCTTACATAAACTTCTCTGTTTCTATCGTAACTCTGAAAACATACGAACAGTTGTTCCAAGTTTGTTTACAAACAAAATCAATAAACATATGTGTAATAAGTAAACCTCTACGTAACGTTACACGTAGAAGTCTGGGCCTGGGGAAGGTACCGGTGTTTGGTAACCATCTGCAACTGTGCGATACTGTGATTCGCGTAATGCTGTTCGGACAGGAAGTTCTTGAGATTTAAAATAAGACGGAAATCGCGGGGGCGAGTTCCGACCACTAGGGTGAATGGTGTAGCGTCATAGACTTGACTCCCTGCTCTTGAGTTGCAAGGTATGGGGATGAGGGAGCCAAATATAGGCTCCCAAACAAAGGCCACCCCTCACGGAAATCCCAACGCTGGGCACAAAAGGCGGCGTCGGTGGCACTCTCTTCAAGACGAGTGCGTGAGGGGCAGATGACGTAGGAGGTCATGTGACTCGGGCCTATATTAAGGTGCGTCGCAGGACCCTTCGGGGGTAACGATTCTAGTTTCCTCGCGGCAAACACGGCCAAACTTGTCCGGCCAAGTCTGGCGCGGAAGTACTGAAGACATGAAGTTCGAGGTTCGGACACGGTGAAGTATGCCTTATACTTCAGGACAGATGGTCTGCCGAGGCACATGAGATGCCCAGTTGAGAATCGGCCGAGTTGGCTACTCGCAAGCGCGGCCGCAAGGCGCGTGTTGGGAGAGAGGGTCTGCGGCACGTACCTCCGATAAACGCCTTAGAGTGAGGTTTTAGTTCCTGTACATAATTTATAGTAAATAAATTGTAAATACCCACTCGTGTCTGTTTCCTTGTGGTGTAGATCCCTACCCACGACGTTACAATGGTCATGTGCTCTGCCACGTGGTTCGGCTTCCAACAGGTCTTCAGCTGCGGTACCGCCGGAGGCGTTTGACGTGTCCTGTCCAGTCAGTATTCTGATGCAGATGGCTGTCAAACACTGGGATGTCGGCCGCCTGTCACATATCCCAAGCGGCAGACATCTACGATACAAGGATACAAGTATTGTTCCCGTGGAACAAGTTCCCATGGAATAACAAGTGTGTCATTGCTGATGAAGATTATTGGAAAAACTTGAGAAACATGTTACATCTCTTAAAGGATGTTTTTGTTTTCATAAAATTGTATTTCCTCTTTATTGACGACCTAAAGAAACTTATTTTCTGGATAGTTCTCGTAATACCGCAGATCAAAGAACATTAGCCGCTCCCACAAAGAAAAAAACACATCCGGTTTCAAGGCCGTCGTCTTTTACAACAGACTGTGAATAAAAACTGGTTGAAATATAATATCGTAGATGAGGAAGTTTTTACCTCCGAAATGTTTACTTCCAATTCGACGAGGCAAATAAGACAATTACAAGAATGTATCATAGCAAAGTTGGATGCTGGATTTGAACCGTCAAAGGCGTGATAACTGATAAGTCTGAAATAGAGTGCGAGGAAATTGAAGAAAATTAAAAAGCAAAACTTTGAAGGAAACATTACCAGCAGAATCCTTCATTTTCAGTTTAGTCCGGTCCATTGTGATATTTTTATAGCTATAGCATTGATATAACGATGCAAAGGGAAATCGTTAAAAATGAATGCAGTTGTTGTTTCAAACGCACATGGAGGAGATAATTGCACAGCTCTTCACTAGCACATGAACGGATGAAGTGTGTAAAATAAGTGTGAATTAACTAATAAGAAAAGCGTCTGAAATTTATGTTCCTGCTATATTCACGTGTTTAGGTAATTTATGTCAATTATTATGGTTTATTATAATGTCTGGATATGATTGTCTTTGAATTAAGTTTTGCAATGTTTTTACTTTCTCGTATACGTACTACATATTACAGAGTAATACACATAGAATACCGAAAGGTATGTAATGTGGTGCCCAATAGCGTTTTTGCCACAGAGAAACTGCTGAGATTTTGTTGCTCGTTGATAATGTAAAAGAGTATTTTTTCTTGCTTCTAAATGTAATTAATTACGTATCGTAGTCAGAAGCTATATTTTTATGATCCTTAAAAATAAAAAGCGCTTTTTTATCAAAACGTTCGTCTGTCCGTCTGTGATAACCACTATAATCAGATTTAAACAGAATGGCAATTCAAGATCTCGAGCTGGAAGGAGAAGGGGTCCTTGCCATCTAATCAGGAGCCCTTTTAGCAAAAATGTCGTAATGAAGCTCCCGACTGGATGACAACGACCCCCTCTCGGTCCATCTCGTGACCTTTAAGTGCCACGTTGTTTAAATCGACAGTGTCTAAACTATAAGTAGAATTTTGTCCAAAATCTGATTGATCTGGCCTGACTTCAAACCCTGCCCAGTTGTAAAGATTTTTTTGAATTTTTGGGGTACTTCCAATGAAATCCAGGGATATTTTCAAAATTGTCTCAAAATATTCCCATTTTCTCTACAATTAGTTATTGAATTAATTTTTTTTATTTTCCCCAATTTGGCAAAGAATTTTTTCGTTGCAATCTTTGTGAATATAGTCTTAAATTAATTCAATAACATGATATAAACGGTATTTGATGTGTGCAGTTGAATTTTCAATAACTACACAAATGTAATTTGTTTGAAACATCTCTCACTTCGTTATTTAAATTAAGGAAATTTTTTTTATACGTTATTGCATTTGTGAGTGCAAGTGCTTCAAATGATTTCTGATGTCGTTTCTCGAAAAGTCTGAGTTTCCAAGAAAATTTTCTGTGGAAATAAGCTCATAATTTTCAGAAACAGTCCAATGACATTTTCTCAAAATCAGCTCCCAGTTTTTCAATGCAAATTTGAATGTATGACCAGGTTTAACTCAAAAATTGAAAAAAATGTGAAAAATATATTTTAGGTGCCGATAGGTAATATCGGGAAAGAGGGTGGGGCAAAATCGAAAATCCAGTTAGAGACTAGGAAACTAAGACGTACCTAAGAGAAAGTCTGTTTCACTGTGTTTCGCCGCTAGTTCAGTGTGGAATTCAACAAAGAGAGTGAATTGTTTATGAATAAAAAATCAGTTGATTAAAATTTAAAATACAAATTGCGGTAGTATGAAATTTATAGCTGTGAGATGAAGACTCCATAAAATGAAAACCTTCTTCACCCTCAACATTTTGCCATCTACTTATTCTATCTCGCAGCTCCCGTTCATACACGTAAACAGGAACTTTCTGAAACGTTTTTGGTCTACAGCTCCTTTGAGAACATTAGAAGTTTCAGTTGCACTCTAGATGTAAAATAAAGAACATCCCCTGCCGACATTTAAAGTCTTAACAAAATGAAAAACGGTCGATATTTAAGAAGCGTCACTTTTCTTGTACTACTTAGCATAAAGAGAATATTTTGCAAACCACCTATTACGACAAAGTTAATGTATTGCCGTTGAAACGCCGTCTGGTCGTGTTGCAGCGGACGTGCAAATAATTTATCAGTACAAGTGGAACCTGAAGCGCCTGGAGGACGGAGAGGTGTACTACATCCCGGAGCCCGGAGCGCAGCTCGACATGGACGCCAAAGGCATGACCATCCTACTGGACAACCTCTTCAACGGAGACAAAGCGCTCCGTGAGTCACCTCTTGGATTACTTGATTGATTGATTGATTGGTTGATTGATTGATCGATTGATTTGTGTTTCCGGGCGCGGTAACCACTATGGTCATTAGTTACGTGTGTGTAGTGCATGTTATTTCCCGGAAGGTGATCCGTGTGCTACTGTGCCCACCTGTATGGCGGCATGCGAAGTTTCCCACCGATAAGTATCTCCTCTAGCGGTCTCCTCTAGCTCCTCTTAGGCTCCCGACATGTGTGGTAGGTGTTCAGGTAAATGAAAGTCTGTGTATGTGGAGGGGAGAGCAACGGATAAGTCATAAAATTCGAAAACATCAATTGATGAACATATTCACATACTAAATGTATTAATAAGCAATTTTTTTGGATATTTGAGTGAGTTTCCTTTCTGACTACATGTCTGAATTAGTAATTACTTAACCATATTTAAAATATTTAACCGGTTAAGAAATTAAATGCTTCCATTTACTAATTTTTAATGAACAAATCTGATCGGGAATTCACATAGAAACCTGGGAAATATCATTTCACGTCCGCTTTTTCTCAAAATGCGTTCTTATAATATCCAAAAATTGTCGAAACACTGTTTGGAAGAAAACAAGAGTATTTTTATTTTGTTTAAACAATGAATCTCATTATGCATAACCTCAGTTTTTTTGTTAACATTAAGGTTTACGAGTGCCATGTTTTCTTTCCATTGCCTTGAAACATTCTCATCGTTTAGAAATTATGATAAATAATAACTTGTTAATACTTCAAACCAACAATACTTGCTTTACAATGCAACATAACTTATGAAATTACTAGAACAATAATCCACTAGTGAAGTGTGCAACTTATCTTGCTGGGTTTCTTTCTATAGAACACACATTCAAAAATCATTTTCCTAAAATATAAATGTACACTAAGAATCGTTAACAATTTTTCAATTAAAATATATAAAAAAATATTTAAATAACGTAAACCTACAATTATCTTCAACTAATGACGACAATTTGGACACTTTTTTGTTTAACTTCTGCTAATATTGGCTATAGTTGATACATTCGCGCATTGTGGCCCCAGAAAGATTTGTACAAAACCTCAATTTAAAGAGTAAATGCGCCGTTCATTTCACTTGCATCGTGGCACGTGTCCGTATCCTATCCAGTGTTGTATTGGAAACCGTGGTTCAGGTTCACTCTGCGGTTGATTTTTGAGAAAATTATGACCGGACAAACTCTAGGCATGACCATTCTACTGGACAACCTCTTCAACGGAGACAAAGAGCTCCGTGAGTCACCTCTTTGATTATTTGATTGATTGGTTGATTGATTGATTTAATTAGCCAAACATGCATTTACTTAGCCAACATTAGCCTAAAACTTTGAGCTATCTTCAAATGTGTTCCGCTTTAATGTTGCACCCAACTTCATGAACGTTTCGGAGAGGAAAGATTAGCAATGATGGAAAATTGAAATTTGTTAATCTCGTGTAATGTATAGGATTAGCTACACGGACAAATCAGGGAAGGTGCAAGTGATTAACTATTCACGCACATTGACACATCACTTGTATCAATTAAGCCTAATACTTCATTTCTGGCCAACTTTAATTAGTTTCCTTTGCAAAAACCTCTTTGTAGTAAAACCCCAACAGACATAAATAAGTAATCAACGTGTGTTATTTCCTTAAGCAAGGTTTAAAGTTGATTTTATGGAGATTGCTAACACAGTATACTTCCCCCCTACTAAGCGCATATTTATGACTTACAATAATTCAAATCGTCTTTTAAAACAGTATTTAGCAACTACGCCCGTAATGAAAGTCGCATGGAGAGGTCTGTGTTAAAACAGCAGGTTCACGCCGAAAGAAACCCGTCTACAATGAACTGATTTACATACTATATGTGTCCTCGAGAATTTGGGTGTCCAACATGTATTTTGTCGTGTTGGCAGTGGACACCACAAACAAATTCCTAAACGACGAGTGGAGGGAGGTGTTCGACTCGCTGCAGCCGTCGTTCGCCAGCGCCATCTCGGAGGTCATCACCAAGATCCTCAACGGCATCTTCACGCGCGTGCGGCAGCAGGCGGCTCACGGCCCGGTCGCCTCTCAACTCACCTCTGGCTTCCACAGGATTAGCCTCGCGCTTTCCCTGGAATCGTCTCGCGCTTCACCTTCACTCGCCCTTCACTTCCCCTCCACTCGTCTCTCGTTCCCCTCCTCGCCCCTCGCTTCCCCTCATCCCCTGCTTCCCATACCTCGCTTCCCTGGAATCGTCTCGCGCTTCACCTTCACTCATTGGCCATTCACTTCACCTCCACTCGTCCCTCGCTTCCCCTACGCTCGCTCCTCGCTTCACCTAGATTCGCCCCTCGCTTCTCCTCAACTCACCTCTGTCTTCCCCTGGAATCGCCTCGCGCTTTCCCTGGAATCGTCCCCCACTTCCCCTCCACTCACCCCTCGCTTCCCCTCGACTCGCCCCTCACTTCCCTTCAAGTCACCTCTGGCTTCCACAAAATTAGCCTCGCGCTTTCCCTGGAATCGTCTCACCCTTCACCTTCACTCGCCCTTCACTTCCCCTCCACTCGTCTCTCGATTCCTCCACTCGCCCCTCGCTTCCCTCAACTCACCTCTGGCTTCCACAGGATTAGCCTGCGCTTTCCCTGGAATCGTCTCGCGCTTCACCTTCACCATTGGCCATTCACTTCACCTCCACTTGTCCCTCGCTTCCCTACGCTCGCCCTCGCTTCACCTAGATTCGCCCCTCGCTTCTCCTCAACTCACCTCTGTCTTCCCCTGGAATCGTCCCCCACTTCCCCTCCACTCACCCCTCGACCCGCCCCTCGCTTGCCCTCAACTCACCTCTGGCTTTCACAAGATTAGCCTCGCGCTTTCCCTGGAATCATCCCTCACTTCCCCTCGACTCGCCCCTCGCTTCCTCTACTTACCTTCACCTCTCGCTTCCTCTACACTCGCGCCTCGCTTCACCCATAGTGTCCCCCATTTTAGTTGTAGCTTTACATGCTTTATATGAATGGAATTTCTGCACATAATGCTCTACGATTGGTAATGAGTAGACATCGGATATTTGGGGACTAAAAAATCGTCTTTTAGGCTCCTGAAAAGGCACTAAAAATGTCAAGAATAAGGAGAAAAAAGATACTGTCATAAGTTGCATTTACAATCAAATGAAAAATTGTTTTGTAATTTTCGTCTATATTATTCTATAAACTTAAATGCACAAAACAAGTTCGTGCATTTTGTTTTAAAACTAGATTTTCATATTTCCTACTCTTCTACATTTTATTCTTAATATTTTGCATTAACCAGTAATATTGGTATATTACCAGTAAATTGTCAAGGATCACAATTTGAAATTTGTGACGATTGGGAGAGAAAATCAGTTTGAATTCGGAAGTATCTCTCATTATCTACTGATGTGACTGGCATATATTTCAGAAGTCAAACACCAGCAATACTGAAACCTTCTGGGAATTTACATTTATTTCCACTTAAAATTTCGGTGTCCTCGCTATTATCAATCGACCATGTCTCAGAAAATGGCTGGTATTTATGAAATTGGGATAATGAGAAAATCAGTTGGTATACTTTTAGACATTCTCCCTTATTTTAAAATATCAGGACGCGAATTGAACATTTCGTAATCAATGGTCATATTGGCCGATTTTCTGATTTCTTAGCATAGTATGTAAAAATAACACATAAAAGGCAAAATAAGTCATAAATAGGGTATATACACAAAAAAGGCATTTATGCAAAAAAGATAAAAAAATAAGCATTATATAACTTCGTCATTTGTTATCATTTGTCGTGATTCGTGTACATATATTATCAACCTTTAAATAAGTTCGCTAGAATAATATAGGCATTTTCCTAAACATCCGATGTCTAGTAATGAATTTACAAGTTATGGCGTAAATGTGTTGATAAGGACAGAAATTGAAGTATTCTAATTTTACGTAACCATACTAATGCAAGAAAGTACAAAAATGCTGTTTAGGAATCACTAGATTGATTATATAATGCATACTTATTTTTCATTATAATCTACTAAAACATTATATACTTATACCTATAAAATACCTTTAACTTATTTTTAAGAACAGTAAATAATAAACATTTGTTGTTAAGTGCCTTAGTTGAATAATATTTTCTGCTGAATGTTTGTTGAATGCCTCTAGCATTCCTTCATTATGCTGTCAAAATACGTATTTTTCTTTTTTTTTTTTCAGATTGTACCAACAAGATAAGGATGAAAATAAGACACTTCTTTGAAAACTACCTCTAGAAAAACATGATTTGATGCGTGTGTTTCCTTCTAGAACGTTTTTAATTTCTCTATTAAACATGAAACATTTGGAAACGAAAAAAGCTGACAAAGAAGACTGGCTTAGTGCTTCATTTGCGATCACTACAATTCCTGCAAATGTTCACAGAGAATCGAAAAGAAATCCTATGGCAGTTCGTGCAATGTAATACTATATAACTTATTTATTAAACTATTATTATTATTATTATTATTATTATTATTATTATTCGTGTACAGTGTTACAATGACTGTAACTGGAAGTCATACATTAAAACAAAATAAATGTGTAACATTTACAATTATTTTGAACGTTGTTGTGATGAGTGGATTCTTAAATAAAATGGATTATGAAAATGGAATTGTGAATGAAGTAAATTAAGTGCTTCCGGTCGCCTTTACTAGCAAGGTCATTAGCTTCTTATCTTTTGTGTATGTTATAACAAGAAAGGTGTCTGTGTACCCTGGTGATATCTGGCACCGACCTATACATCAGATTACAAGGAGTATACCAGAAATCGTCTCCAATTGGCCAATCTCTAAGATCCCGATGGTCATCCGACGTGTGTGTTTGTGTAGTATAAGGAAGTGTTGTACTCGAGGAAACAACCTGTCAGGCGTGCGCAACAGACCCATTCCTGCCAAGAGCGAGGTCGGCTCTCCTCCGAAGAGGAAGAAACATGGCACAAGAGGAGAGTGGCAGGCCTTACTCATTCTGCGCTCTCACTGCTAGCTTGAAAATTCTATTCCATCCTTTGCGCGTGAATTTGATTTCACGGACTCTGGACGATCTAGTTGCTTTTCCTTGAACTCGAGTTGAAAAATATTCATTAGATCAGTTTTGTTTGTTTTGTTGACATACTCAAACAAAAACAACCGGGAAAGATGGCTCAGGACATCAACTGATGTCACTGCAGCGCCTCTGACTGGGAAGTCCTAGGTTCGAGCCCGACGGAAAGAGAAGTTTTGACACTAACTTTTCAGCTAGGTTGAATTCAGTCGCTGTCTGGAGGAGAATTCTAGCGGCCGGCTGCTCCGATCGGTAGTTTTCCGTGGTTTCTCCGATCAACACCAGGCGAATGCCGGAGCAGTACCCTAACAAACGGGCCAAGGACCGCGCGCGATCTTTCCTTCCTCTTCCTTGTCTTACCCTCTCGCCTTATACACACACACTTACACTAACATGCACTACACTACCACATATTGCGGGAGACGATTGGGGACTTCGAACTTGTTCCGGCTGGGCGGTGCCCCGCTGGTGGGAGAACTGGTTGGGGAAAACCCTGTTAGCCGACGGTAGGTCGGCGCCGGATCTGGCCATCCAGCGGGGAAGACCACCGCCACCTCCCGAGCAAAAACACGCACTACACGTATGGGACTAATGACCATTGTAGTCGACGCGCCCAGAATCACTAAAAATCAATCAAACAAATTGATATTTCGAAAACAATCAGCAGATACACTTTAAAACTCCTGTGTTAACGAACTATTTAATAATGGAATATATATTTAACGATACAGGCGTTAAAATATATTTGAGTCGTTTTGAACAATTAAATGTCTTAATTAAAATTGGACATATTAAAATAGTACTTACGTCTGGTAATTAAGTGTATTTTGTACAGTAGTGCAGATGCAGTAGTGCAATTTTCAGATAATCTTATTTTTTAAAATACTCTTATTGCTATCAAAATTGCATGAAAGCTATTAAAATTACCTGATAAGTTTCATTTAGTAGCTGATACCAAGTTTTATTTACTAGCTTGCTGTGCTCATTACAAAAAAATATTCAAGATGATACCTGAAGAATTAATGCACTTTCAAGTTTTTTATATTATGTTGTTTTCGAAGCGAATAGTCTCCAAATCCAATATTTTCTAACCAAAATGTTTCAAAATTTGAAATAACTTTTATTTTAATGTATATAAATCCCATAAATAGTATTGTATAAATTGATTCAATATTACCAAAAATCATAAAATCAATATGGTCTCTCCTTAAAGTCATCAGTCACCTAAAAGAACAAAATTGGACAAAATTTTAGAAAATGGAAATCAATTCCTATAAATCAAAAGCTGAAGTATTTGACTTTAGGGTATCCACTCTTTTACATCTACACTCTTTATCATTCCTTAGTCTGCACTAAATTCATGTATTAGTTACCTTGGTGTTCTCATGAACACAAGAGTGAATAGGCAGCCATATTTCATCCCAAAGTAAAGGAAGCCATTAGACACCTGGTGGGACATCTGGATGACTCCTACGTATAGAGCGATTTTCCTAAGGATGAGCCAAAGTGACAGCTCACGAAAACAAGTGAACGTCACATGTATTTCAGAGAAGTATCCCCCCGCCGCGACAGCTGTTCAGCTACGCCCCTTCGTAAAGTGCTAACGGCGCCTGTGAAAACATCCCTATGCAGAAGTCTTAACAGTTTCGCTGAGGTATATACACGTACGCGAGTCCAGGAAAAATTTTAATTTACTTTCGTATGTGGAAAATCTCTTAACATGCTCTCACAATCAGTAAAAGAAAACTGCCACGAATGTGAATAGAAAGCTCTCAATTGAAGCTCGCCACACAACAGCACAAAGGCAGGAACCACGTGCATTAGTATGCATCTCGTATTCAAGTATCGGTTTTAAAATAAAAATAATATTTATCACAGAAAAAGTAAATCTAATGTAATATATGAAGAAAAAAAGAATTTTTACAGAAGAGCACATAACACTGCACTTCTTAATTTCAATTATTTCTCGTGGCGCACTATATTTTTGTCGGACGAGGACATCACAAAAGGAAGAGCCGAAACCATTACAAGTTAGCCAACTGCAAACGAACGAATGAGGGGAAGGGAGTCTATTGAGCTCAAGGGCACTACGACCACAGAACCTTCAGTTATGTTGCCAGCAGTAGCTGTCACTTTGGCTCATCCTTAGGAAAATCGCTCTATAGCATTGGCGGAAGTCGGGTCCTTGACGCGACAACTTTCGATGTAATTATTCAAGTTCTATTAGTTTTCGTTAGTCGTAGATAAATTCATGTGTGAAAATCGAAATAATGAGTATGAATACAGTTGCATGAAGTTTATGATTCTCATTCATATAATAATGTGTCATATCATGTATTGATATCTATAATTACATCATCGTTTCATTATATACCATTGAAAGTAAAAAGATAAAAATCATTTCATTGATATTTATTTTTAAAACTTTCAAGAAAATAATAATAAAATATAACATTTTTAAACCGATCTATAATAGTAGAGTACGCAAGAATATGATTATGGAGATAAATGTCCATAAATTATTTCTGGTTTTCGAATAGTTAGCCTCACTCATGACGCGAATCTCTGCATCTACTATCCACTCCATCTGAAACAAAAGCATGGTCATTTTCGCATGGTGACCCACTTCGACTTATTTTTAACAAAAGTATTGTCTCAATGTGTACCAAAATAGTGACTATGTAGCCTGTGCAGTAGTACAACTTTTAGAGCGGATTTTGGAATATTTTTTAGCAACTTCAAACAAGGAATAAACAAAAATAGAGAAAGTCTGAGATTCATTTATGAATGGATTCTCCTGAGTTGGTAATAGTAATCACACCATGATTTCTCATCATGATTCATTCCACTGTCTCTGTCTCTTCATTTTTAACCAGCACATCATTCTCAGCTACTTTTATCAATAATTCGTACTCAACATTTAGTTTTGAGCTCAAATTAAAGAACGTAAACCTCTCTAAAAACAGAAACACGTGCAACTCAATGTTCTACATCATATTATAGATAATTTTTAAAGATTTTTACATATTTTTTTCAATCCGTTAATACAGTGCGACTATTTTATTAGTGTGCCGCGATCGTGAAAATTCTGCTCGGCCGACGGCCATCACTCGCCGGGGAATGGTGTGCTGAACTCCTCTGGGAACAGGAGAGTTTCAGTCTTGTTGAATAGTCGGCTTGTGATGGCTCGTTCGAAGTTCACTCTACAAACAGAAAGTGTTTGTGTATGCCACATACGTAAATGTGTCAAATCGTTATGTGCATCGTATCCTGGAGCCTTTCTTCCAAATGTTGACATGAATGAGCGTAATTACGGTCATTTTCAAGTCTCAGCATATCGCACACTTTGCTTCCTTTTCCCTTACTGGATTTACATGCCAGTTTGGTGGAGACTGAATCATCACATGTTTTGTAGCCTGCGTGATCTGACTCGTGCAATTTCGCCCTGTGAGATTCCTGGAAGTTCACATGCAACAACCCCCTACGGATGAAAAATTAAGGCATAATGTATTCCAGGAACAGATCTCTGCAATACCACAGAATATTCTTTACCGAGTGAACGAGAACTTGTGTAGATGCCAAGAATGCATGAAAGCCAATGATGAGTAGTTTCAGCATGTACTATATCGAGGGTACAATTTAAACTCTCTGGTAGCGAAAAGCCACGTTCCCTTTTCGGCGATTCCACCGGCCACCCTGTCTCGGTTTCCTCAGCATCCCTGGCCTCGTTCGTAGAATCCAAATGCCCGCGCGATCGGCACACTTATAAAATGTTTGCACTAAATTTCTTTGCAGTATTAAAACTGTCTCGTTTAAAAACATTAATATGTTTTATTTGAACGACAGTCATATTTTTTAAGGTTGGTTTTTAACTGCTAGGACATGTACTGGTCATCAGACCGGCAAAGACGCCCGGCCAATGAGAAATAATCAGCTAGCTGGCGAGCCGGCGGCCGTGAAGCGAGGCTACGGCGCCGGCTGCTTGATAAGGGAGCGCCGCCAGAGACGGAGCAGACTGAGCGGAAGACGTAGTATTGGAGAAACAGTGGTTTTTGGGAGAGTACGCATTAGACAAAGTTATTTTCTGACCGCTATTGTATTTTTTCTGTTTCTAGGTACATATTTCCGTTTCTATGTAAATAAACTTGTTTGGAAAGTGAGTGGTTTTTCTGAACATAACATTTCTCATTATCGAAAAACAGCATTTTCTTTCATTTAACAATCACCTTCCTAAAATCTAACATCTCCTTCCAAACATATCCACAAAAGATCTGCACCATCTTCGTGCAAATCTAGCTCTGAAATAAATCACTGCAAATAATTTGTTTCTCGAGATCTTAATCCAAGGTATCATTTATTACATTTTTGTCATTTATGAAAACTGATTCAAGCTTTGTGGTATCTACTCGAACATCGAGTCTTTGGAAGAGACTCCGAATGTTTTCGAAAGCGCAGCCTTTAGCGTAGGAGGTGAGGGCGACCATTTTCTCACTGCAGAGGAGAGGGCCGCCGGAGTCTCCCTGCGTCACCGCATCAACCAATAAAATGAGAGGCGATGTAGTGACAACTGGGCTCCACACGCTCAGTTAGCTCAAGCATAACCACTGTTGCCACGCAGCAGCACTAGGATCGACACCCGACGGTGGGGGTTTTCTACACCAGTTACGTTCTGACCAGCTAAAAAGTCGAGCTATCGCGACGTTTGCAAATTATCACTGCCGTCATGTAACATGTATCATACTCTATTTATACTTGGGTTTTCGTAACTTAGCAGCTGAGGGTATTATCTTCAAGATGGAATACGGCACTGCTTTTCACGTCTTTCTCGGTCCTGCCACTAGAGTCGCTTGATCTGCATCAGTGCTTGATACGGTCGCGATCATGCGATATCTTGCGACAGGACCGAGAAAGACGCAAAGTGTCTGCCATATTCCATCTTGAAAATAAAACCCCCAGGCGCCATGTTACGAAAACCCAACTATAGGGTTGTTACGTTTCGTATTGTGTTGGTAAAAGCCGTAGCAAACCTTCATATAATTACCCTGTACCCTGTAGTCCTGCAATTTTCTTAATCATTGGTATGCGCTTTAAAATAATTGTATAATCTTAACATCAATGTAGTGGCTTCAATTCACCCCAGTTTTCACTTTCTCGCCTGCTATGTTCCCTATTGAAATTCATAACGTAGTATATTTTAAGATCATTTCATGTGCCGAAGACATTTCAATACCTACGTTTTAATTCTTTATAGTTAAAGTTTATTCTTTATAGTTCAAAGTTATAATCACTGCAACCTAAGATTGTCCTTTATTTATTTTGTGTATATGGCTGCTATTTGCCTTGTAAAATAAACTACTTCTGCCACGCGAAAATTATTTCTACAGGACTCGTGCAACCAGAGCAGATGCATCTTCCCGGTCTTCTTTCAGAACATATTTTTTGCTACGAAACTCACCTTTTTGTGAACGAATAGAACAAATGATATTTAAGATTTAATTTGCTGAATAACAACTTTACGTTTTTTCTTTGGTGAATAATATTAAGACATCAGTTATATATTGAGTTTGTTGAATCTGTGCTCAATCCTCATACCGGGTGAGATGGCTCACAGAAATCTGATGTGGCGTGAATCCTCTGACCGAGGACTGTTCGAGTCACGACGGTAGCAGGATTTCCGACACTAACTTGTTAGGTAGGTTGAATTAATTCGCTTTCTGGAGAAGAACTCTAGTGATCGGCTGC
The DNA here is from genome assembly GCA_964035755.1 of Teleogryllus oceanicus. Classification (NCBI taxonomy): domain Eukaryota; kingdom Metazoa; phylum Arthropoda; class Insecta; order Orthoptera; family Gryllidae; genus Teleogryllus; species Teleogryllus oceanicus. The sequence continues at coordinate 3,835,522 of CAXIVR010000008.1, read as the reverse complement.
TCTGATCGGTAGTTTTCCGTGGTTCCTCCGATCAACAGCAGGCGAATGACGGAGTAGTACCCTAACAAACGGGCCACGGACCTCGCGCTATCTTTCCTTCCTCTTCCTTGTCCTATCCTCTCCTTTAAGTACACTTACACTAACATGCACTACACTGCCTCACACGTGTTGGGAACTTAGAGATTGTCCCGATTGGGGCGGTTCTCCCGCTGATGGGAGATACTTGTTTGTGGGAAAATCCCGACGGTAGGTCGGTGCTCGATCTCGCCATTCAGCGGGGAAAGATCACCGCCACCTCCCTAGTAAAAACATGCTCTACACTTACGGGACTAATGACCTAATCTATTGACGCGGAATCACTAACAACCAGATAACTCATCTCGTCTTAAATTAAATTCCCGCGTAGACTTTTGGTAGAAAAATTCAATTACGCAAATGTTAATGAAACTATAAGAGTCATCACAAAAATAAGAACTAAAAAATTTCCAATGCTTACCATACATACGTCTCTACCAGGTGTATGTGCAGAGTTTCTGTTCCAAATGAACATAGTATTTGCCACAATAACGTTCGTCGGTTACTCTAAGGACCACGTGCTGTAGACTACCAGACTGAAAAAAATCGATCAGTTCCATAAACTAAATGTATATAATACATACTAAACTCTAAATGTATATAATATTTATTACATGTAATACTATTAATCATCTCACCGTCGCATTGTGCAAGCGATTTTGGTAATTTAAGTCAGAATCCACAAACCATATTTTTTTAATTGGTTATTTATGTCATCAACATCTTAGGTCATTGGCGACCACTATTGCTGTTAACGGTATGGTAATTATGAGGATGAAACAATATGGTGACAATGCGGGGTGAAAGGACGAACACAAATACAACTATGCCCGAGGCCAGCCTCGAACACGCGACCCTTCAGTCCAAGATCACTACGAAACTACTGCTCATGGATCTCGGCCACCGGGCCGACTTTAAAAACGCACATTACACTATTGGCCGGCCGAGAAGCGAACCCAGTATCGCGTCAAGGTAAGCGAGCACGCTGACCAATGAGCTAAACCACGAGAGTAACCATAAATTGTTTACTCATAAAAATCATGTATTGAAAGTAAATTATAATGTTAATAAATGGAACAATTTTCTTTGCAATATTTTGACGGCAACTGTTCTTTTGCAGAAAATAACAAATCGCGCAATATGTGTCAGTTCACAAACTAAGAAAGAAAAACGCAAAAAGAAATAAAATGAAGTGTATAACATAAATTAAACACATTGGTTATATTTCATAAGGAACCCATGAGAGAAAAAATAAAATATAGATTAGCCAATGTGTAAACGAATTAAAGGATTAGATTCAAAAATGATTATTGCGAACCACTAAATGTTCACTCTCCATCTGATGAATACTCAGATGAGGTAACGAGATTTACTTCCTTAGTGTATTGTTTATGAATGTCTACCAGTTTAAGATTTTTATTTTCTCCTTACGAAGTAGAGAGAAAGTTATGTAATGCTGTGCGAAAACGGTGGATTTTCGGAAGAAAAACTCTTATTACAGGGCCCTGGTAACGAAAAAGTGGATAAACCCAGGTCCTAAATTTAGAAAAAAATCCTCTAACACATGGTGTAGCCAGAATCCATGTTTTGTGGGTTCTCGATACCGAAAAATCGAATGACGGCAAAACGTCTGTCCGTCCATGCGTCCGTCTGTGAACAACGTTAGCAACTAAACCGTCAGCCGATTTTCTCCAAAAGTGATATCCCCCCCCATCGATCTGGCTGATGTGGCAGCCCCTTGAATTTGAAACCGATATTTTAATTTTTTGGGGGGAGGGGAACTTTAAGTGAAGCCCCTAGCACATTTTCCAAGTTTCTAAAAGAAATATTCATCGGTTTTAGCTAAATTTTGTGGTTGGATCGTTGAAGAACATTTAAGAGAATAGCGCAGGTCTCATTATAGTTGAAAACTGACTTTTCGAAAATTGCAAAATTTCAACATTTTTCGGCGTCTTCCTAAAACTACAATTAGATAGCGAATTTTCCTTTAATGTAATATGTTCCTTAAATATAGATTTTGAAATAAGGTCAGGTACAATTTTTCGAATATTTTGGTGCTTTTCGACTAATTTTTGTGAAAGTATGGGCGAGCAAATTCGTGTGTTGTTTAGCCCATCTAGTTCGTTTCGTATAATAGATATTGGTACCGTTTTTTTACTAAAAATCACTCATAATTTTCATTATTTCTTTGATTTTTTCAACCACAAATATCTTTGTCTAAATCCGACTTTCGGATTATAGTACAGAATTGAACTTTTGTTCAGTACGGAGATTTCTGGGAAAAATTACAGCTGTTCCAAAGATTCCAAAATTGAGGAAATTTGGTTCGAACGTTTTCAATCATTTACTATTTTTAGTTCCCATACGCTATGGTAAGAAACTTATTGATTTTAGAAAAAGAACATTATTAGAGATAATTTTAAAGTTTATGTGTTAACAAGTGTAGGTACATCTGAAATGAAAATTTTAATTACGTTAGAGATATTTTAAAATATTACTATGTGAAATGCATAATTTATGAAAATTTCATATATGTCGTATAATTCTGTGCACTATATTATCCGTAATAAAAGTTTAATGAAAAAATTTAGAGGCGTTTTGTAAAAATCTTGTCTTTAATTTTTTCAAAATTTCATTAAAAATTACAAGAAAACAACTAATATTTGTTGTGCATGCACTTGAGAATTAACTATGAATAATAAATTTAGTTTGAAGAAAAAGGCTCTTTCTTCAATATTTGAGTTATAGGAGAGGGGTTAAAAGGTCTATAACTTTTCCAATGTTCTAAATTCGAGGAACAGAAAATCGCACTTATGCCATTTTATAAGTGAATTTAATTTGTTGTTACAAGAAATTTAAAAGAACTATTTTTGAGAATTTTGGAAAAAGTCTCTAGCTCCATGTAAAGTACCTGAATAATTCTAAACAAATGTTTTCAAAATGGCAGAATCCTTTGCGCGTTTGGTCGATGGCTCAATATATATTAATTTCTTTGAATGGTTTAGTTTAGTGTTGTTCAAAACGACAAACATGATTTTTTTGATTTTTTGATTTTTCAGGCAATTCACAGAACTCTTATTATCTATATTATATTACTATATTATATAAACTATGTACAATATAACAGAATTTATCGGCAACCAAAACGTGACGAAGAATTAAAGTTTCAAACTACAAATGAAATATGTTATTTTTCCCATCCGTAACTTGGCGCAAACTACCGATACCTTTCGATACCACAAAAATGCTTTTGAAGTTACTGCGGTGTTAATTTAAACGGTTGACCTGACTGCTCCAGTGTGTCTCATATTTGATTATGAAAATTATTTAACACAAAAATTAATTTGATGTGTCAAACATATGATAAAAATTATGCTTACCGGTTTAATACCAGCTGGTGGAATGTTAGGAAGCTTCATCTTTTGGTGTCCCCATCCCACTGCAGTGCATTGTATTCCCTCGTCAATAGGAGCAGGGGGAATCGCGAAATGTATTGGAACCAGTTGTATTTTGCTTGTTAAAACTACTGGGAAGGAAAGCTGCGAACAAACGAGAACCTAAATGAATAGCAGAATAAAACTCTTAATTCTTACTTGCCCGTTATTCTACGTATGTGGGTAGTGAACAAAAAGTATTGTAATATCCGCAAAAATAAGCGATTTTTTTGGACACAAAAGTCATATTGTGGGGCTTGGGTATGAAAAAAGTGGATAAAATTGTTCCCAGATAGAGTTCATCACTGACTCTAGACCTTGTGAGTCAAAATTGCGTTTTGTGGGTTGTTGAAACTAGAAAAAATTATCTTCAACTTCAAGCAAAGATACGGGGAAATATATCGATTTTTTAAACATATATTTATTAAGAAAAAGTTGTATCCCCGGCAATTTCACGGCAGTGTTACTTTTTCAATTTTCGAAAATTGAGAAAATTCAAATAAAATAAGACCTGCGCCATTTTAAAACATACTTTTAATTCTTATTCGAAAGAAATAGAAAGAAAACAATTGTAGTAGTGTTTTATTTTTGGAAAAATTGCTCATGACCTTTATTTAAAGAACTATCTTGAAGATCAGATTTCATTATGAAACTGAGGTGCTAAAACAGCCTGTACTTCCTCTCGTACACGCAAAACGTATTCGATTATTCAAATTTTGGAAATATTGTACATGACCTTATTTCAAAATCTGTCTTTAAGGAAAACATTTTCTTAAGGGAAAAAATCTCTATCCCTATAAAGTGTTTGAATAACACAAGAATATGCAGATGTGCGGATGTTCGGATGCGCGGATGTGCGGTTCCCTTACTCACGGTTCGACCACTTCCCGTGCACCAATCGAGACATATGAGGTGGCATTCGACGCGTCTCGGTCTTCTGATGGAAACTGATCATTTGACATGATTGTCAGAAATTTTAAAAAACGTGTTTGTTTTTTTGTTTAGGCGCAACGATCTTGGTGAGTATCCCGGAAATTAAACCAACGCCACCTGAATAGATTTATGTAGGTGGCGTTGATTAACTTCCAGTACCTCAAAATACCAACGTGGATGAAGACGAAGAGGGAAACTAGACTTAGACTTAGACTTAGACTTAGACTTAGACTTAGACTTAGACTTAGACTTAGACTTAGACTTAGACTTAGACTTAGACTTAGACTTAGACTTAGACTTAGACTTAGACTTAGACTTAGACTTAGACTTAGACCTTTAGACATTAGACCTTAGACATTAGACCTTAGACATTAGACCTTAGACATTAGACTTTAGACATTAGACTTTAGACATTAGACTTTAGACTTTAGACTTTAGACTTTAGACTTTAGACATTTAGACTTTAGACTTTAGACATTAGACATTAGACTTTAGACATTAGACTTAGACTTAGACTTAGACTTAGACTTAGACTTTCACTTAGACTTAGACTTTCACTTAGACTTTCACTTAGACTTTCACTTAGACTTTATATGAAGTACATGAAGACGTACATGAAAAAGACTGAGAAAGACGAAGAGAAAGAGGAAGAGAAAGACGAAGGGAAAGACGAAGGGCAAGGCGAATGTCAAATCGAAGAGCAAGACGCAGAGGAAAGACGCAGTGGAAGGCGCAGAGAAAGGCATAGAGTGTTGAATTTGGAAAATTTAAGTTTCTGCAGTTTAGTGTATTCTGTCATGTGAACCCTCAAGAGAAGCCATCAGTCATCTCAGAAGACCATCCGAGAAGAATATACATCAATAGTTTATAAGGTTTATTCATATAAATAGGTTTAACATGGTACCAGTATGAATAACTTTATACTTTAATTTCTCTTAAAGGTATTATTTACAGTTAAACTGTGATCTCATGGCTATGAGAAGGGCTTGAAAACCTGAGACGTATATAGTAAGAGCTAAGTTTTTGCCTAAGTGAGACCTGAGAAAATTATGTTTAATGTAACCATTTTTTCCTCATTTAAAACAGGTTTTTATTTATTACAAGAGAACCACTTGTTCTACTGTGGATTCTTTATCAAAACTGAATCTACATTAAATTTAGGACTATTTGCAAGAATTCCCATTTGCCTCTCTGTAGCATCAGATTTAGTGTTTTTTCATCAGTTTAAAATATCTCTTGGTCTCTCCAGGGAACAGTTGTAGTGCTCACTGTCTCTACCAGAGTTCGCTGTCTTCGTTCAGGTGCTGAACTGGTCACATACCTTGCAGGCGCTACTTCTTTACGTGCCTTGGCAAAGAGGTCCCAGATAGCCGATCGATACTCCCACCATTGTAACACCCTCCTGTAACTCTGTCACCCTTCGGGGGCTGGTATAAAGACGTGCGCGTCCGCGCACAGCGCTCATGCTCATTCTTTTTGCTTTTCGGCTACGTCTAGTGATGTAGTTCTAGATTTTTAGATAGAGCCGGGCTCCTCAGAGCCGTTAAATGATTAAATTGTACATAGTATTTAAAATAGGTTATTTGCATCTATTATTGTATGTCAGTATATTATTCCGTCAAATCAAATTATGAAAATTTAATTAATATTGTTTCTCATTTGTTATTTACCTGAGTTTATGGTTATATTCTATTGTTATTCTCTTTAGAACCAAAAACAATATTTTAATGAAATTGAGTGCATAGATGTATATAATTTGTTGGAAATGTATGTTTTTGGACTTGGAAATGGAACTCTTACATTGAAAGGGTTACGATGTTAATGAAATGTTGACGAATCACTAATGTTTATATTGTTTGCAGCTCGTTTACTTTGAATGTTATGTTGTATGTATGTCGCTGACCTCGATTGGTGTGGAGGTTCGGCTAACGTTTACGCGCACATTTTGCGAATGCTGTTAATGCTGCAGTTCCTGCCATGAGTAAGACGGCACTTGGCTGCATTTGCAGTTTATGGTGCGTTCTGCCGAGTAAGACGGTACTGGCCGCATTCGGCATTCGGGATTACGAAAGGCGTCTGCTAGGCCCGTGTGGTAGCCTCGAACCGCGGCCCTGGTTGCAGCGTCACGGTCCCAGGTAGCCGGCAGAAGAGTCGGCTGGCCACAGCCGTCACCGGCACTGAGCGATGGGTCAATGGCACCTTGCTTTCGCTGCATGCTGATCGGCGCTCGTGTCAGGTCACAGCTTGTTCAGCGAGGAGCGGCGGGCACTTGACCGCCTTATTCTCGCTAAGAGTAAACCTGCTGCAATCTTAAGGTTGTAAAGTTTCGTAAGCGTGGTAAGAAGTCCATTTCGGGCACTATGGTATTATGCACTCTAATGAAAGTTTGTTCCTGGCTCATAAGTACCCTGTTTATCATGAATGTTGAAGGTAAGAAAAGAAGACCAAAAGACGGCTTTAGCAATCTATTTATGTGTATTTCCTCTTATCTACCTGTCCTAAATTGGGCATTCAAAGGTAGATTATAAGACAGTAATTCTGTATGTGTTAGCGCAATGTTGTTGACGCGCTACTAGGTTAGTGTTCACCCTTTTGTTACAAGGTTTATGTTTGAATTTTCAGCTTCCTCGCCCTAAAGTGGGTTTTGTTGAGAGGTCGACTGAAAATTGTGTAATTTGCATATGTCGGCGCATTTTTGACGCGCCTTGTTCAAAGTTCATGTGAGACGGCCTTGACCGTCCTTCACTTGATTTGTAATTGTATTCTGTTTTGTTTTTCCCGCAGCTGCTTTAGAACCTGCGTATCAGGAAAAACTAATTTATGTAAAGTTGTTTTGTGAATAAATGTATTATGTCTAAAGTTATTTGATTGTCATATCTCCAGATTTGAGATCCTATAAAGTTGTGATACCTTTTTATTTAAAACCTGGGGCGTCCATTTGAAAAGTTCGAATGTGACGACAATCTTTTAAAGTTTGATAGCTTAGAAGCTTTTGTGTTAGCTTCGTACAATTATTTCCTTAGGCAAATGCATGGTCAAATCGCTATTTATTACGTAGCGAGAATTTATAATTAATGTGCTGTTTTCAAATAGCTGGCGACCGTATAAAAATAATTTGTTGTTAATTAAGAGGTCAGCCAAAGTTTGATATTTAAATATAGAGAAAGACTTCAGAGGAAGATGCAAAGACGCAGAGAAAGATGCAGAGAAATTGCAGAGGAAGACTTGATCAAGACGTAGAGAAAGACGTAGAACTCTGAACCGAAGAAAGAAATAAGAAGAAGAAAAGTCAAACAACTGAAGAAAGTGTGAAGCATCGACGACGGCACATTCAGCTAGTCTTTAATAGTTTAGTTGTAGGAAGACGCCGAAAAATTTGGAACAGTTCCAATTTTTGAAAAATCATGGTTTTCAACGAACTTGAGATCTACAGAATCCTCTTAAACATCCTGCCACTCATCCAACAACAAAATTTAATTAATATTGTGAATATACATTTTGAGAAAATCGGGCCGAACGGTTTAGTGTTAGCGTTGATCACAGATTTGACAGATGGACGAACGGGCAGACAGACATTTTGTAGTAATTCAAATTTTTCGAATCGCGACCTGCTAGCGGCCGCGCCGTGCGCTCCATCCAATCGAAAAGCCAACCCAGTGACGTAAACGAACGGCCCAGGTAAAAGAGGGCCTATTTTTAGGCTGAAGGTTTTGGATTGTAAAATATTAATTACTTGATACTTTCTCTGATACTTTGCGATAGTTGATTCAATAAAATGTTTAAAAACAGCATCTTCCAGAAGAACGATTTTTTTCTCGCTTCGGTAGCTTATGTAACCCTGTTTCTAAATCAATATAATTTGTTAGTAATATTGATTTATTATGTAGTTATCAGACTGATGAATATGAATTGTTAAAGAGTACTTTTATTATTTAAAGATACTAAACTTCTTTTGTAAACAATCCATGCACAAAAAGCGAATTCATTCTGCATTCAAAATTCAACTACAGAGAATCCCACTTAAAACTGGCTCCCTGTGTTCCCATGGAATACGCTTTCTCTCTGAGAGGCACAGCAGCTTATCCTGGCGGTGGTGGGACCAAGAACTCGATGTATTAAAAGCACAAGAAAAGAGTATTTCTGGGAACAGTTACGACGCAATCACTTCTGCAAATGGCGATACAATCACTTCTGCAAATGGTTAACTTTACTCACAAAGAGAAGAAAAATAACAAAATATGCTGGAACAATAAACTCTTTCTTGCACAGAATACAGTATTAAATATTAGGTACAACGAAAGCCGAAACACAAAGCCCACAATTGTCTGTAAAACAACCGTTACGTATCATAGAGACCAAACGATTCCTAGTCCAGCCACTAGAATTCGCTGTCCGCCCAAAATCAAAGAACAGAGCACGTTTCAACGGGGCCGGTTTTAAGTGGGACAGCCGATAGTATATGATTACGGATCACAGAATTATGAAAACGTGCGCAGAATTCACTTCTTCCTGTAGCACGTCACAGACAGGTTTAACTGTTTTTGACGTAAAAATAAATAAATAAATGTACTTGTGTTTCTATTCACTTTTATAAAGTGAGCTTAGATAACAAGCAACGTTCAGTTGAATCAGAATGGAAATCCTTTCGGGGCGCACAGTTGCGTCCGACAACTCGTGAGGTTTCTTTTATGTCTTCGCGTAATTTCAGTCCTAGTTTTAAGCAGTTCGACATTAACACTAATCTGCATGTGATTTCAAGTATATATATTAACTGTAGTAATCGCTAAGTAAACAACCAGCTTAATCTATCTTCTACAATAAGTTACAATCTGTGCCAGTTTTCCGAGGCGTGAACTGAAAATCAGCCGTGCGCTATTTGTAGTGTTCGTGAGTGAAATCTTCTGGCCTTGTGCGTGAGTGCGCTATGCGCTGATCTAAATTCTGGTCTTGAGGTGCAGAAAATGCTAGCGCATACATGATTACTACATGGATGGAAATCTTCCCTTTGTGCGGGCATTCGCTACTAGTCTGTTTGTTCCAGGGTTTTTTGACGCTGCAAGTTGTTCTCAAGTAAGTGTCTTTCTGCAACACGTTGTACTTTACGTTAGTGAATATGTCTCGTTGGTGCATTTAAAGTTAATAAATGTTACTTGTCTTAATTGTATGTATGAATGTGAATGTTGTGCCAAAATTCCGCGACCTACATCCCATTCAAATAACCCTACTGGTAATTTTACAATAAACTTTCAATTCATTCGTACGCTAAGGTATACAAGAGTTTCTCTCAATGAATACGCGTTTTGTTAGAAAATTGCCGATTTTTCTGCAGTGTTACTTTTTATACTACGTAATTAGTATGCTAGAAAGTAAATAATGTACGTAAACTAGTAGGAATGTGCGGTATTTCAAATAATGCAGTACCTATCGCTGCCTTGACTGTCTATATTTATTCGTGTAACAGTCACTTTATGTTAGTAATGAAAGTAATTATTTCTTTGTTAGCTCCTCTGAAAATTCCTGAAATAGTGACCATATTTTATTACTTTTTCAATGATTGTGAAAAAAGTAAGGTTATCGGCAAATGTGAAGGAAGTATTAGTACGTTTTATTATTGTTTTATTTAAATGTCATTCTCACTCACTTCGGGTATGAAAACGTTTCGTTGTCTCAGGGAAGATAAAGCAAACATTTAGTTTTTTATAAATGGAAGAAGAGGAGTGAGTCTCAAAATGGGTAAATCTAAGGTTTTGATTCCAAACATATTTCACAGATAATTGGTCCTAAAATTTATGGGCTGAATTTTTGCTTGCTGATCTGCCGTAGCCTTCCTAGACCTGAGCCAGGAAAAAAGTATGAAAGGCATCGTGACAAAATTGATAGGTGGCTAATCGCGCAACTTTTCTTGACCGATGGCTTGGAGAAATGCGGTAGAGTGGGGGTATTAGTTACATCGGCCACTAGATTTTATGAAGCAATGCTAATCTCTGGAATATCAGTCATGCTTCGCAACTTTCTCAATAATTTGAGTTCTAATTTACACAGGAGTTCGAAGTATCTCCTGCGATGGATCTGGATCTGATTTTGCCATTTCTTTCGATATTTTTAGAAAAATACGACTAGGAGTTCTCGGTTTCAATAGTAAATAAATTTTTATTATGCGCCAATGAAGATGTGATTGGAATGTCATCGGTGCTCGCTGCGAGCTGGGTCATCAACCGTTTATTGCTCTACTCTTCTCAGCCTGAATCAGTGAAACCACTGATTGACAGTGACTATTCACCGATTGTGGTAGTTATAAATTCGCCACCGGCAATCAGTGAATTGAACTGAATGAATCAGTAAAACGGTCCATCTTTGAATCAGTGAAACCTTCACTATTTGAATCAGTGAAACTTCACTATTTGAACTGTAGTGAAATCTGTGACAACTAATTGAACCAGTGGAATTAATAGCTGTTGCAACTGCGAAAGTGCAAGGCTTCACTTATCTGGAATAGTGAAATATCTCATCGTTTCTCCAGTGAATTGGTCAATAAACCCAAAATCCTACTACTGAGAATCACTGTATCGCTTTAAACAAATGTCAAAAAACATAAAAATTTAATAAATACAATAAATATAATAATAATTTATATCTGTATTTGAAGTATTTTCCCTTGATATCTCAATAGTAGAATTTTGGCTTCAGTAGTATAGTACAGGGGTAGCGACATATAGTAAAGAAAGTCAAAGCACTAGGCACAAATTTATTGAAAGATTTTATGGGAAAATGATCTTCTCTTTGAACAGCACTGTACATATTAACTTCAAACAAATACAATAGAAATATACATATTATGGCAAAGATATTGAGTCAATATCCTAACTCAGAAAAAAATTGAAAAATCGAGTAATAACAGATCTGTATTCATTTCATATGAGCAATCCATATATCTGTTCATTTATTATTTCAACATTATCACGTAGAAAAAATTATCCAATGTTATGTAGTTTAGTTCTTTTAAGTCACATTATCCTTGGGGTAGGAAGAGTTTTGTTACACCATTTACTTACAAAACATTGGCTTTCCAATGAAAGGAATACTGGTAAAAAGATATGTTGGAATTAAGGTAATTTTAAAGGGAGATATTGCCTTTTTAAATGAGATAGAGAACACAAGTCTTTATTTAAACCAATGAAACATACAGAAAGAAAAACCGATGTTCAGGAACTTTCAAACTCACTTACAGAGAAAAAATTGTCTGGCAGTTAACACTCTTCATTTTATGTACATATTATTGACAATTTCTGGTGACACACCCTTTAAAAGAAAGATAAAGAAAGTAGTAAAGAAAGGACTTTATAATTTAAATATATATAAATACATTTCAATGATTTTTATGTGTGAATTTTATAATAAAATAAATAAATAATAAAAATAAACATTAAATCTGTCAAAATTTTTAAAGTAAAATACACAAACATTTAGTATTATTACAAGTATGTAAAAGTTTTAGGGGCAACTTAATCAGCTTCCTCTGCTAATTATAATTTTCATAATTAAAATCAGCAGCATTACAAGCTTAAAATTGTAAATGTTAATAGCACTGCATGCCTTTGTTTCTATGTACATATATACATTGCCAATATATATGTATACATACGTATATATATACAACATATGTGTATAAAGGAAAACAAAGACTATTGTGTATTGCTCTGTACTGAATCTGGCCATGGTACCGAACAAATGACTGATACCTGACACCGCAATGGGAGGCACCTGTCTACCGATTTCGTGGGAAGACAGGAATACAATTGATGAATGACACCAAGAAGCAAGTTCTAAGCTATTAATTCACTTGAGGTAAAAATTTTAAAATGGTTTACTGGATGAACTCCAAACACAAACCTTCACAAGGAGCTAATTACAACAACATTTGGTAGGGTAAGAAATACTTAAAAAAAAAAAAAGACATCAATTTCGGAAAGTCTGACAAATTGTAATTTTACACCATTACATAGAAGAGACTACAGAGGAAAAAGTTGAAAATCTACCCGAGTACTAGATGAAATAATTTGAGAAACTTTAAAGAAAGTTTTAGAAGATAAGCAACAAATATCTACAAAGATTTTGAGAAATGCCAATGATTTTATTATCAATATATTTCAATGGATAAATCCCAAACACATGCCAATGGATAAATGAGTGTGAACGCTGTTTTGTGGAAGAGAAATTTCTAAAATTTTCCTTGACAGATTGGTACCAAGTAAGGATTTTGAAAAACACAGTAAATCAGAATGGAATAAATGGAAAAAGAACGCACGCATAAAAGAAATCGGAGCTGTTCTAAAACAACGACAAAAATGTGGGGATAATAAGCCAGCGGCATATTTTCTAAAAATATGAAGCTCACAAGGAAAAAAAAAACAATTTACCTTGAGTGCTTGACAATAAAAGAGGTTGTGATATATTACATAAACATTAAGCATTGAAGAGAATTTTGGTACACTCCAATTATAAACCTTTAAAAAATTTAAATATAAAAGCAAGAACACATTAAGAACTGGGTGATTTGACATACTATCTGTCCCTACATACAATTTTAAAGTTAAATATAATGCTGGAAAATTAAACCAAGAGGTAGATTGTTTAAAACAGGCATCCAGTTCTAGAGCCTGATGAAAATTCAGATGATATATTAAAAATTGTAAAACCCAGTGAAATTTTAGAAGACATAAAAAGGATCAAAGAAGATGCACAGAACTACAAAACAATAAGAAAAACTAATTTTCTAAAAATGAAATTTATTATAAAAATTGAAAAGAAGAGAAAAACTCATTATCAGAAGAATTTAGTAAATATTACTAAAATATGTACACAATACTTATTGTTACCTGGGAAGAGCACGATGATAACAAAGTAACAATTCATTCTTTACAGTCTCAAAAAATATAAACATAAACATAGAGAAGATTTGTGAAACTTGTATACTTGGTTTAAAGAATAAACATGAAGAAAATCAAAATTTGGATTAATGTCACACTAGGCTGCAACGTACCCTTTTAAGATAGTTTCTATAGATACCATCAGAGGTTACGGAGGATCCTGTCAACAAAAAATACCCACACCTACTGGTCGACCATTTCACAAGATATGCTTTATATTTTAACATCAAAAATCAAACGCTGATGATTTTGTGAAAACTAACTGAGGAAGTAACAAAAAAACCACATGATATCCAGATGGTACTAACAGATCAATATCCAGGAATAAATTCAGAAGAATTAAAACAATTCCAAATTTTTAAAAAAAAATAGATTTTTTACTGCCATAGATGCGGCAATGGTCTCAATAAAAGATTAAACCAGACTTTGGTGAATAAAATAAGATGTATTATGAATGAAACTGACAAAAAGGCTGTTATTTCTATGGACAACTATTGTGAAAAAAGCTATGGAGAAATATGAGACAGAACATACAGTACATAAGTCTCAACAAAATACTTTCTAGAGGGTAAAACCACAAATAACCTACCACATGATTAAAAAAATAAATGTGCACAGACGAAGATTTAGGAGAGAGAGGAAAATAGCACTCAAGAATACAATAAAACCTCAACGACAACAAAAATATTCGACCTACAGGAGACAAATTGAAATAAAAGGAGATCTGTACATAGAACATGAAAGTCGCCTGAATATGAAGAAATTAGATGAATTGAGAATTGGGCCATACACGATATTAGGACAATCTCTAAGTCACCCATGTCAATACCAGACAGAACAAAAGAATCAAATTTCTATGGGATATAACAAAACTTAACCCAATAGTAGAAGGTTTTGATAATTGAACAATTGCAGAAGCATTGTTCATTTCCTAGGAGGAGGGTTTATTTACAGAAACTCAACTGAGTTTTAATTCAAATTAAATACTCAAAGGATATAATCATTATACACTGCTAAAATGAAAAATTACAATGTTGAGTATGCCAAATTTGTTGTAAATATTAATTTAAAAAGTAAGTCAAATGCTGCCATGGGTGAAGGAATATTTTATTATTAAAAAGGGCAGATGTTAAAACCAACCATCGCCCTGAACAAAACAAGAATATTTTTTCTATCCTTTCACCCATCAAATATTGCTGGACATTTTTCTTGAAGGTTTTTTCCTTTCCAATTCCTCCAGATGCAAAATTGAGCCATCCAAAAACAGAACATAGATAGGTCAAGAAGTTATGTGGAGGGAAAAATTGTTACTTTATTTCTATCATACAAAAATCATACTAACTGGCAGAATTATGAGGTCTGGATAGGGGAAGAACCTCAGGAGGGTAAATGGCTTGATAAAAATTATCTGCACTCCCTCTACTTTACAAACTAGCCTCGCCATGTAAATGAGTAAAATATAATGTGTTTAGTGACTAAGAAAGCAAGGAACACTGATCAAAATAAATCAATATTACAGCAGTCTTCATAAATTAAAACACACTTTTCTAAAATATTCAGTTTATAGTCCCCAGTTAGCCCCTGCACTTTCTCTTGGCACTCTTCAAAACTCCATTCCTGGACTGGTGTCATTAAACTAAATTGGAAAACCAAAGAAAGAGTTAATAGTTTGCTTGGCTCTAAGGTGGTGTAATCGAGAGCATTTTGGACTTCTTTTACACTTTCATAAACGAAATTATACGTACGTCAGATATTTCTTACACTGTATCACTCAATCAGTTACACTAAAACTCTTAAGTTACATATGTTTAAGTTAATGACAAAACAAATACGTGGCATTTACCACGTGTTCATAACCTATATCTTAGTTTACTAAATGTTCACTATAAAATAAAACGTCTCACAGTTATCAACAAGACGAGTCACAGAAAGGAAAATACTTACCTAACGCAATTAAAACAATCTTCAGACACAGGTCAGTTTTCTCACAGAAACTTCTATTTCACCTGTGGGATTTTACTTCCATATCCATACACAACAGACCGTTGAGCAGAGCACTGACAATCAGTCGGCGGCGCCCGCGGCGCCACTGACAACTGCTGACCAAAGACATTGGAATAGTATACTAGATCCACACACAGCGCTAGTGTAGCGTTGTAAATTGAATCGTTTCGTGTCAGCCATGATGGGGGCAAACAGGTGACTCGGTCACCTAGGAATATGTTTCGTTCTCATTTGCGTGTTTTCTTCGATAGAGATAGGTTCTACTCCGGTGTTTCTAGACAAGAAGCATAATGGTGAAGTCTTGTGCGGCATACGGATGTACAAATCGTGCGACAAAAGACTGCAAGTTATCATTTCACAAGTAAGTAATTCATTTAACACTCTGCTGTAACCTATTAAATGTGCCTTTATTTTGCTAATGAATATGATATTCATGAAGAACGATAGCAATGATTTAAATGCATTATGGTGTTTCACAGGATTTCCTCTTAACAACAAAGATCTTCTGAACTTGTGGTTACATGCAGTGAAGAGGAAGGATTTTGCTCCTCTGAACATCAGTTGTGTCTAGAACATCTGCACCTGAGACTTCTGAAAGGAGGGAAAGACTTGAAGGAGGCTGCAGTTCCTTCTAGATTTAACTTTCCTGACTATTTACTTCCAAGGTATGTTTTGATGTGGCTACAGTGCTCTGATGATTTCAAAAACTGGAAGTTCATACAATAATTTTTTTTATGAATTGTTTTGTCTTCTTGAAACTTATAATATGAATGCGTTTTATAACAAAATATTCTCAGCCTGAGTGTAGGTATATGTGTCATCGTTTTGCATATTCTAAAGGTTTTGTCATGTATATTATTTATTTGAAAGTTTTCAATGAGCTTAAAAGAACATATATTATTTGCTTAATTATTTATTCAAAGCATGCACTTTAAGATTCATGTACTGTTGTAATTATAAACATCTGGCAGCTGAAGGTTAGCATAGTAAAAATTAATCTCTAGAATACAGAATGAATAAATGATAATGTGGTAAAAAGATTTTTGAAAGCAAATTCTTGCAGAAAATGTATTGATTACAAATATCGTAATACAAATAAGCATCTTGCATGTTATATAAAAAGATTTTTCGAATTGTTTAACCTATCCTAAAACGTTAAAATCCTTATGACTTTTGTGCTGTTAATGAGAAAATTAAAAGTGCAGAATAGATAAATTTTACATTTGCCTATTCTATTCATGCAGATGGCAACAAGATACACCAATGTTTTGTAAGAATTTGTTTATTTGCTCGTGTATTTCAGTGTTGCAAGGATGTATAAACTTTCCAGCTCTACTGATTTTTGATGGATTAATAAATACTGTGATATGTTTAACACCTTTCCAGTTGTAATTTATAAACCTAAATTGTTTTAGGAAAAGGTACATTGCAATCTAGTTTTCCCAATTGAAATTCAGATGAGTTTTCTATTGCAGGCCAAGAAGCCACGTGTGGAGAGATGTAGAGCAGACGGTGATAGACTTTCTTTGCCACAAGAAGACTTGGAGAACTTTTGTGCAAGACTTCTCCTGGCCCTCTACTCAGTCAGCATTGGCAGGAACATAATTACTCCTTCAACTCGAGCCCATCAAAAGTGAGAATAAGGCTCGAGAGCACAATTGCTCGAAAAGAATCTGAACTTTCGAAACAAAGAGCGAAGATCAGCTCATATGTTGCTAAATGCAAAAGACAGCAAAATAAGATTGAATCTCTAAGTGTTCTTCTTCAAACCCTTAAGGAAGAAAACTTGTTAAATCAGTGGACCTCTGATGTTCTGCAAGATAATTTTGGAGAAGTTTTCTCTGAAATGTTAAGTAGAGTGTTAAGTCATAAAAATGAACCATTTAGTGACATTGTTAATCATAAAATAACCATTTGTGACATTTTAAGTCTTTTTTACTCCTCTTCACTCTCCAGCTTTATAGGTTTTTTAGAGAAAATTCCCTAAGTCTCCCCCGAAAAACATTCATCGGGACAATTCTTTGGGGGAAATCCGGATTTGTCTGAATCTCTTAGTGATTTCCCAAAAATCTAAATCTTGTTCTTTTGGATCAAGCAGGGGGATTAGGATGGGACCAAATTTGTTGGCTGTTAAGATAGGAGCGAACATTTATGGGAATGCAGATTTGGGAGCTGAAGTGTTTGTTGTAATGGCAGTTGCTTCCTTTGGAAAGTCCATAGCATTTTTTTATGTAATGGTTTAACTGTGGAAATGAGGCTTCCATTGTGGTCAAATCTTTTTCTTTAAAAGTGCAATTAACTGTATGGGAGTTACGTTTGATGGATAATGTAATATATCTATCTCCCTCTTGGTCCCAAAATTTCATTACAAACATGGAACCATGGTTTCCCCCTTAGTGGGGGGGAGAGTGCATTTTTTCTGATCATGTCACATGCTTAAATTAGCAAAGGGAATTTTTTAGGGATAAAAATTCTATATGATAAAAGAAAAGGAGGGTCATAAAATGGGGAAATTTTTTATGAAAAAAAATGATATTCATACCGGAGGGCTGACCTCAGCAAAAACAGGAAAAAACATTCTTCAAAACGAAAATGGGGTTTTGCGCCCCCAATGTTGAGTTCCTCTTTGGTCTCCCCCAATTTTGGAACAAATTAAAACAACAGTTTAATCGCAGAGGGTACAGACTCTATATTTTGACAGACTTTTGACATCTGCAATTCAGAACCCCTTTGCTAAAAGGGGATAAAATTCCCGAAAATTCTAATAACATGTTTGGGTCCCCCTTTCGGAAAGCGTGGGCAGTATTTTTGGGGGAAAAGATGTAAATAATAAAATTTGCTGTAGAAGAAAAAATTTTCTATGGGTTTTTATGAATTTGGTGTCTCAAAAACCTATTTCAAATGTTTTGGAAAACAGAAACTGTCTTTTTAATCATACAAATTCAGTCAGGAAACCCGGAACTTTTTTTTGTGCTGGCAGATTTGGGTGGGAAAAATCCCTTCTGCCCTGCAGTTTAATAAAAAACTTTTTGAGAATGAGTCAAAAAAAAAAGCAAAAAATTGCTTTTCTAGAAAAAGTTCCTCCTTTCTTGGACCAACTCTTTAGGAAAATTCGTTTTAGAATAAAAAGGGAGCATTCGAAAAAAGAAAGCCTGTTTATTTTGGGGGTCAGATCTCGGTATTCTTTTGTTGTTTTTGGGGTTTTTTAAATGAACAAAAGTTGGGGGCAATTTTCAAAAAGAGATTTTGAGGCATGGATGGGAAACAATTTTCAAATTTTCATGCTAGGAAAAATGACCCGCATCCCCTTCAGGAAGGGGAATATTCTGGAGGCAAAAAGGGGTTTTTGGGCCCTTAATTCCAAAATTCCCAAAAACGAGTTGGGTTTTTTTAACTGGGGGGCTAAATTACTGTTAAAGGCCTTTTTTGGGGACCCCTGAACATTTCAAAAAATTTTCCCCAAATCATATTTACAAATTGTAAAATGGTTGTGGGGAAATGTATCTTTGGTAAGACTAAACCATATGCCCAAAAAAAACAGCAGTTTCTGCAAAAGAATTAGTTAGGCAACATTGCCATAAAAAATTCATTTTATGAAACAATATTAAAAATGTTTAATAAACTTCATTCCCAAAGAAACCTGATTGTATTTTTAACCACTGATGGAAATACTATAAATTTTTTTTGGAAAATTTATTTTCGGTCAAATGTTGAATGTATTGAATGATAAAAAGTCTTATTTTTCCTTCGATAATTTTGGTAATTTTTGCAACCTTAAATCTTGTTTTTTTACAATTTTTAGGTTGGTATAGAAAACAATAATTCAAAAAAATTGGGAGAAAACAATTTATATTTCATTGCAAACATTATTTTCACAAATGTTATTCTCATTGGATCAATTTAGAGAGGAAATTTTTAGCTAATTAAAATGTTTTTTTCATCCTGTAAAATGGGCCCTTTTTGTTTGGAAAACCCCTTTCTCTCGTAGGTAAGAACCATTAATTTTCCGTAATTTCAAACCTAACACAAGTTATCATATAAATTCTATGTGGTTGGTGGGGAAATTTAGAATTGGTATATTTTTAAAATTTATTCAAATGACTTTTTTAAAGGGAACTCTCCTTCACTGAAATTCTTTTGCCCGGAAATATGTCAATGAACAACTTTCTTTATAAGTTTGTAAAAGTTTTAAAAATTCAACTAATGTAATTACTCTTATTGAAGAAAATGCGGGGTGATTAACTAACCTAAATAAATTTTAACGGGGTGTGGGTCGAGCCTAAGGAAGAAAATCTATTACGTATCTAAAATTAACAAGTACTTTTCCCAACAATCTTTATTAATTAAAGAAATTATCAAAAGGGGGGGCCTTTTTGGTAAAAAATTTAAATCATTCTTTTAAAATTTTAAACGTGCCGTTACATGTGCCCAAAATATATGGACGACGCGTTAAACATCGCATTTGAGCTTTTAAAACGTACAATTAAATTTGGTTTTTAAAATATTCATCTTTGACTTTTTCCCCTTTTATTTAACAATGTCCCGTATTTAGTATGCTTATTCAACATATAGTTTACGGACCGAACAAAGGGTGCAAAAAATTTAAATATTGAAACGGCGTAAATTTAATATGGCTGGGAAACCAATTGCAACGGGAAAGGGGGCCCCCAACCCTAGGTTGTAGGGCCTTCTCGCAACCCGTGAATTGGCGGGCTTTTGAAAGGTTTATTCCGATTTTTAGCGGCCCCGTTTCGATGAAGAAATCAGTGACTTTGCCTCACTGATTGTACGACAATTTCACTGTTCAGATTCAGAAGAGTAGGAAGGGGAGTCAGCGTTCAAAAAATTCGTTGTAAAGCATTTCCCTTTTGGTATATTTACCCTTTCTAATTTCCTTTCCTTTATCTTCAATTAAAAACGGGGAATCTAATGCATTTATTTTTCTTTAAACGAAAGGGAATTGTAAACACGATTCAAGCAAATAAAAATATATCTAAGGCTTTTATAAATTTCATTTTATTTTGAAACATATAAAAAGAA
The DNA here is from genome assembly GCA_964035755.1 of Teleogryllus oceanicus. Lineage (NCBI taxonomy): Eukaryota > Metazoa > Arthropoda > Insecta > Orthoptera > Gryllidae > Teleogryllus > Teleogryllus oceanicus. The sequence goes on along the minus strand of CAXIVR010000008.1, from coordinate 3,815,109 downwards.
AAAAATTTTATAATCGTATGGTAAAGGATTTCCCAAAATGTGTTTTCCCTTTAGCATAGCGATTCATTTATTTAAACTGCCTTGGGCTCGGGGTAAAAAACCTCGTCTTTTGCGTGCGGATGGATACTTGTCCCTTCTGGTGTCCAGATGAGCCAAACATTTCTCAACTTTCCTTTGACGTACCCCTCATTCCCCAAAATAGTTTGGAACTATTCTCAGCAGAAAGAAACGTACATAAATCAAGTAAAACTTGAACCCAAAATGTAATGTCTGTGCGATTACGTAGAAAATGATTATAAGCTAATTCAGTGGATCAGAAATTCAGTCATTAAAAATCCCTAAACGAATATTTCGTTTACTTTTTAAGTAATTTCTTGCTGTTCGTTTTTTTGGAAAAAATTACTCTCTCTTTGTAATTCTTAAAATTTCGCATTCGACGCTAACCATCCCAGACCCGCAGTGCTCAGGCAATTTTGCGAACGGGGGTTCAGACGAAAAAAAACGATACATAAAAAAAAGAAAAATTTTGTCTCTTTATTTTCATTTATTAGATAAGTTTGGCCAGGTTTGTTTTGACAGGAATTTTTAAAATTTAGAAATAAAACAGAATCCCTAAAATTATACAAACTAAAAATTGTTAATAAAGTTAGTTCTGCAACGTTCAGGCCTTTTCACAACCTCATCAAGGCCTCAGCCCATTTTTTGCTGTTGATATTTTAAAACCTTTAAAACTACCTTGCTGGATATGCTTTGTACTGGGGATTGTACATTTTATCTATTTAGTTTAATGTATTTATCTTTTGTTTTCAAAAAGGTTGGGCTTCCCTGATGTTTTAAAAGCAGCTAGTGTTTTTTTATAACCACTTACCCTCAGTAACTTTTTAAATTTGTTTCTTAAAAAATTTTCTTATATTAATCTCTTATTAGCCATCTGGGAAAATGCATGTCCTCGAAAAATCCCTCAAACTTTTGGGTTTAAACAGCAAACACTTTTAAATTAACAATTTACGATTCCATTTTTATTTATTTTTTGAAACCTTTCTTTAAAACCTTCTCAAACTTCTCATTAAAAAATTCGGGGAAAATTCTTTCAATAAACGTCAAAAAATCTTTTTTTATACCACTTATAAACGTTTTGTTTCGAAATCGTTCATAAAAAAGCCCTTTTTGGGGATCAATGAAAATGTATTCATTGTACGGGACGAATGTTTCCTCATCAACATTCAAAAATTGAAAAGTAGAATTTGGGGAAGGGAAGGGGCAACAGAAAATTAACTATGACTTTCTTGGGTGCAAATACCCCAGTCTCAAAAGAAATTTTGCAAAAAGAAGTTTGTTTCCAAAAAATTTCAATGTTTTATAGAAAAAAAAGTTTATTCAACTCGTTTAAATGTTTCTTTTTCATTCCCACAAATTTGAAAACTCGCTCCTAACTTTATTTCAAACATGTACTCATCAACGAAGCAACATTATAAAAAATTACTCTTCTATTTTAATCTTAAAAGGGTATGTAGTGGAATTTTGACGAACAATTTTTAAAATCAATTTTCTATCTTGGGTCTGAATATATCTTTGTCGCCGTTTGACCATCCAAATTTAAAACCTTTTTCTCAGTATTTTTTTACCCCTGGCATTGCGTTACAACTAACTGTTTATAAAAATACTCTTGCAAATTTTGAGTTAAAGTTGGATTTCGAGGAAAAAGCTGATAAATCAGTGGATACCTTAGCAAACAGGCAAGAAAGAAGAATAGGGACATCAAGAAGAAAAGGGAAGAGGAGGACTCAGATTACATCAAAGGAGACTTCTAGCCTATCGTAGTGGTTGGTGGGTGTCGCGGTTTACGTCGAAGGTCATGCACCGCACATTTGTTTCCAGTGGACATTGGTGCATTTATCCACAAACATTCTTAATTAACATTTCTAAAAAATTGTATCGTACACAATTAAATGTGTTCTTGATATTAGACTCGTTATTTACAATAAGAATTTAAAAAAAACTAAAAATAAATTAGAAATTTTGTTTAGTAAAAAGTTACTTGTGACAAAAAACATCATAACTTTTAAATGAGAAGCGTTAATGCAAGAAAGAATTGTCTACCATATTGAAAAATCATAAGACAAAACTGCTGTAAAATATCAAAGATGTTCATTGTTCTTGAGAAAAGTGCACCGGAAGTTTGAAGATTTAACATTACCAGAATAGGCACTATTAGGCTCGCCTTTCTTTATTCTCAGCTCCAGTCCTCGCTCAGCCCGCATACTGGCCCGGTAGGAAATATGAGCTCCACTCGGAACGTCACGGCTTAGTTTACAGAGCTGCCCCCTGCTTGCTTTCCAATGCGGACTTCCTAGTTTTCGGTCTCTCTTTCTATCGACCTGTGCGTACCATGTTCCTTCTTGTTACTCAATTATTTCTATCACTATTAATTATTTCTTTAGAATTTAAAAAAATCTTCCGTTGTTTCTCACAGCTACCTACTCCAAAACGAGTTATTACGCCGAGTTTTCTGTCAATAAAGTTGACAGCCCTGCCCTGCCGTGACGTAGATAAACGTCACCTCTCCCCGCACCCCGCGCCGTGGAGTATCAAGAAAAAGTGCGCGATTAGTACGTACTCCCCTTCAGAATCCAACCGCGAAGCGACAGTGAAAATGCACTCACTCGCGCCGCCTCTTGTAGGGCTCGAAGTGGAAGCAGCAGTGCGCGGCGGTGAGGACGAGGTCGGTGGAGTAGAGCACGCCACCGCACTCGTGCGTGTAGTGGCTCTCGGACGAAGGCGGCGGCGCCGTCGCGTGCAGGGCCGCGTACACAGAGGAGTGCGGCATCGGGAACACGGTCTTCGGATCATCCGGGTGCGGGGACAGTTGCACAGACACCTGCGCAATTGGTGGATTGATTTGATTTGATTTTTTCGTGTTTACGGGCGCGTCAACTGCTTTGGTCATTAGTCCCGTTAGTGTAGTGCATGTTTTTTCGCGGGAGGTGGCGGTGATCTTCCCCCGCTGGATGGCGAGGTCCGGCGCCGACCTACTGTCGGCTAGTAAGGTTTCCCCCTAACCAGGACACTCCCACCAGCGGGGCACCGCCCCAGCCGGGCCAAGTTCTAAGCTCCCGACCGATCGTCCGGAATATGTGGTAGTGTAATGCATGTTGGTTTAAGTGTGTGTGTGTGTGTGTGTAAGGGGAGAGGATAGGACAAGGAAGCGAAAGGACAGATCGCGCGCGGTCCGTGGCCCGTTTGGCAGGGTACTGCTCCGGCATTCGCCTGGTGTTGATCGGAGAAACCACGGAAAACTACCGATCAGAGCAGCCGAACGCTCGAATTCTCCTCCAGATAGTGACTGAATTCGACCTAGCTGAAAAGCTAGTGTCGAAAATCCTGCCGCCGTGAGGACTCGAACCTAGGACCTCCCGGTCAGAGGCGCTGCTGTGACATCAGTTGTTTTAGTTGGTGGAGTTCTTCCGGACACGTCAACTGCTGTGGTCATGAGACCCGTAAGAAATGGCGGCTCGTGCTTAGGCTGCAACCTCAGATAATCGAAAACTATCTAATAATAACTCAGAAATTTCCTTTTAATGACATTCTATATTCAAGATATTGCAGCAATAGCGATGTTTATAAGATAATTTTGAAACCAAAGAGCGCCCAATTAGTTCTCACTTTCTCTCCGGCGTCTGATGCTATCCATGCCACGCTCTTGGCTTTATTATTGCTTTTATTGAATTTACTCTTTGTCCCTATTCTTCAACACTTTTGAACACAGAGCCTTCACTTGCGCAATCAGTCTTGTCGCAGAGTGCAGCACGGCATTCGACGGAGTACCAATTTTCTGTCTTCGTCTGACTCGCTGCAACTTACTTTTATAAATTTCGCGTGTTACTGAAAGAACATAAGTTGAGCCAATTATTGACGGTATTGAATACATTATTTACGATGTTTGGAGAAATTATTTTCATTTGATGTTTGGTTTTGGTTTCAAAGTATACATTTGAAATTGCAATTTGCAAATGTGCAATTTTTTAATGGCGTCTTGCTACAACTACAATATCGAAGTTGGAGATTTTTTCCTTAATGAAATCTGTTCTTTAAAGTCAGATCTTCAAATAATGTCATGTAAATTTTATAAACAATTCCGAAATATGCGCTAGAATGGCTGGAGAAGGTCCGTAATTAGTGCCCGAGTAGAACATTTTAATATAGCAGTTTTGAAAAGAGCTTCAAATTCATTGTTGAATGTTGGTTTAATTGTTGCTAAATGCTAAATATTCACATTCTATTGTCACCAATACTCGACCTTATATTTGTAATATTAAAAGGAAAATACAAATAATGAGCTGCCTGGAAGTTCGACATGTTGGAAACGTGGGTTGGACTAGTTGAATTGCTTTGGATTAGTTGAATTCCCATAGGGTCGCTTACCATGAATGGATATTTGTTAATTTTAGTAGTTTCTCCTCCAATGATGCGAAACTGGAAGTCACTAGACCTTTGTTTTCTGAGTAAATCTAAGTCTATCTTTTCGAAAGCCAGTAAGAAAGGCATGAAACTGATCAGAAGGGTTGCGCACAAAACGGTATATGTCATTGTGGACGTCATGATTTTCTAGGTATAAAATGCCGTTTCCTAGGAACGCCCAGATTAGTAATGGCCGCATTCTGGAACAGGCAGAACCAGCCTCGAGGCAGATAGGTTTCCATTTTTTTTCAATTTATGAACGCATTGATGTGTGATTAATGCCATAGAAAACTATAGAGTACGGACGTAGAGATTCGGTGTTGAGCCGAAGGGCGCGAGTAGGGATTGCAATCCAGCACAGTTTTCAATCTCGCGGGATTTTTGCTGGATTGACTTGAATCCAGCGGGATCCCGCATAGGTTGGAGTTTTTTATGGATTTAAAAAAGCTATTTTGAATGGTAATAATCAAATATTTATTAAAAATTGCAAAAATCAACGCCACATTACTGTACTTAATTGGCTAATTATTTGACAGTTCGGCTACTAATCTACTTATTTATTAATTAAAAGTCCAAAAACAAGTACAAATATAAATATTTGTAACTTTGTTGTAGTTTTTGTAATCTATTTAACTAAAACTATTATTTCTCATCTTTAGTTAAGGTAGTTATTATCGGATCAGTCTTCTTTATTCACAAAGAGAATCATATGAATATAACTTAAGTTTACTAATAGTCTTTTAATTTTAATTAATCAATCAATTAAGTGATGTAAAAAATTGAAATATCAAATACAAAGTCACTTCTCTTTTTGAAAATATGATATTAAAACTCAAATAGCATTAATGGTGTTATCTCTTAACCTACTTTTTATGGAACTACATATGTCGCCAGCGAGAAAGGCTCTTTTTGCCTCCACACTTTTTGGTTTGATACTTAATAAATTGCCGGGCTACAAAGTCATATACTTCCCTACACCCCTCCCGTTCGTCTGTGTGCTATACTGTTGAGCCGATTTTCTCCAAAATTGACATTTCCCGGTCGATTGAAATGAATTCGAGGCACCTTCAGATTAAAAGGGATATCTTGATTCTGGGGGATATTTTATATAAAGCCTCAACGTTTTCAAAATTTTCTCAAAAATGTCTCCTATTTGTTCGTTAAACCTCATCATCGAATAGTATAAAAGACACTAAAGAAAATGTTGTTCTCGTTTTCGTTGAAATCCTTGAATTTTCGCAAATTGCAGAAGTTCAATTTTTTGTGTGTCTTTCCACAACTACAAAATTGAAGATCCCGAGTTTTGTCTTAGACTATATAATCTAAAAAATCAGTTCCTTAAAAATGATCATGTATCATATTTTTTAAACGGTCAAATCTCAAAATTTCGAAAATTGCAAAAGTTCTTTTGCGATTTCGGAAAATTTTTGGTTTTTAAACAATATTTTTTAAAATTAAAAAAAATTCCTTTTTAGCTTGCGTTGAAGCATATGCAGTTTTTAAACAATTATTTTCTCAAAAGTGATGTCTCAGTGTGCTCATCATTCATTTAATTACTATTCTACAGTTTTTTGGTGAAATTAAGTTGGCCTTGTAAGAAACAATTGGCCATAACAACAGTAATGATACTAAGTAAATATCAAGAAGACTTTATTTTTTGGTTGAAGTAGAGAGCACTGTAGTACAAGCTACAGAATCGAGGACCGACTAGGATGGCTCAGAGCATGAACTTACGTCATTGCAGTGACTTTGACCGGGAGGTCGTAAGTTTCAACTCCCGAAGGTGGCTGGATTTTCGACACAAAGTTTCGCTGGTTGAAAAACCTTTTGCAGGTTTATGTAATAGTTTAATTTAGCGGAGCAGTTAGAAATAATGCGAGAGAGTATGTGCTTCTGAAGCAACACTAGTTTAATTTGGAAGAGACTACGTGAAGTTAACCATGAACAACGCTTACGATGTTTGAAAACACATCCCGATGTCGTAAGTTGGGCCCTGCCACACGAAATCAAGAGCTTCATTGAAATTAATTTAGGAACCCTACCTGGCATTACTGTTTTCAAATTCCCAAACCACTAACGCACTCCAGTAATTCCGTTACCCAAGATTAAACTCGACCCAAATACCGAATTGCGCTCAGCAAAAACTACTATTGTTCTCTCTAGATGTTGTTCCAATAGCACCTAATAAAGATGTGATTCTTTATCGACACGATCGGTTTTTTATTGCAGGTTTAAAAGTTTAATCCCAAAAATCTTTTTCGGCAGCATATTCTCAAACCATCAAAATGCAAAAGCAATGATTTTTTATCTTCCTCCTTTAACTTAACATTACAATCACAAGGCCAGGAAATTGTTGTAGATTCCAAATAGCTTCAGTTTCCTTGGATTTTTAATCTGTTGCGAGCATTTGGCTCAATAAATAAATAAATGAAAAATAGCTTAAACCGAATTCCTGGGTACATTTTGCTTTGAAGTGCCCCTTAGTGTTCACATAGTGCAATCTTGCGAGCCCCACAAGTGTGACCTCGCGCCGGTGAGCTCTAGTGTTGACTGAAGACCTCACTTCGTACTCGGAAATCGTGACGGTCCGCCATGATGGTAAACGTCCATTCTGCCTCAGAACCAAACAGCAGGAATTAGCGTCTCATTCCAATTTTAAAAAATTATTCTCTCTTATATTTACTAAAATTTAATAAAAACTTGAAAGTAACAAATATTTAATACTCTGAAATTACAATTTACCTACAATAGTGTAACAAAATCCAGTCTTTAATTTCTTGGAGGATTTGTAACATTCACGCAAGGGTTGTTCTTGATTTGAGTATTTTTAATAATTTAGTTAGATTGACTTACAGCAAATAACAGTCGTCGGAAACCTAAAAAAGTGTTAAGAAATTTCTACCAAATAATATCACATCTAATAACATTAGCAACTAGTTTACAGTTTGTTGGCGTTCTGTGCAACCGAATGATATGCATTACTTTGGCATTTTCGTTGGCAGAGACGATTGTAAGTATCACAAGACACATTTAACTCGTAAGAAAGTCTGTATTCACTGCAGCCAACCTAACGAAAAACGATCGTCACAATTTTCAGCACTTCAAAGCATTATATTTGTGCATCCAGCTATGCTATTGAAATCACTGCCTCGCGCTTCTAGCGCTCGCAGCCCTTCGTGTACCACGGCCACTCGAAGTCACACTCGCTGCGCCGAAACCAATTCCGCAGCGCCCACCAGAGCACGAAAACCTTCGTCGCAGGAAAATGTACACTTTTTGTTTTAATTTATTTGTTGCGTCTTTCGACATGACGCAACGCGTCTCATAACCCCCATTGGGTGTTGAGCGCTTAGGAGTAATCCTTGTTACTTATGTTTTTAAAGTCAATGTCTTTGGGAGTAATCCTCCATTACGTAGTCCGTTAGTCGTCAAGAGGACCGCCAGGTAGCATCTCCGCGTACGCGCCTCTCTTTTGCGCGCTCCGGCGTTACTGCAGCGCCAGAATTAGGAAGGAACTAGGATAGGGTAGGGTTTAGGACACTTCACAGCGGTTGGACTATCCTTGTGAACAGCAAACTCGTTTTGTTGGAACAAATTTCACATGGGATTCGCCGGGAGAATAAAATATTGGTTCACTCTTGAAATTATCACACTTTGCTTTCATATTATACGTTGCAAGTTCTAAGCTTCCGACCGGTCTCCCGGAATATGTGGTAGTGTAGTGCATGTTAGTGCAAATGTGTGTAAAGGGAGAGGATAGGACAAGGAAGAGGAAGGGCAGATCGCACGCGGTCCGTGGCCCGTTTGGTAGGGTACTGCTCGGGCATTCGCCTGGTGTAGATCGGAGAAACCACGGAAAACTACGGATCAGAGCAGGCGGCCGCTAGAATTCTCCTCCAGACAGCGACTGAATTCGACCTAGCTGAAAACCTAGTGTCGAAAATCCTGCCGTCGTCAGGACTGGAACCTAGGACCACCCGGTCAGAGGCGCTGCAGTGACATTAGTTGATGCACTGAGCTACCGCTCCCGGTTTCAGGTTGTGTCTCAGGTGTGTTTCAGGTGTGTTTTCATGTTTTCAGGTTAACTGAACTTTGTTGACTTGAAAGTAGTTGGTTTGGAGGTTGTTGGTTCAAAAATGTTTGGCTTCCGAGTGAACGTTTTATTCTCCTTCGCTCTGTACTTGTGTTTCGTAACTTGGCGCCTGAGACTTGCGTTCACGATGGAATATGGCACGGCCTTTGGCGTCTTTCTCGGTCGTGTCGCTTGATACGGTCGCGATCATGCGACATATGGCAGCACGATTAAGAAAGACCCAAAAATCCGTGCCGTATTCCATCGTGAAGTCGAGTCACTCACGCGCCACGTAACGAAACCCAAGTATTAGGGAAACTCGTTTTCCCTCCCGTCTTGCACTGGCAGTTCTGTACCGTCCTCGAAGTTCCAAACACGTGCTCCAAGTGGTACGAACACTCACCAAAACCGGTTACGTCTGTGCACTTTATACAGTATTGTACGACCAACAAATTCGCCAAACAAACCGGATACAGTTATCCGGGATTTGGAGGAAAAATCGTGTTCGTTTGTAGGTGTTGCTGTGACTTTCGATCAAAATGTCGTAACCAAGAAGACAGAGAGAAGAGAGAGGCAAAATACAAGAGTTTGGAAATCGAGGTCAGCCGAATGTTAAACGTAAAACGCAGGTCGTACCGATAGTCCTCGGAGCTCCGAGATTTGTTCCCCAAAATTTGTGTAACAACTTGGGTAAACTCCCTGGTCATTCAGAAGACTGGGAAATGCAAGGAGTTGCGTTATTTGGAGTCCACATTTTGCGCAAAGTATTGTAGAGGCACCAACAGTCCCTAGATTTGCTCCTTAGGTAGCTGGTTGCAACCTGAAGTAGACTTTATATTCAGCCGACTCATAACTTTAGTCGTGATGTGGAAGAAAAATTACAACAAATAATAATAGTCATGATATTTTATTTTTATTATTATTATTATTGGTATTATTATTATTGGTATTGTTGTTATTGGTATTGTTGTTATTGGTATTATTATTGTTGTTATTGTTATTATTGTTATTATTATTATGAAACTTAGAAAGTAGTCCAACAGTGAACAAAGAAACGATTTCAATACATTTTTATACTTCAAACAGGCAATCGCACTTGCAAACAGGCAATATTGGAAAATATGCAATTGACTGCTATTAGGGTAACGACATTTCTGGGTCTCCAGTCAAACCTCCAATGAAATATCCATATAAATGAATTTAACACGATATTAAATTCATATTTCTACTCATTCAAAATTCTTCAAATTCAGTCATCCTTCATACTGTTCAATGAATGTATTTTACGCACATTCTACAATTCCAAGACCATTAGATTGCAGAAAACGTGTACGGTCCATAATCAAATGCCATCCACGTGATCCCTGCACTCCTCTCTTCATTTAGGATGGATTTTTACAATTGCCTTACCTATTTAATTGAATATTTGTAGTTGTGTGAAAACTTTCTTAAGAGTGTGATCATATCAGGTGTCAGTATCAACAGCTCACAAAAATCACCTTAATACTTCCCGGGAATTCGTACTGAGCAGCTGCGAAGGTATGTGGAGAATAGGGATCTCGGAACGCCAGATACCGTCATACTACATGTCGGTACAAACGATCTCAGGAGAAGAAATCTGGACTTCGTCATGGGGGATATGGGTGACCTCGTGATGAAAGTGCAAGAAAAGTTCCCAAGTGCTAAAATATATATTAGTGGGATTCTCAGGCGTCGCGGCATTCCGTGGAGACGGGTTGATGTAGTCAACCGGATGTACGAATGGGTGGCGCAAACTAGAAAGGTGTTTTTTGTGGACCCAAATTCTTGGTTGCAGGACGGCGATTTCGGTCGTGACGGCTTGCATTTAAATCGCTCGGGGTCCAAAGGCTGGGTGGACTCTTCTCGCGCGTAGGAGGCCCGAAACGTTCCGCGCCAAGCTCGTGAGACCGCATGGCGGTGGCGGCAAGGGATATCGAGACCAAAAATGGTTTGTGGGAATGTCGACGGCGGACTGCAGTGCGGCGAGTGACGACGACGTAGCTGCGACCTGCAGTGACGCGGTGACGGCGGCGAGGGACGGCGACGCGGTGACGGCGGCGTGGGACGACGACGCGGTGACGGCGGCGAGGACGGCGACGCGGCGACGGCGGCGTGGGACGGCGACGCAGCGGCGACGGACAGGTGTCGCGGTGACGGCGGCAGGACGGCGGCGCGGGGCAGCGACGACGAACGGCGACATAACGGCGGACAACGACGCGAGAACGTGGCGAGAGACGGACTTTCACTATGTAATCGCGCAGAAGGTGAGTCTCTGGTCTTTCTGCAGGTTAATTGTGGAGTATTTATAATAAAGCTGTTCATTTCTGGAACACTGTAGAATCTTATAATGTAGATGTCGTGATAGGTACGGAATCATGGCTCAATGCGGAAATATTAAACGCTGAAATTTTCAGACAAAATTTCTTAACATTCAGACGTGATAGAATAGATCGCATTGGCGGGGTGTTTTTATATGCGTAAAGACAACTTTGAAGCAGTAGAGGCATGGTGGATGATAAATTTGAAATAATAGGTGTACACATTCGAGATAGAAATTCAAAAAACCAATGGGAAATTATAGGTGCGTATAGGTCACAGAAAGATGGGCACGAACCGTTGCAAAGACTTGTTGAGCGAACCCGCGCAATCAGGAAAAGTGGGAAAAACGTCATTATCGGAGGAGACTTAAATTTACCGCACGCTACTTGGGAGGATGTGGGGCTGAAGGCGCCGCCCAACGCCTCGTTAACGAGTTGGTTTGGGACAACGGCTTAACGCAGGTAGTGACTAAACCGACACGCGATAATGCGTTACTGGACGTTTTCCTTATTCGACCGGTGGACAAACTTCTTTCATGCGAAATAATTCCTGGAATTAGCGACCACAAAGGAGTCCTTCTAAAATGTGCAGAGAGGTAAGCGAAACGATCCCGTTAAAGAAAGAAAAATTTTCAGTTTTATAGAACAGATGTTACAAACATGCAATTATATTTGAAAAGCAAATTTTCAACTGGGCTTCTAGCGGATGTACAGTAGAACAGATATGGACAAACTTTAGGAACATAATTTTAGAATGCTTAGAAAAAATTTGTGCCTACCAAGAAACTACGGTGCAATTCGGATCCCGGGCTATTTCAACAAAGAAGTGAGGCGACTGAAAAGGAAGGTTAGGAAAGCGTATAGTAAACGCAATGTAAACAAAGAACACAAAAAAAATTTTCTACAATTATCTAAAGACTTACTAAATTAAAGTTACATACCCAAGAAAATTACCTAAAATCTATTCTAAACGATCGATTGAACTGTTGGAAATTTCTTCAAGTATGTAAGACATAAGAAAGGGAACAAAGAAACTATTCCAGCGATCTGCGGAGCTGACGGTTCGTTAATTACAAATGACAGTGAAAAGGCGGCTTGTTTAAATAGGCATTACGCGTCGGTTTTCAAGCCGAAGGATCAGATTTCAGTAAATAAATCAACACCCGTTATAGAAACCTTTAGAGTCGATGCAGGAATTATTAGAAAAGGATCGCAAAAATTAGGAAAAATAAATCTGTAGGTCTGACGGAATACCAGGAGAAATATTGAATTGGGAGGGGAAACCATGATTCCTTACCTTGCTAGGTTAATGGATGTCACTGTAAATAATAATACGATTCCTCAAAATTGGAAAAGGCAATTGTAGAGCCGATTCACAAGGAGAGACAAAGGATTGTTAATAATTACAGGCCTATTAGTTTGACATCAGTTGTATGCAAGCAGATGGAACACATGATTGCGGAATATATTAGACGAGTCTGGAATAAAACCGACTGGCTTTTCAAAATCAACACGGTTTTCGTCCTAGCTATTCGTGCGACAGCCAGACTATTTCTTTATGTCAGGACATAGCAGATTCATTAGACGAAGGGTAGGGTAGATGCAGTAATATTAGACTTTTCTAAAGCATTTGATCTGGTTCCACATGGCTTTTAATTGAAAACTGTCAAAAACTGGATTAGATCATCGAATAATCTTGTGGCTAAAAGAATTTCTTGCGGCCGAACTCAAGCAGTCAGAATAGGTGACAAACACTCATCGAAAGCCGATGTAACCTCTGGGTCCCAGGGAGTGTGTTAGGGCCATTGCTATTCTTAGCGTTTATTAATGATATTGCAACTGAATAAAATCGAAGTTAGACTTTTCGCTGATGATTGCATAATATATAGGAGTATTGGCGCGTCTTCGGATGAAAATGTTTTACAGAACGATCTTAACTGTTTATGGAACTGGGCGTGCAGAAATAAGATGGAATTAAATCCGGAAAGAGTAAATTCATTTGTTTTACCAAATCTCGCTCGAATGTACACTCGAATTACAAGTTAGGAACTAACGATATACCGCGTGTAAAAACTGTAAGTACTTGGTTTGGTCCTGCGTAGCGACTTGGTTGGTCGGATCATATTAACAATACGGTCAAAAAATCATGGAGGGCGCTGCACTTTATAATGCGCATTCTAAAAACAGTAGTTCAGATGCCCGATCCTTGGCATATACTTCACTTGTTCGTCCTATTTTAGTACGGAGCGGCCTGCTGGGACCCGTACAGAAAAGGGCAAATCGAGGCGTTAGATAAAATTCAAAACAGGCCGGAAGTTTGTAAATCATGGACGCTTTGATGGACGAGATGAATGGAACCCTTATCTAAGAGACAGGAACAGGCGCGTTTATGCGTAATGTACAAGACATACAAAGGGGACTCAGCATGGGCAGACATCAGTAAGATTACAGAAATCTGATTATAAAGTAGAGAGACCATCCTGGAAAATACGATGTAGAAAGCAAAGAACTGATGTAGGCAAGTTCTCCTTTGTGAATCGTACTATAGTAGATGGAACAAACTACCTGCAAAGGACTAGAGACTCTTCCTTCTAATGTAGTGAAATTTAAAAATATACTTAATTCTATGTAGGTCATCATTAATAGCACTGGGACTTTTATCATTTATTATTATTATTATTATTATTATTATTATTAGTTTCATTATTATAATCGTTAGTATTATTAATAATATAGTCATGTCTCTTATTCAGTGAAGTGAAGTGAAGTGTAGTGTGGTGGGGGCACGGAGGGGGAGGGGAGGGGAGTGTAGTGAAGTGAAGTGAAGTGAAGTGGGGTGGAGTGTTAGAAAGCTATAAGTCAACATATAGATAACTCAAAATTAATTATAACTAGGATATTAATCTCTAATTCTAATTGTAATTATATTTGTAAATATTCGTAATATTTCTGTAATTGTATATCTAATTGTAATAATGTTTGCCACCGAGCATTAGCTCAAAGCGAACTTTAATAAATCTATCTATCTATCTATCTACTTGTACGCTGCTTTACAACACATTGGCACATGGCACTGAACAAACTAAATTCTTCAAGTGGCAAAAAAATCTTCTCTGCTGCATAACTGTTACTGTACAATTAAATGCTATACTTACCATAAAAAATAAGGATACTTCATTAGTTAACGTTTTTACTGTAAAATGTTCAAAAAGACCTCGTGTGCCTGTAAAGAGTAATGTACTTTCCTGCTTCTGGGTCATTACCCCCATCCTGATCATGTTTTTCCACCACTTTCCTGATCCATTCAGCAAATGCTGAGATATGTCCTTGCTTCGGTTCTGGATTTAAATATATCTTCACTAAACGGACAGGCACATTTTTTGCGCTCTCCTTCTTTGGAGTTGTGATGGAGAATAGCAAGGGGGGGGGTGCTATGAGGGTTGAGCCGAAGTCATGGCTACTGTTGTTTGCTACAAGAAATATTATCGGATCACATAATTTTATTTGATCGTGAAAGACGTGCAGTATCATTTTATTTTAACAACTGTTGGTTCTTTGAGCGTCTCTTTTAGCACAGAGACCGCTGTGAAATCAGCTGTCTGACTACCTTCGTGCGAGAGGAATGTAACCCTCTCGAGTAACGCTTCCACATAAAGACACCCGTTCTCCACGGGAGAAATGTCCGAGAATGTCACCGGGAATTGGTGAAAGCTGTTGAATAATGCCCTTTCATACTGCACAGTGCAGAGAGCCAGAAGAGTTTCAGCAGAACAAGCAGCCTGTGATCAGCAACTTACGGGACGAACTTTATTCAAATGAACGCGAATAACACTAGTAGACATTTTACATTCTCGCTACTGCTTATGCAGTATGGAGCAACTGTAAATGCTGGGTGGGAGGAAGGAGAGTTTTCGGTTGGAAAACATTTATTATAGGGCCCTGGTAACGAAAAAGTTGATAAATCCCTTTGTGAAATATAAAAAAATCCTCTCACACATGATGTAGTCAGAATCCTTGTTTTGTGGGTCCTTGATACTGAAAAATCAACTGACTGCAAAACGTCTGTCCGTGTGTCTGTATGCATTTCTGACCGTCAGTGAGCAACGCTAGCGGCTAAACCTTTCAGTGTATTTTCTCTTAAATTAATATTCCCCAATCGATCTGGCTGATGTCGCGGTCACTTGAATTTGAATCATGATATGTTATACTTTACATGAAGCTCCTAGGACATCCTCAAAATTTTAAAAGAAATGGAACTAAAATTGTTGATTAATTTTTCATATCAGATAGCGGAAAGGTCGCTTAATAGAATGACGCAGATCTAAACTTCGTTGCAAAACCTAATTTTTCGAAAATTGTAAACAATTCAAAATTTTTCAGTCCTCCCACAGCTACAATTATGAAGATAATTTTTTTCTTAATGAAATATGTTCATCAAAAACAGGTCTTCAAATATTGTCATGCAATTTTTCGAAAATAATTTTTTTGTGTAATTTGACCTAAACATAGACAATTTTTAAATTTTATTGTGTCAGAAACGACTCTAGTTTTTTAATATTCATCGAAAGAACATTAAAGAAAATGGTGCTGGTTCAAGTTCCGTCACACACACTGAATTTTCGAAAACCGGAAAAAAAATCGAAATTGTAAATTGGAATTTTCCGTGCTTCGTTTGAGGTGATGTCAATATTTAAGGCCGTCCCGTCAACTTATATTAACTATAATTGAAATTAGCGCAATTAGGTCTTATAGAGCAAAAATTACAAATCACAAAATAAAAAAATATACAAACAATATTAACATTGCAATAGTACAATTTCAATTGTAATTTTTTCCTTGAATTCTCAATAATTAATTCTTTAATAGATACATGTACATTTTGTAAAATATTAATATTTTGACGTAATTTCGCAAATTTTAATTTCCCCTGCTCCATTTCTAGCCTTCAGGAAATATCACACTGGATGCGACAATGGAATTCCGCCCCGGCAGATGACTGTTGTAGTTCTGTGAATTGCGTGTAATTGTTGGGACATTAAACGCAATTGTAAATGTCGAATTTGCTTGAAAATATTTAGTTTGTACTCATTTTCTACAATTTGTAATGAGTCTTACAAAAGGACGAATGAGATGTGCTAAAGGGCGAAAAGTATTCGCGCTGTTTAAGAACCACTAATTTATAATTTTGAAAAGTTATACTTCTTACTTTCCACTAAATAAAAAAAAAGGACTAAATCGATGGCTGTTGCCGTTGAAGCTACAGTACAATCCAGACCAGAAGGCGGGACGACAAATGCAAGTTGTAATGGAAAGGCAGGGTCGTAGTGCGCGAGGCGACCGCGTGGAGCGCCAGCAGCAGTGGGAGCGGGAGGCGGCCGCAAGCGCAGGGAGTTGCGCCGCCCGCGCGCAGCCAAGCGAGCTGCAACAGCAACCACAACCACAACCACTTGCGCTGCCTACACCACACACGAATATTGAGAGATTCCGGCCGCGTCATCTACTCATCTCTTTAGTCCCGTTAATGTAGTGCATGTTTTTTCTCGGGAGATGGTGGTGATCTTCCTCCGGTGGATGGCGAGATCCGGCACCGACCTACCGTCGACTAGTAAGGTTTCCTCCTAACCAGGACTCTCCCACTAGCGAGGCACCGCCCCAGCCGGGACAAGCTCTAAGCTCCCGACCGGTCTCCCGGAATATGTGGTAGTGTAGTGCATGTTAGTGTAGGTGTGTCTGGGGAGAGGATAGGACAAGGAAGAGGAAGGACAGATTGCGCGCGGTCCGTGGCCGGTTTGGTGGGGTACTGCTCCGGCATTCGCCTCTAGCTGAGGTCACGGTCCCGTGAATTTGAATCTGATGTTATTTTTGGGGGATACTTTACATGACGCTCCTAGGACATCCTCAAAAGTTAAAAAAAAATGGCACTAAAATTGTTGATTAGAGGATAAGAGAACAAGAGTGCTAAGAATTAAGCATTAAAAAATATTATTTACTGACTTAAATGAAATATATAATTTTATACAGTTATCAAATAAAATTATTAAATGGCATTATTAAAAGGTTTGTGAAAAATAGTTTTAATAACAATTTTCAAGTATATTTTCTTTTACGAGCAGCATTCTTGCTATCAGAATTATCAGGTTTTGTGGTCTTCCACACTCTGGAGTATAAATTGTTTTTGCTCTTCATCCACTGTTAACAGCCCGTTAAAATCCTGCATCAATTTCACCCCTCATTCTATACATCATTAACATTGAGATTTCGGAATGTTTCTTTGTGCTTTTAAATAAGAATCAACCATATCTGAGATCTGGGCAATGATTCAAGCTAATATCAACATCAATTTAATTAATAATTTTAAACTTCTATTAGAAATTAAATCATCTATTGTTTTTCTGAAACAAAAACAACAAAAGTTATTTTAATAATATATCAAAATTCAGATGACAATTTACAAATATTTATTAGAACACTGTTAAATATTTTATAAGTTATAAATTTGACGTTCTTATGCAATCAAAGAAAATGTTTAATGGGATTATTCTAAATAAATAAAAATAATATAATTAATATTCAGATCTTACCTAATAGGATGGGAGTTTCATTAGGATGATCCTTTCAATGAAAAGACTTTCCCGTTTCAAATTTTCTATCTTGCCCTTTTTGTACGTAACACTAACATTGTATAAAAAATTGCTAAAATACTGGACTCTTCACTTAAATACCATAGATGATTTAAATTTTTTTTAAAGCATATTAAAAAATTGCCTTATTTAATTTTTCATATTTCTCCCAATTAAAAAAAAATTAAATGAAGCTCCCACTGCTGATGAACTTTCCATCCAAGCTTTAACATGTACTGCCTTAATTGTACAGTAACAGTTATGCAGCAGAGAAGATTTTTTTGCCACTTGAAGAATTTAGTTGTTCAGTGCCATGTGCCAATGTGTTCTAAAGCAGCGTACAGGTATTAAGGTGATTTTTGTGAGCTGTTGATACTGACACCTGATATGATCACACTCTTAAGTGTTTTTTCACACAACTACAAATATTTAATTAAATAGGTAAGGTAATTGTAAAAAACCACCCTAAATGAAGAGAGGAGTGCAGGGATCACGTGGATGGCATTTGATTATGAATCGTACACGTTTTCTGCAATCTCAAGGTCTTGAAATTGTAGAATGTGCGTAAAATACATTCATTGAACAGTATGAAGGATGACTGAATTTGAAAGAATTTTGATTGAGTAGAAATATGAATTTAATATCGTGTTAAATTCATTTATATGGATATTTCATTGGAGGTTTGGCTGGAGACCCAGAAATGTCGTTACCCTAATAGCAGCCAATTGCATATTTTTCAATATTGCCTGTTTGCAAGTGCGATTGCCTGTTTGAAGTATAAAAATGTATTGAAATCGTTTCTTTGTTCACTGTTTTGACTACTTTCTAAGTTTAATAATAATAACAACAATAATAATAATAACAATAAAATATCATTATTATTATTATTTATTGTAATTTGTCCTCTACATCATGACTAAACTTATGAGTCGGCTGAATATAAAATCTACTTCAGGTTGCAACCAGCTACCTAAGGAGCAAATCTAGGGATTGTTGGAGGTCCCAGGTTCCAGGTTCCAGTCCTGACGGCGGCAGGATTTTCGACACTAGGTTTTCAGCTAGGTCGAATTCAGTCGCTGTCTGGAGGAGAATTCTAGCGGCCGTCTGCTCTGATCGGTAGTTTTCCGTGGTTTCTCCGATCAACACCAGGCGAATGCCCGAGCTGTACCCTACCAAACGGACCACGGACCGCGTGCGTCCTGTCCTTCCTCTTCTTTGTCCCATCCTCTCCCCTTACACACACACTTACACTAACATGCACTACACTACCACAAATTCCGGGAGATCGGTCGGGAGCTTAGAGCTTGGCCCGGCTGGGGCGGTGCCCCGCTGGTGGGAGAGTCCTGGTTAGGGGGAAACCCCACTAGCCGACGGTAGGTCAGCGCCGGATCTCGCCATCCAGCTGAGGAAGATCACCGCCATCTCCCGAGAAGAAACATGCACTAACGGGACTAATGACCAAAGCAGTTGACGTACCCGGAAACACGAAAAAATCAACCAATCAATCACAACCTGAAAAATAGCTACTTCATAGACAATGGTGGAGTTGCCTTGTACAGTCAGTTTAGAATCTGTATCAAATCACAAGTTCAACGAGGATATGCGGAAAGAAGAACTGCATTGCTCGGTGCGTGCGGGACGAGTCGTAATAAGATGCTGCTGATGGGAACGGAGCCGGGTGCGAAGGTTCTGCGTCAACTGCCGCCAGCGAAGGCCGAGCTCGGGGTATCTCCACTTCCAGTTGCCGCAGTGTATCAGCGACTCTCTCAGTCCTCTCGACACGTGCCGTAGTACATCATGTGACCTGCTGTGAAGCTATTAGCTTGCGAGGATTTGTTTACTTTCGTACAGCCAGGGTTCAACGTATCCGCTCATTTGACCCACAAAAAAATCGCGGAGTCAATAATGTTAGGATTCCGCGAAAGTTATGAACATGATATCAAGATGTGTCATAGCCTGTCAGGAAGAGGTGATGTTTTGAGATGTAGGCGGTGCCGTGCGTATAGCGTGTGTGGCAATAGTGCACTGAATTTCCAGAGTCGCTTACACGCTGCCGTTATTGTAACGTCATGTGTAGCAGCGAACATAAATTTCAGTGATGATTAAAATTTGCAACGTATAATATGAAAGTAAAGTGTGATAATTTCAAGAGTGAGCTAATATTTATTCTTTTGAAGTGAATGTGTGTGAGGGAAAAAGGTTTTGTATGGTAAGAATTTAAATACAATATGAAGTAGTAATGAAAGGAAAAGTAAGTACGAATAAGTGCAAGAACCTGTCAGTTATTGTGAAATTTATTGTTGTAAAGAAAGAAGATTAGTAATGTCGATTATGAGAAAGTAAAAATGCATAAATTATTAAATGTAAATTATTGGTGAAGAAAACCCCAAGTAAAAGATATGAGGGTTTGTAGCAACTGTAGTTGACATACACGATTGGAGATCTGTAAGGGGAGAAATGCTTGTAACATTAGAAATGTAGAAAATAAATTGACATGAAGAGAGGAGGATTTAAAAATAGCGAACTATAGAAAAAAAGGAAAGTGTGCTATCCTGGGGACATACGTTACGAAGTAAAAAGTTCATAAAATGTTCGTGTGTGCGTTTTTTTACTTATTCTTTTTACTTAATACTTAAACGATTAATTTGTACTAAATTCACATCAAGAATCAAGAAAACGATTCATTGTACATTCATTGAAAGTTTAAATGTTATTTGTTTTGATCAATGTTTTTGTTTATTTTTTCACGCCACTAATGAAATTAGTAAAAGACAAAAGCTTTTATAATTTTGTTTCGTTAAATATTGCGTGTTTTCTTCATCATTCGCCTGAAGGTCTTTGTGCAATTCCTGTTAGATAAAGTGATCCCTGTGATGAATGTCGAGTTAATTTACTTGTCTCGTGGCGCAAGAGCCACACGCCTTTCACCAAGGAGTGCGGGTTCGATTCCCGTCGAATCCCATGTGAAATTTGTTCCAACAAAACGAGTTCGGCTGCTTCACAAGGGCTAGTCCAACCCTAGTCCCCCCAACCAAGTGTCCTAAACCGTATCCCTATCCTTGTTCCTTCCTAATTCTGGCCGCTGGGTAGGAACGCAGGAGCACGAGAGAGGCGCGTACGCGGAGATGCTACCTGGCGGTCCTCTTGACGACTAACGGACTACGTAATGGAGGATTACTCCCAAAGACATTGACTTCAAAAATATAAATAACGGAGGATTACTCCTAAGCGCTCAACGCTCAATGGGGGTTATGAGACGCATTGCGTCATGTCGAAAGACGCAACAAATAAATTAAAACAAAAAGTGTACATTTTCCTGCGACGAAGGTTTTTGTGCTCTGGTGGACGCTGCGCGAATTGGTTTCGGCGCAGCGAGTGTGACCTCAGAGTGGCCGTGGTACACGAAGCGGCTGCGAGCGCTAGAAGCGCGAGGCAGTGATTCCAATAGTATAGCTGGATGCACAAATACAATGCTTTGAAGTGCTGAAAATTGTGACGATCGTTTTTCGTTAGGTTGGCTGCGATGAATGTCTACCTACAAACTTTCTTACGAGTTAAATGTGTCTTGTGATACTTACAATCGTCTGTGCCAACGAAAATGCCAAAGTAATGCATATCATTCGGTTGCACAGAACGCCAACACACTGTAAACTAGTTGCTAATGTTATTCGATGTGATATTGTTTGGTAGAAATTTGCTAACACTTTTTTTAGGTTTCCGACGACTTATTTGCTGTAAGTCAATCTAACGAAATTACTAAAAATACTCAAATCAAAAACAATCCCTTGCGTGAATGTTACAAAATCCTCCAAGAAATTAAAGACTAGGTTTTGTTAAACTATTGTAGGTAAATTACAATTTCAGAGTATTAAATATTTGTTACTTTCGAGTTTTTATTAAATTTTAGTAAATATAAGAGAGAATAAATTTTTAAAATTGGAATGAGACGCTAATTCCTGCTGTTTGGCTCTGAGTCAGAATGGACGTTCACCATCATGGCGGGCCGTCACGATTTCTGAGTACGGAGTGAGGTCTGCAGTCAACACTGGAGCTCACCGGCGCGAGGTCACACTTGTGGGGCTCGCAAGATTGCGCTATGTGAACACTAAGGGGCACATCAAAAGCAAAATGCACCTCCAGAAATTCCGGTTTAAGCTATTTTTCATTTATTTATTGAGCCAAATGCTCGCAACAGATTTAAAAAAATCCAAGTGAAACCGAAGCTATTTGTGAATCTACAACAATTTCCTACGGCCTTGCGATTGTAAAGTTAAGTTAAAGGAGGAAGATAAAAAAATCATTGCTTTTGCACTTTGATAGTTTGAGAATATGCTGTCGAAAAAGATTTTTGGGATTGAACTTTTCCAATCGCAATAAAAAGCCGACCGTGTCGCTAAAGAATCACATCTTTATTAAGTGCTATTGGAACAACATCTAGAGAGAACAATAGTAGTTTTTGCTGAGCGCAATTCGGTATTTGAATCGAGTTTAATCTTGGGGAACGGAATGATTGGAGAGAGTTAGTGGTTTGGGAATTTGAGAAAACAGTAATGCCAGGTAGGGTTCCCTAAATTAATTTCAATTGGCAGCTCTCTTGATTTCGTGTGGCAGGGCCCAACTTACGATATCGGGATGTGTTTTCAGAACATCGTAATGTTTTAAAGAAAGACGTTGTTCATGGTTAACTTCACGTAGTCTCTTCCAAATTAAACTAGTGTTGCTTCCGAAGAACATACTTTCTCGCATTATTTCTAACTGCTCCGCTAAATATACTACATAAACCTGCAAAAAACCAGCGAAATTTTTTGTATCGAAAATCCAGCCACCTTCGGGAGTCGACACTTACGACCTCCTGGTCAAAGTCACTGCAATGACGTAAGTTCATGCTCTGAGCCATCCTAGCCGGTCCTCGCTTCTCTAGCTTGTACTACAGTGTTCTCTACTTCAACCAAAAAATGAAGTCTCCCTGATATTTACTCAGTATCATTACTGTTATTATGGCCAATTGTTTCTTACAAGGCCAACTTAATTTCACAAAAAAACAGTAGAATAGTAATTAAATGAATGATCGGCACACTAAGAGATCACTTTTGAGAAAATAATTGTTTAAGAACTGCATATGCTTCAAGCAAAATTAATAATTTGCGAAAAATGGAACATGATTTTACTACTTGATCTTTTTTTATGAACAGATTGCATTAAGGAAAAAATTGTATTTTCATTATTGTGTAATGGTTCGCTCCACTTGCGACCCTTCTTTACTTCTTACTATCTACTCTCTCCTATCATCTCTTCTATTTGCCCCTATTATTCATTGCCCCACCGTTGGGCGGCACTTGTAATGGTTCGGGTTGGGCGGCCTCTCTCTACACGCCCGTCACGTTATACCGTTACGTTAATAAATTGCCCTGCTCTAGCCCTTCTTACGAACAAACCAATAAACACTAGCCTCGCGTTGGGTTGCCACATATAATAACTTTCCCCTTTTCCTACTCACAATTGCCCCTCTGCTAGCTTACCTGGCCTTTTCACTCACCTGGGCGTGGTCTGCGGTGCGTCTGTACAGACGCGAGCAAGGTACTGCGTTCACGCGCGTGGATCAGTCTAATGCTACGTAAATGATTGCGAAAAACATAATGATTTTGCGAATCATGACCCCCAAAATGGCCATGAAGTTTATTCAATCGCCTCCGCTATCATGTTTCTTTTCAATTTGCACTATTTAGTGCTGCAACAGCACTGGTACCTCTAACGGCACACATCAACACAACCCAGCATCAAAAACA
This sequence comes from Teleogryllus oceanicus, assembly GCA_964035755.1. Lineage (NCBI taxonomy): Eukaryota > Metazoa > Arthropoda > Insecta > Orthoptera > Gryllidae > Teleogryllus > Teleogryllus oceanicus. The sequence continues at coordinate 3,791,834 of CAXIVR010000008.1, read as the reverse complement.
ACAACAAAATAAACATTTCTCCTCCTCAATACACAATACATACATATATATATATATATATATATATATATATATATATATACTCTTTCATTCACGCAAACTATTTACAACAACAAAACAAATACCATTCACACATATAACTAAACCCCAGAATGATTCTGTCGAGATTTCCGTCTTAAAATCTACCAATTACACGACTTGGTCTTCGACAGAGCTTTCTTCAATCAAAACAAAACAAACAAATGTCAAAATACTTTGGCTCACGTATGCTGTTGCCTCTGCGACGAATCTGCGTGTCTGGGGGTGATTATTCACGCCCAACAGCGCCTCCGTTGTCGCCATCAGTTCCGGAACACTCGCATACGCATCACAGTTCACTCATAGTGTCGGAGTTCACGCTGCCATCTTTTTTTTTTTTTTATAAACCCTTCAAATTATTGGGAACTCATTGAATTCCGAATCAAATTCCGCGCCTCTAATTATCAATGCAACGTCGCGCTCCCCACCGTTGCAAAATTTCTCGTACCGCCGCTCGCTCTCGCAAGTCCAGCGGGCGTTGCCGAATTTCAGAATAATTCCGAAAATTCCCCTTTTTTTCTTATGAAATTTCTTTCCACGACTGTTACACAACGTACACAAAATATTCCCGGTTACTATTTCGGATTATCTTCATAACTTCCGCACTTTACAAAAATTTTCAAAAATCGCCTACGCGAACACACATCCTTCCTTCACCAAGTCCAGGCACATTCTGACTGAATCTTCTTCAACCTAGCATTGTTATTCTTGCTACAACTTTTCCCGATCGCTCGATAACTGACGATCGCGTCACCTTGGTTCTCTCAAAGATATTTAATTCCTAACGTTTTCCGAAACATTTTTTTTTTTTTTTTTTTTTGGTCAAAATCCTTTTATTTTCCCTGTTTTCCGTTTTTGAATGTGAAATGGAACGCACTGCATTTGTTCGCTAATCGCTTCTTCTGGCTAAGCTTTTGCTTGAATTAATTTATCTGTTTTATTAAACTTTCGATACTTCCCGTCAAGATATTTAAATGGGATAAATTTTACCTGATGCAGCTAATTTTCTTCTTTTGCCTCCCGAAAGTCTGAATTTGATATCTTATCGCGTTTTCTTGCAGTATTCGAAAAACCCTCTTCTTTATAAGCGTTTCATCGCTCCAACAATGGACTGCATTAATATTTTCCTTAACAAAATATACGAAATACAAAAATTTCAATAACTTTTTATTGCCTGGCGCGATTTCACTGGGAAAACTTTCAAAATGTTTCTAAATCACAGCCGGATCTAATGTATATAGTCCACACTCGCACAAGTATCGGGTTCGCTTTATTCTCTTCCTCACTCGGTTTTATTTTTTTACTATGGCATCTTTGCTGTAAATGTTTTGAACTGTTTATCATCCAAATGCACACCATTGGAGATCGTGTAAATCATTACAATTGCCGTTGTAAGAAGACGCCAGAAAAGCTTTTCCGAAATCGCAAAAGAACTTTTGCAATTTTCGAAAATTTAGAGATTTGACCGTTTAAAAAATATGAAACATGATCTTTTTTAAGGAGCTGATTTTTTAAATCATATTGTCTAAGACAAAACTGGGGATCGTCAATTTTGTAGTTTTGAAATGTTAAAAGTTCACAATTTTGAGAAAATTTTGAAAACGTTGAGGCTTTATATAAAATATCCCCCAAAATCAAGATATCCCTTTTCATCTGAAGGTGCCACGAATTCATTTCAATCGACCGGGCAATGTCAATTTTGGAGAAAATCGGCTCAACAATATAGCACACAGACGAACGGGAGGGGTATAGGGAAGTATGTGACTTTGTAGCCCGGCAATTTATTAAGTATCAAACCAAAAAGTGTGGAGGCAAAGAGAGCCTTTTCGGCCGCTGACGACATATGTAGTTCCATAAGAAGTAGGTTGAGAGATAACACCATTAATGCTATTTGAGTTTTAATATCATATTTTCAAAAAGAGAAGTGACTTTGTATTTGATATTTCTATTTTTTAATCATTTAATTGATTGATTAATTAGTAAGAAAAATTAAAAGGCTATTTAAAAGACAACTTAAGTTATATTCATATGATTATCTTTCCGATAATAACTACCTTAACTAAAGATTATAAATAATAGTTAATTTAGTTAAATAGATTACAAACACTACAACAAAGTACAACCAAATATTTATATTTGTAATTGTGTTTGGACTTTTTATTTATAAATAAATAGAGGAGTAGCCGAACTGTCAAATAATTAGTCAATTAAGTACAGTAATGTGGTGTTGATTTTTGCAAATTTTAATAAATATTTGATTATTACCATTGAAAATAGCTTTTTTAAATCCATAAAAAACTTCAACCTATGCGGGATCCCGCTGGATTCAAGTCAATCCAGCAAAAATCCCACGGGATTGAAAACGGTGCTAGATTGCAATCCCTACTCGCGCCCTTCGGCTCAATACCGGATCTCTACATCCATACCTTATAGTTTTCTATGGCATTTATCACATATCAATGCGTTCATAAATTGAAAAAAAAATGGAAACCTATCTGCCTCGAGGCTGGTTCTGCCTGTTCCAGAATGCGGCCATTACTAATCTGGGCGTTCCTAGGAAACGGCATTTTATACCTAGAAAATCATGACGTCCACAATGACATATACCGTTTTGTGCGCAACCCTTCTGATCAGTTTCATGCCTTTCTTAATGGCTTTCGAAAAGATAGACTTAGATTTACTGAGAAAACAAAGGTCTAGTGACTTCCAGTTTCGCATCATTGGAGGAGAAACTACTAAAATTAACAAATATCCATTCATGGTAAGCGACCCTTTGGGAATTCAACTAATCCAAAGCAATTCAACTAGTCCAACCCACGTTTCCAACATGTCGAACTTCCAGGCAGCTCATTATTTGTATTTTCCTTTTAATATTGCAAAGACAAGATCGAGTATCGGTGACAATAGAATGTGAATATTTTGCATTTAGCAACAATTAAACTAACATTCAACAATGAATTTGAAGCTCTTTTCAAAACTATGTTGAAATGTTTTACTCAGGCACTAATTATGGACCCTCTCCGGCCATTCTAGCGCATATTTTGGAATTGTTTATAAAATTTACATGACATTATTTCAAGATCTGTCTTTAAAGAACAGATTTCATTAAGGAAAAAATCTCCAACTTCGATATTGTAGTTGTAGCAAGACGCCATTAGAAAATTGCACATTTGCAAATTGCAATTTCAAATGTATACTTTGAAACCAAAACCAAACATCAAATGAAAAGAATTTCTCCAAACATCGTAAATAATGAATTCAATACCGTCAATAATTCGCTCAACTTCTGTTCTTTCAATAACACGCGAAATTTATAAAAGTAAGTTGCAGCGAGTCAGACGAAGACAGAAAATTAGTATTCCGTCTAATGCCGTGCTGCACTCTGCGGCAAGACTGGTTGCGCAAGTGAAGGCTCTGTGTTCAAAAGTGTTGAAGAATAGGGACAAAGAGTAAATTAAATAAAAGCAAAAATAAAGCCAAGAGCGTGGCATGCAGAGCATCAGCCGCCGGAGAGAAAGAGAGAACTAACTGGGCGCTCTTTGGTTTCAAAATTATTTTATAAACATCGCTATTGCTGCAATATCTTGAATATAGAATATCATTGAAAGGAAATTTCTGAGATATTATTAGATAGTTTTCGATTATCTGAGGTTGCAGCCCTAAGCACGAGACGCCATTGCTTACGGGTCTCATGACCACAGCAGTTGACGTGTCCGAAAGAACCCCACCAATTGAATCAACTGATGTCACTGCAGCGCCTCTGACCGGGAGGTCCTAGGTTCGAATCCTGACGGCGGCAGGATTTTCGACACTAGCTTTTCAGCTAGGTCGAATTCAGTGGCTATCTGGAGGAGAATTCTAGCGTCCGGCTGCTCTGATCGGTAAATTTCCGTGGTTTCTCCGATCAACACCAGGCGAATGCCGGAGCAGTACCCTACCAAACGGGCCACGGGCTGCGCGCGATCTGTCCTTCCTCTTCCTTGTCCTATCCTCTCCCCTTACACACACACTTACACTAACATGCACTACACTACCACATATTCCGGGAGACCGGTCGGGAGCTTAGAACTTGGCCCGGCTGGGGCGGTGCCTCGCTGGTGGGAGAGTCCTGGTTGGGGAACCCCACTAGCCGACAGTAGGTCGGCGCCGGATCTCGTCATCCAGCGAGGGAAGATCACCGCCATCTCCCGCGAAAAAAGCATGCACTACCCTAACGGGACTAATGACCAAAGCAGTTGACGCGCCCGGAAACACGAAAAAATCAACTCAATCCACCAATTGCGCAGGTGTCTGTGCAACTGTCCCCGCACCCGGATGATCCGAAGACCGTGTTCCCGTCGCCGCACTCCTCTGTGTACGCGGCCCTGCACGCGACGGCGCCGCCGCCCTCGTCCGAGAGCCACTACACACACGAGTGCGGTGGCGTGCTGTACTCCACCGACCTCGTCCTCACCGCCGCGCACTGCTGCTTCCACTTCGAGCCCTACAAGAGGCGGCGCGAGTGAGTGCATTTTCACTGTCTCTTCGCGGTTGGATTCTGAAGGGGAGTACGTACTAATCGCGCACTTTTTCTTGATACTCCGCGGCGCGGGGTGCGGGGAGAGGTGAGTGCGTCACGGCAGTGCAGGGCTGTCAACTTTATTGACAGAAAACTAGGCGTAATAACTCGTTTTGGAGTTGGTAGCTGTGAGAAACAACGGAAGATTTTTTTAAATTCTGAAGAAATAATTAATAGTTATAGAAACAATTGAGTAACAAGAAGGAACATGATACGCACAGGTTGATAGAAACAGAGATCGAAAACTAGGAAGTCCGCATTGGAAAGGAAGCAGGTGGGCAGCACTGTTAACTGAGCCGTGACGTTCCGAGTGGAGCTCATACTTTCTACCGGGCCGTGCTATACCGGGCTGAACGAGCACAAGGGAGCTCGAGGATTAAGAAAAAGTGCGAGCCTAGTAGTGTCTATTCTGGTAATGTTTATTTTTTATTTATTTACTTAGTCAAAAACAGTAAAAAACTGCATGAGATGTATGGGGGAGAAAATCATCTGCGCACGCTTTCTTGAGTTTCAGAATCCTTGCCAACAATTTAACTATTAATAGTTGAAAGATGAAAAATAATAATAATAATAACAACAACAACAACAAATTTAAATAAGCGAGGGATTAACATTTCGAAAACTAGATATTTTCGTTGCCAAATTATAGAAAACTTATTTTTAACGGTAAAGGAACAAACAGTTAAATGTTAAATCTTCAAACCTCCGGGGCACTTTTCTCAAGAACAATGAATGTTACATCTTTGATATTTTACAGCAGTTTTGTCTGATGATTTTTCAATACGGTAGACAATTCTTTCTTGCATTAACGCTTCTCATTTAAAAGTTATGATGTTTTTTGCCACAAGTAAGTTTTTACTAAACAAAATTTCTAATTAATTTTTAGTTTTTTGGAAATATTATTATAAATAACAACGACTCTAATATCAAGAACACATTTAGTTGTGTACGATACAATTTTTTAGAAATGTTAATTAAGAATGTTTGTGGATAAATGCACCAATGTCCACTGGAAACAAATGTGCGTTAACTGGCCTTCAAAGTAAACCGCGACACCCACCAACTACTACGATAGGCTAAAAGCCTCCTTTGATGTAATCTGAGTCCTCCTCTTCCCTCTTCTTCTTGATGTCCCTCTTCTTCTTTCTTGCCTGTTTGCTAAGGTATCCACTGATTTATCAGCTTTTTCCTCTCGAAATCCAACTTTTAACTCTGAATTGCAAGAGTATTTTTATAAACTGTTGCGCGTTGTCATACACAATGCCAGGGGGCATGGAAAATGTAAATACTCGAGAAAAAGGCATTTAAATTTGAGATACGGTCAAACGGTGACAACAGCTATATACAGCACACTTTCAAGGTACAAAAATTGATTTTTTAAAAAAAATTTCGTCAAAATTCCACTACATACTCCCCTTAGGTTGAAAATAGTTTATGCAATTAGTTTATAATGTTAAGCTTCATTGCATGAGTACATGTTTTGAAACTTAGCGACGTTAGGAGCGAGTTTTATGAACCCCTTTTATGAACGATTTCTTGCAACAGAAATTGTCGTTTATAATGGTGGTATATAAAAAGATCTTTTGCACGTTACTATTGCAAAGCAATTGTCTCATGCCGAAGGCTTCATATGAGAAGTTTGAGAAGGTTTTTTAAAGACATGAGTTTTCAAAAATATGTAAATAAAAACATGGAATCGTATAATTGTTAACTTAAAAGTGTTTGTTCTTGATTAACCAAAGTTTGTATTGCGACGTTTCGAGGACATGCATTTTTTCGCTATGATCAGGCTATATAAGAGATTAATATAAGAGATTTTTTAAGAAACTAAATTAAAAGTTACTGATGTTAAACCAAATGGCACTATAATAAAACACTAGCTGTCTGTGTAAAATATGTGAAGACCAACCATTTTGAAAAACAAAAGATAGTTAATACATTAAACTAAATAGATAAATGTACACATCAGCCAGTACAAATGCATATCCAGCAAGGCAGTTTCATTAAGGGAATTAAAATAAACCGAACAGCAACAACAATGGGCTGAGGTCTTGATAAGGTTGTGAGAAACGTGTCCTCGGAACGTCGCAGAACTAACTTTAGTTAATCAACTTTTAGTTTATATGATTTTATGTGATTCTGTGTTTTTTATTTCTAAATTTTAAAAATTCCTGTCTTCAAAAAACAAACTCTGCGGACAAACTTATCTAATGTGAATGAATAATAAAAGAGACGGACAATTTTCTATTTTTTATGTATCAAGTTTTAATGTTGCGTCTGAACGCAGCGTTCGCACAAATTCGCCCGAGCACTCGCAGGTCTGATGGTTAGGCCTCAAAAATGCTAAGAATTTTTTTTGAAGAATTACAAAGAGAGGAGAGTAAATTTTTTCCATAAAACCGTAACAGCACAGAAATTACTTATAAATAGTGTAACGGTAATATTCGTTTACGACATATTTTAATGACTAGAATTCTGCATCCACTGAATTAGCTTATAATCAATTTCTACGTAATCGCACAGACATTACATGTTTTAGTTGATTTCACTGCTACGTTTCTCTTTTCTTCTGAGAATATTTATGTTCCAACACTATTTTCGGGAATGATGTATGTACGTCAAAGTGAAAGTTGGTGAAATGTCTGTGCTCATGGGCTCGGACACTACAGAAGCGGACAAGTATCCTGATCCTACTACCGCAGTAAGACGAGCTGTTATTTATCTCGAGCCTCATAGGCACTTCAAGTTTACTACGATGGAAAATGACATCGCTATGCTCAAGGTAACACTACATTTTCGGAATATCCCATTACCATACGATTATAAATGTTTTGTTCATTTTTATATGTTTCAAATGAAATGAAATACTTATGAAAGCCTTATGATATATTTTTATTTGCTTGAATCGTGTTTACAATTGCCATTCTGCTTTAAATGTATTAACAATAAATGCGTATTAGATTACCCGTTTTTAATTGAAGATACAAGGAAAGGAAATTAGAACAGTGGTAAAATATACCATAAGTGGCAAATGCATTACCAACGCAACGTTTCTTGAACGATGACCTTGCTTCACCCTTCCTAGAGCAATAAACAGTTGATGACCAAAGCTCGCAGCTAGTACCGATGACATTGCAAACACATCTTCATTGGCGCATAGTAAAAATATATTTACTGTTCAAACCGAGAACTAGTCGTATTTTTCTAAAAATATCGAAAGAAATGGCAAAATCAGATCCAGATCCATCGCAGGAGATACTTCGAACTCCTGTGTAAATTAGAACTCAAATTATTGAGAAAGTTGTGAAGGCATGATTGATATTCCAGAGATTAGCATTGCTTTATAAAATCTAGTGGCCGATTCCGTAACTAATCCTCCCACTCTACCCGCATTTCTCCAAGCCATCGGTCAAGAAAAGTTGCGTGATTAATACATATCAGTTTTGTCGCGATGCCTTTCATACTTTTTCCTGGCTCAAGGTCTAGGAAGGCTACGGCGAATCAACGAAGCAAAAAATTCAGCCCATAAATTTTAGGACCAATTACCTGTGAAATATGTTTGGAATCAAAAAACCTTAGATTTACCCATTTTGAGACTCACTCTTCTTCCATTTTATAAAAACTAAATGTTTGCTTTATCTTCCCTGAGACAACGAAACGTTTTCATACCCGGAGTGAGTGAGAATGACATTTAAATAAAACAATAATAAAACGTACTAATACTTCCTTCACATTTGCCGATAACCTTACTTTTTTCAGAATCATTGAAAAAGTAATAAAATATGGTCATTATTTCAGAAATTTTCAGAGGAGCTAGCAAAGAAACAATTACATTCATTACTAACACAAAGTGACTGTTGCACGAATAAAATATAGACGGTCAAGGCGGCGATAGGTACTGCATCATTTTGAAATGTCACACATTCCTACTAGTTACGTACATTATTTTACTTTCTAGCATACTAATTACGTAGTATAAAATAGTAACACTGCAGAAAAATCGGCAATTTTCTGACAAAAAAAACGTATTCGACAAAGAAGAGAACTCTTGTATGCCTTAGCGTATGAATGAATTGAAAGTTTATTGTAAAATTACCAGTAGGGTTATTTGAATGGGATGTAGGTCGCGGAATTTTTGGCACAACATTCACATTCATACATACAATTAGAACAAGTAACATTTATTAACTTTAAATGCACCAACAGAGACATATTCACTAACTTAAGTACAACGTGTAGCAGAAAGACACTTACTTGAGAACAACTTGCAGCGTCAAAAACCGTGGAGACTAGCAGCCTAGTAGCGAATGCCCGCCAAAAGGGGGAAGATTTCCATCCGTAGTAATCATATGTGCACTTTAGCATTTCCTGCACCTCAAGACAGAATTTAGATCACGCACTTAAGCACTCACGCACAAGACAGAATTTCACTCACGAACACTACAAATATCGCACGGCTGATTTTTAGTTCACGCTTCGGAAAACTGGCACAGATTGTAACTTATTGTAAAAGATATGAGGTTAAACACAATTTGTTTACTTGGCGATTACTACACAGTTAATATATACTTGATATCACACGCAGATTAGTGTTAATGTCGAACTGCCTAAGACTAGGACTTTAAATTACGCGAAGACGTAAAAACCTGACGAGTGGTCGGACGCAACTGTGCGCCCCGAAGGATTTCTCCATTCTGATTCAACTGAACCTTGCTTGTTATCTAAGCTCCCTTTATAAAAGTGAATAGAAACACAAGTACATTTATTTTTATTTATTTTTATTCCTAGCATGCAAAAAATTTGAAGGTGGATTCCATCCTTGTCCTCAACAATCTCTCTTTGCAAAATTTGCACTTCAACTTTGTTGTTACATTTCTAACAACAAATCCACTTATGTAAACAACAACATAGCAAGAATATTCTGAGATCTGAGACCCAAAATAAACAGGCATATCTTTATTCAGAATGCTCTCCATTTCTCTATTCTCAAACGAAGCTTCCTGAATAGAGTTGGTCCAAGAAAGCAGAGGAACATTTTCTAGTAAGCAGCATTGGCTTTGCTTTTGTGTTTAAACCTCAAACTCTACAAAAGCCTTTTGTACACTTTTGCATAAACTGCAGGGACAGAAGGGTTATTACAAATCTGCTTCTAATGGCACAGAAGAAAAGTTCCAGTAGTCCTGACTGTTGTATGTACTTAAATAAGACAGTTTCCCTGTCTTCACATACATTTGAAATAGGCTTTTGAGACACCTACAATTCATAAGAAACCCTATAGCAAATGTTTTTCTGGGCACTACAGCAATAAGCTTATTATTTACATCTCTTATTAATGTCTGCTCCACGCTTTCCAGAAAGGACCCCAAATATTATGAATTTTCAGCGAACCTTTATACCCCTTAGCTAACGGGTTCCTAGAATTGCAGATGTCAAAAAGTCTGTCAAAATATAGGCAGAAGTCTGCTGTAGCCTCTGCTGACTTAAACTGTTCAAGTTTTAATTCTGCTTCCAAAAATTGGAGTGCATGACCTACAGAGGAACTCAACACTTGGGTGGCAAGCGAAACCTTCATTTTCTGTTTCATGTAAGCAATATGTTTGTTCCTAAGTTTATTGCTGAGTGTCAGCCCCTCCTGGTACTGAATATCATTCAATTTCATAATAAATTCCCACTTTATGAGCCTACCTTCTCCATCATATAGTAATTTCTTATCACCTAAGAAATTCCTTGCTAATTTAAGCATGTGACATGCATCTAGAAACACATGCACTCTCTCCCCACTCACAGGGTGTGGAAACCATGGTTCCATGTTCGTAACTGAAATATTGGCACCAAGATGTGCAGCCATAGATGTATTACACGCTAGTTCATCAAACGTAACTCCCACCACAGTTCCATTGCACTCGTGTAAAGACAACAGACTCTGCACCACAATGGAAGCTTCACTTCCACAGTTAAACCATTACATAAAAAATATGCTATGAGCACTTTCCATGAAGCGTTAACAGCAACTGCCATTACAACTAACACTTCCTTAGCTGCCACATCTGCATTCCCATAAATGTTCGCTCCCATATCTACACTGCCAACAAACTTGGCCCCATCCCAATCCACCTGCTTTCTGATGGCCATTTCATCAAGAACAAGATTTTGTATATTTAAAATCACTCAGAGATTCAGACGTAAATCTGGATTTCCCTCCACAGAAATTGTACCAGTACCGTAATGTATTTTCGTGTGGGAGAGACTTTTGGAATGTCTCTAACAAACCTATAAGCAGCTGGCAGTGAAATGAAGGTAGTGAAAAAGACTTTAAAATGTCACTAAATGGTTCATTTTTATGACTTAACACTCTACTTAACATTTCAGAGAAAACTTCTCCAAAATTATCTTGCAGAACATCAGAGGTCCACTGATTTAACAAGTTTTCTTCCTTAAGGGTTTGAAGAAGAACACTTAGAGATTCAATCTTATTTTGCTGTCTTTTGCATTTAGCAACATATGAGCTGATCTTCGCTCTTTGTTTCGAAAGTTCAGATTCTTTTCGAGCAATTGTGCTCTCGAGCCTTATTCTCACTTTTGATGGGCTCGAGTTGAAGGAGTAATTATGTTCCTGCCAATGCTGACTGAGTAGAGGGCCAGGAGAAGTCTTGCACAAAAGTTCTCCAAGTCTTCTTGTGGCAAAGAAAGTCTATCACCGTCTGCTCTACATCTCTCCACACGTGGCTTCTTGGCCTGCAATAGAAAACTCATCTGAATTTCAATTGGGAAAACTAGATTGCAATGTACCTTTTCCTAAAACAATTTAGGTTTATAAATTACAACTGGAAAGGTGTTAAACATATCACAGTATTTATTAATCCATCAAAAATCAGTAGAGCTGGAAAGTTTATACATCCTTGCAACACTGAAATACACGAGCAAATAAACAAATTCTTACAAAACATTGGTGTATCTTGTTGCCATCTGCATGAATAGAATAGGCAAATGTAAAATTTATCTATTCTGCACTTTTAATTTTCTCATTAACAGCACAAAAGTCATAAGGATTTTAACGTTTTAGGATAGGTTAAACAATTCGAAAAATCTTTTTATATAACATGCAAGATGCTTATTTGTATTACGATATTTGTAATCAATACATTTTCTGCAAGAATTTGCTTTCAAAAATCTTTTTACCACATTATCATTTATTCATTCTGTATTCTAGAGATTAATTTTTACTATGCTAACCTTCAGCTGCCAGATGTTTATAATTACAACAGTACATGAATCTTAAAGTGCATGCTTTGAATAAATAATTAAGCAAATAATATATGTTCTTTTAAGCTCATTGAAAACTTTCAAATAAATAATATACATGACAAAACCTTTAGAATATGCAAAACGATGACACATATACCTACACTCAGGCTGAGAATATTTTGTTATAAAACGCATTCATATTATAAGTTTCAAGAAGACAAAACAATTCATAAAAAAAATTATTGTATGAACTTCCAGTTTTTGAAATCATCAGAGCACTGTAGCCACATCAAAACATACCTTGGAAGTAAATAGTCAGGAAAGTTAAATCTAGAAGGAACTGCAGCCTCCTTCAAGTCTTTCCCTCCTTTCAGAAGTCTCAGGTGCAGATGTTCTAGACACAACTGATGTTCAGAGGAGCAAAATCCTTCCTCTTCACTGCATGTAACCACAAGTTCAGAAGATCTTTGTTGTTAAGAGGAAATCCTGTGAAACACCATAATGCATTTAAATCATTGCTATCGTTCTTCATGAATATCATATTCATTAGCAAAATAAAGGCACATTTAATAGGTTACAGCAGAGTGTTAAATGAATTACTTACTTGTGAAATGATAACTTGCAGTCTTTTGTCGCACGATTTGTACATCCGTATGCCGCACAAGACTTCACCATTATGCTTCTTGTCTAGAAACACCGGAGTAGAACCTATCTCTATCGAAGAAAACACGCAAATGAGAACGAAACATATTCCTAGGTGACCGAGTCACCTGTTTGCCCCCATCATGGCTGACACGAAACGATTCAATTTACAACGCTACACTAGCGCTGTGTGTGGATCTAGTATACTATTCCAATGTCTTTGGTCAGCAGTTGTCAGTGGCGCCGCGGGCGCCGCCGACTGATTGTCAGTGCTCTGCTCAACGGTCTGTTGTGTATGGATATGGAAGTAAAATCCCACAGGTGAAATAGAAGTTTCTGTGAGAAAACTGACCTGTGTCTGAAGATTGTTTTAATTGCGTTAGGTAAGTATTTTCCTTTCTGTGACTCGTCTTGTTGATAACTGTGAGACGTTTTATTTTATAGTGAACATTTAGTAAACTAAGATATAGGTTATGAACACGTGGTAAATGCCACGTATTTGTTTTGTCATTAACTTAAACATATGTAACTTAAGAGTTTTAGTGTAACTGATTGAGTGATACAGTGTAAGAAATATCTGACGTACGTATAATTTCGTTTATGAAAGTGTAAAAGAAGTCCAAAATGCTCTCGATTACACCACCTTAGAGCCAAGCAAACTATTAACTCTTTCTTTGGTTTTCCAATTTAGTTTAATGACACCAGTCCAGGAATGGAGTTTTGAAGAGTGCCAAGAGAAAGTGCAGGGGCTAACTGGGGACTATAAACTGAATATTTTAGAAAAGTGTGTTTTAATTTATGAAGACTGCTGTAATATTGATTTATTTTGATCAGTGTTCCTTGCTTTCTTAGTCACTAAACACATTATATTTTACTCATTTACATGGCGAGGCTAGTTTGTAAAGTAGAGGGAGTGCAGATAATTTTTATCAAGCCATTTACCCTCCTGAGGTTCTTCCCCTATCCAGACCTCATAATTCTGCCAGTTAGTATGATTTTTGTATGATAGAAATAAAGTAACAATTTTTCCCTCCACATAACTTCTTGACCTATCTATGTTCTGTTTTTGGATGGCTCAATTTTGCATCTGGAGGAATTGGAAAGGAAAAAACCTTCAAGAAAAATGTCCAGCAATATTTGATGGGTGAAAGGATAGAAAAAATATTCTTGTTTTGTTCAGGGCGATGGTTGGTTTTAACATCTGCCCTTTTTAATAATAAAATATTCCTTCACCCATGGCAGCATTTGACTTACTTTTTAAATTAATATTTACAACAAATTTGGCATACTCAACATTGTAATTTTTCATTTTAGCAGTGTATAATGATTATATCCTTTGAGTATTTAATTTGAATTAAAACTCAGTTGAGTTTCTGTAAATAAACCCTCCTCCTAGGAAATGAACAATGCTTCTGCAATTGTTCAATTATCAAAACCTTCTACTATTGGGTTAAGTTTTGTTATATCCCATAGAAATTTGATTCTTTTGTTCTGTCTGGTATTGACATGGGTGACTTAGAGATTGTCCTAATATCGTGTATGGCCCAATTCTCAATTCATCTAATTTCTTCATATTCAGGCGACTTTCATGTTCTATGTACAGATCTCCTTTTATTTCAATTTGTCTCCTGTAGGTCGAATATTTTTGTTGTCGTTGAGGTTTTATTGTATTCTTGAGTGCTATTTTCCTCTCTCTCCTAAATCTTCGTCTGTGCACATTTATTTTTTTAATCATGTGGTAGGTTATTTGTGGTTTTACCCTCTAGAAAGTATTTTGTTGAGACTTATGTACTGTATGTTCTGTCTCATATTTCTCCATAGCTTTTTTCACAATAGTTGTCCATAGAAATAACAGCCTTTTTGTCAGTTTCATTCATAATACATCTTATTTTATTCACCAAAGTCTGGTTTAATCTTTTATTGAGACCATTGCCGCATCTATGGCAGTAAAAAATCTATTTTTTTTTAAAAATTTGGAATTGTTTTAATTCTTCTGAATTTATTCCTGGATATTGATCTGTTAGTACCATCTGGATATCATGTGGTTTTTTTGTTACTTCCTCAGTTAGTTTTCACAAAATCATCAGCGTTTGATTTTTGATGTTAAAATATAAAGCATATCTTGTGAAATGGTCGACCAGTAGGTGTGGGTATTTTTTGTTGACAGGATCCTCCGTAACCTCTGATGGTATCTATAGAAACTATCTTAAAAGGGTACGTTGCAGCCTAGTGTGACATTAATCCAAATTTTGATTTTCTTCATGTTTATTCTTTAAACCAAGTATACAAGTTTCACAAATCTTCTCTATGTTTATGTTTATATTTTTTGAGACTGTAAAGAATGAATTGTTACTTTGTTATCATCGTGCTCTTCCCAGGTAACAATAAGTATTGTGTACATATTTTAGTAATATTTACTAAATTCTTCTGATAATGAGTTTTTCTCTTCTTTTCAATTTTTATAATAAATTTCATTTTTAGAAAATTAGTTTTTCTTATTGTTTTGTAGTTCTGTGCATCTTCTTTGATCCTTTTTATGTCTTCTAAAATTTCACTGGGTTTTACAATTTTTAATATATCATCTGAATTTTCATCAGGCTCTAGAACTGGATGCCTGTTTTAAACAATCTACCTCTTGGTTTAATTTTCCAGCATTATATTTAACTTTAAAATTGTATGTAGGGACAGATAGTATGTCAAATCACCCAGTTCTTAATGTGTTCTTGCTTTTATATTTAAATTTTTTAAAGGTTTATAATTGGAGTGTACCAAAATTCTCTTCAATGCTTAATGTTTATGTAATATATCACAACCTCTTTTATTGTCAAGCACTCAAGGTAAATTGTTTTTTTTTTCCTTGTGAGCTTCATATTTTTAGAAAATATGCCGCTGGCTTATTATCCCCACATTTTTGTCGTTGTTTTAGAACAGCTCCGATTTCTTTTATGCGTGCGTTCTTTTTCCATTTATTCCATTCTGATTTACTGTGTTTTTCAAAATCCTTACTTGGTACCAATCTGTCAAGGAAAATTTTAGAAATTTCTCTTCCACAAAACAGCGTTCACACTCATTTATCCATTGGCATGTGTTTGGGATTTATCCATTGAAATATATTGATAATAAAATCATTGGCATTTCTCAAAATCTTTGTAGATATTTGTTGCTTATCTTCTAAAACTTTCTTTAAAGTTTCTCAAATTATTTCATCTAGTACTCGGGTAGATTTTCAACTTTTTCCTCTGTAGTCTCTTCTATGTAATGGTGTAAAATTACAATTTGTCAGACTTTCCGAAATTGATGTCTTTTTTTTTTTTTAAGTATTTCTTACCCTACCAAATGTTGTTGTAATTAGCTCCTTGTGAAGGTTTGTGTTTGGAGTTCATCCAGTAAACCATTTTAAAATTTTTACCTCAAGTGAATTAATAGCTTAGAACTTGCTTCTTGGTGTCATTCATCAATTGTATTCCTGTCTTCCCACGAAATCGGTAGACAGGTGCCTCCCATTGCGGTGTCAGGTATCAGTCATTTGTTCGGTACCATGGCCAGATTCAGTACAGAGCAATACACAATAGTCTTTGTTTTCCTTTATACACATATGTTGTATATATATACGTATGTATACATATATATTGGCAATGTATATATGTACATAGAAACAAAGGCATGCAGTGCTATTAACATTTACAATTTTAAGCTTGTAATGCTGCTGATTTTAATTATGAAAATTATAATTAGCAGAGGAAGCTGATTAAGTTGCCCCTAAAACTTTTACATACTTGTAATAATACTAAATGTTTGTGTATTTTACTTTAAAAATTTTGACAGATTTAATGTTTATTTTTATTATTTATTTATTTTATTATAAAATTCACACATAAAAATCATTGAAATGTATTTATATATATTTAAATTATAAAGTCCTTTCTTTACTACTTTCTTTATCTTTCTTTTAAAGGGTGTGTCACCAGAAATTGTCAATAATATGTACATAAAATGAAGAGTGTTAACTGCCAGACAATTTTTTCTCTGTAAGTGAGTTTGAAAGTTCCTGAACATCGGTTTTTCTTTCTGTATGTTTCATTGGTTTAAATAAAGACTTGTGTTCTCTATCTCATTTAAAAAGGCAATATCTCCCTTTAAAATTACCTTAATTCCAACATATCTTTTTACCAGTATTCCTTTCATTGGAAAGCCAATGTTTTGTAAGTAAATGGTGTAACAAAACTCTTCCTACCCCAAGGATAATGTGACTTAAAAGAACTAAACTACATAACATTGGATAATTTTTTCTACGTGATAATGTTGAAATAATAAATGAACAGATATATGGATTGCTCATATGAAATGAATACAGATCTGTTATTACTCGATTTTTCAATTTTTTTCTGAGTTAGGATATTGACTCAATATCTTTGCCATAATATGTATATTTCTATTGTATTTGTTTGAAGTTAATATGTACAGTGCTGTTCAAAGAGAAGATCATTTTCCCATAAAATCTTTCAATAAATTTGTGCCTAGTGCTTTGACTTTCTTTACTATATGTCGCTACCCCTGTACTATACTACTGAAGCCAAAATTCTACTATTGAGATATCAAGGGAAAATACTTCAAATACAGATATAAATTATTATTATATTTATTGTATTTATTAAATTTTTATGTTTTTTGACATTTGTTTAAAGCGATACAGTGATTCTCAGTAGTAGGATTTTGGGTTTATTGACCAATTCACTGGAGAAACGATGAGATATTTCACTATTCCAGATAAGTGAAGCCTTGCACTTTCGCAGTTGCAACAGCTATTAATTCCACTGGTTCAATTAGTTGTCACAGATTTCACTACAGTTCAAATAGTGAAGTTTCACTGATTCAAATAGTGAAGGTTTCACTGATTCAAAGATGGACCGTTTTACTGATTCATTCAGTTCAATTCACTGATTGCCGGTGGCGAATTTATAACTACCACAATCGGTGAATAGTCACTGTCAATCAGTGGTTTCACTGATTCAGGCTGAGAAGAGTAGAGCAATAAACGGTTGATGACCCAGCTCGCAGCGAGCACCGATGACATTCCAATCACATCTTCATTGGCGCATAATAAAAATTTATTTACTATTGAAACCGAGAACTCCTAGTCGTATTTTTCTAAAAATATCGAAAGAAATGGCAAAATCAGATCCAGATCCATCGCAGGAGATACTTCGAACTCCTGTGTAAATTAGAACTCAAATTATTGAGAAAGTTGCGAAGCATGACTGATATTCCAGAGATTAGCATTGCTTCATAAAATCTAGTGGCCGATGTAACTAATACCCCCACTCTACCGCATTTCTCCAAGCCATCGGTCAAGAAAAGTTGCGCGATTAGCCACCTATCAATTTTGTCACGATGCCTTTCATACTTTTTTCCTGGCTCAGGTCTAGGAAGGCTACGGCAGATCAGCAAGCAAAAATTCAGCCCATAAATTTTAGGACCAATTATCTGTGAAATATGTTTGGAATCAAAACCTTAGATTTACCCATTTTGAGACTCACTCCTCTTCTTCCATTTATAAAAAACTAAATGTTTGCTTTATCTTCCCTGAGACAACGAAACGTTTTCATACCCGAAGTGAGTGAGAATGACATTTAAATAAAACAATAATAAAACGTACTAATACTTCCTTCACATTTGCCGATAACCTTACTTTTTTCACAATCATTGAAAAAGTAATAAAATATGGTCACTATTTCAGGAATTTTCAGAGGAGCTAACAAAGAAATAATTACTTTCATTACTAACATAAAGTGACTGTTACACGAATAAATATAGACAGTCAAGGCAGCGATAGGTACTGCATTATTTGAAATACCGCACATTCCTACTAGTTTACGTACATTATTTACTTTCTAGCATACTAATTACGTAGTATAAAAAGTAACACTGCAGAAAAATCGGCAATTTTCTAACAAAACGCGTATTCATTGAGAGAAACTCTTGTATACCTTAGCGTACGAATGAATTGAAAGTTTATTGTAAAATTACCAGTAGGGTTATTTGAATGGGATGTAGGTCGCGGAATTTTGGCACAACATTCACATTCATACATACAATTAAGACAAGTAACATTTATTAACTTTAAATGCACCAACGAGACATATTCACTAACGTAAAGTACAACGTGTTGCAGAAAGACACTTACTTGAGAACAACTTGCAGCGTCAAAAAACCCTGGAACAAACAGACTAGTAGCGAATGCCCGCACAAAGGGAAGATTTCCATCCATGTAGTAATCATGTATGCGCTAGCATTTTCTGCACCTCAAGACCAGAATTTAGATCAGCGCATAGCGCACTCACGCACAAGGCCAGAAGATTTCACTCACGAACACTACAAATAGCGCACGGCTGATTTTCAGTTCACGCCTCGGAAAACTGGCACAGATTGTAACTTATTGTAGAAGATAGATTAAGCTGGTTGTTTACTTAGCGATTACTACAGTTAATATATATACTTGAAATCACATGCAGATTAGTGTTAATGTCGAACTGCTTAAAACTAGGACTGAAATTACGCGAAGACATAAAAGAAACCTCACGAGTTGTCGGACGCAACTGTGCGCCCCGAAAGGATTTCCATTCTGATTCAACTGAACGTTGCTTGTTATCTAAGCTCACTTTATAAAAGTGAATAGAAACACAAGTACATTTATTTATTTATTTTTACGTCAAAAACAGTTAAACCTGTCTGTGACGTGCTACAGGAAGAAGTGAATTCTGCGCACGTTTTCATAATTCTGTGATCCGTAATCATATACTATCGGCTGTCCCACTTAAAACCGGCCCCGTTGAAACGTGCTCTGTTCTTTGATTTTGGGCGGACAGCGAATTCTAGTGGCTGGACTAGGAATCGTTTGGTCTCTATGATACGTAACGGTTGTTTTACAGACAATTGTGGGCTTTGTGTTTCGGCTTTCGTTGTACCTAATATTTAATACTGTATTCTGTGCAAGAAAGAGTTTATTGTTCCAGCATATTTTGTTATTTTTCTTCTCTTTGTGAGTAAAGTTAACCATTTGCAGAAGTGATTGTATCGCCATTTGCAGAAGTGATTGCGTCGTAACTGTTCCCAGAAATACTCTTTTCTTGTGCTTTTAATACATCGAGTTCTTGGTCCCACCACCGCCAGGATAAGCTGCTGTGCCTCTCAGAGAGAAAGCGTATTCCATGGGAACACAGGGAGCCAGTTTTAAGTGGGATTCTCTGTAGTTGAATTTTGAATGCAGAATGAATTCGCTTTTTGTGCATGGATTGTTTACAAAAGAAGTTTAGTATCTTTAAATAATAAAAGTACTCTTTAACAATTCATATTCATCAGTCTGATAACTACATAATAAATCAATATTACTAACAAATTATATTGATTTAGAAACAGGGTTACATAAGCTACCGAAGCGAGAAAAAAATCGTTCTTCTGGAAGATGCTGTTTTTAAACATTTTATTGAATCAACTATCGCAAAGTATCAGAGAAAGTATCAAGTAATTAATATTTTACAATCCAAAACCTTCAGCCTAAAAATAGGCCCTCTTTTACCTGGGCCGTTCGTTTACGTCACTGGGTTGGCTTTTCGATTGGATGGAGCGCACGGCGCGGCCGCTAGCAGGTCGCGATTCGAAAAATTTGAATTACTACAAAATGTCTGTCTGCCCGTTCGTCCATCTGTCAAATCTGTGATCAACGCTAACACTAAACCGTTCGGCCCGATTTTCTCAAAATGTATATTCACAATATTAATTAAATTTTGTTGTTGGATGAGTGGCAGGATGTTTAAGAGGATTCTGTAGATCTCAAGTTCGTTGAAAACCATGATTTTTCAAAAATTGGAACTGTTCCAAATTTTTCGGCGTCTTCCTACAACTAAACTATTAAAGACTAGCTGAATGTGCCGTCGTCGATGCTTCACACTTTCTTCAGTTGTTTGACTTTTCTTCTTCTTATTTCTTTCTTCGGTTCAGAGTTCTACGTCTTTCTCTACGTCTTGATCAAGTCTTCCTCTGCAATTTCTCTGCATCTTTCTCTGCGTCTTTGCATCTTCCTCTGAAGTCTTTCTCTATATTTAAATATCAAACTTTGGCTGACCTCTTAATTAACAACAAATTATTTTTATACGGTCGCCAGCTATTTGAAAACAGCACATTAATTATTGAGATTGCTGGTAGACTACTACAAACAAGAAAACCAAACATTACGCCTCTACAACCACCACCTTTCTTTAAAAACTCGCTTTCTAGCATGTACATCACAGAAACAACAGAGAAGGAAATACTTCAAATTATAAACAAAATGCAAAATAAACAATCCGCTGGGATAGACAACATTCCTGACTTCTTAATAAAAAAGATTGCTCCATATATCATCAAACCATTAACATATTGTAGCGTCATGACGCTACCAACAGCTTTGGGCACGCGGCATGCCCCAGGCTCGGACAATAGCAAGCTATGACGCACCAGGTTTTTCCCGGCGTGCGCGTCGCTTGGGTAAGGCAATGGAGGCGGCGGGAAGCGTCGCTAGGGAGCTATTTAAGGGCCGAGCGAACAATAGACGTTCTTCTTTGTGTTCCTGGCTGCGAGGTGTTAGGTCGTTGCAGGTGGTGCTTTGGGCACGCGGCGCAAGAAGCCGGCCGCTAGGTCGTGACGAAGGAGACATGTAATTCGGTCTCAGGGCAGGTGATGCTACGCACAGCGCACGTTAGTAAGGGGGGCGGTGTGGTAGTCGTTCAAATATCATTTCTTGTAGTGGGGTCAATTTAGTTTGTTTATTGTACTACAGTGCTTTGATTGTTTTGTGACCACGGTCGAAGTCGGTAATAAATCAGCTGTGAGTACAACCCACTCTCGTCTGTGTGTTTATTACATCCTGTATGACGCCACAGACGAAGGAGTGATTAAAATGGTGGCAGCGGATAACAAGAACCCGGTAAGCATCGCTGTAGGCCGTGATTAAAATGGTAGCAGCAGTTAACGAGAACCCGGTAAGCATTGCTGTAGGCCGTGAGTAAAACGGTGGCAGCAGATCAAGTGAACCCAGTAGGCATCGCTGTAGGCCAAGATTAAATTGGTGGGCGTTGTTGCAGTAGGCATTGGTTTAGGCCGTGATAATTAAACCAGGAATATCAGCAGTAGGGCTCGAGCAAGCCAAAAGTAGTGTTGAGGTACCGAGTAGCGGGGCCGAGGTAATGCAAGCGTGTATGCTTTACCTAGCATCACGTGGTGCGGTATTTTAGAAGAGTTGTTAGGACCGGCGTAACAGTAAATAGCAACCGATAGCAACTCGGAGTGATTAAAATACTGCGGGCAGTGCGACGCGTCAGACAGAGGGCGGGATTGTACTCTGCAGTTAGATGAGGAAGGGAATGAAAATCCCGTGCTATTTCTTAGCAAGAAGTTTTCTCCTTCAGAGATGAAATATTGCGTGACAGAGAAAGAGTGTGCGTCGATTATTTGGGGGCTACAACGATTAAAACATTATTTAGATGGGAATGTTTGCCTAAAGGTAGAAACTGACCATAATCCTCTGGTTTGGTTGCAACAATGTTCCGGGAATAATCCCAGATTGATGCGATGGTCATTGGCAATTCAGCATCTGAATATTAAGATTAAACATCGGAAGGGTAGTCAGAATGTGAACGCTGACATTCTTAGCCGTATATACGAGAATCAGCTCCAGGCAGAGTCGGGCTTTGCAGAGAGACGTATGTCCCTCGGCAACGCGTGTGATGTGAGTGCGCGACAAGCAAGTGCCGACACAGTTCACAAATGTGAAACTGTTGCTGTAAAGCAAGTGTCTCTTGATCGAAAACACGAGACAGCATCTGTGACATAGTGTGTTGTTGTGTGAGGAAGTGAAAAGAAGAAATGAAGCAAGACGGACTTGCAGGAAATCAATAATTTATGACTTTTGCATAATTATATTCACGCAGAAGATAAAAAGAAATTGTATATTATTAAAATCTGAATGTGTAAGCAATTAGTAAGTATTTATGTGTAATGGATAGAGACTCACAGAAGAATTGAAAACTGTATATAAGTTAAGTTAACAATTATACGATTCCATGTTTTTATTTACATATTTTTGAAAACTCATGTCTTTAAAAAACCTTCTCAAACTTCTCATATGAAGCCTTCGGCATGAGACAATTGCTTTGCAATAGTAACGTGCAAAAGATCTTTTTATATACCAGCATTATAAACGACAATTTCTGTTGCAAGAAATCGTTCATAAAAGGGGTTCATAAAACTCGCTCCTAACGTCGCTAAGTTTCAAAACATGTACTCATGCAATGAAGCTTAACATTATAAACTAATTGCATAAACTATTTTCAACCTAAGGGGAGTATGTAGTGGAATTTTGACGAAAATTTTTTTAAAAAATCAATTTTTGTACCTTGAAAGTGTGCTGTATATAGCTGTTGTCACCGTTTGACCGTATCTCAAATTTAAATGCCTTTTTCTCGAGTATTTACATTTTCCATGCCCCCTGGCATTGTGTATGACAACGCGCAACAGTTTATAAAAATACTCTTGCAATTCAGAGTTAAAAGTTGGATTTCGAGAGGAAAAAGCTGATAAATCAGTGGATACCTTAGCAAACAGGCAAGAAAGAAGAAAAGGGACATCAAGAAGAAGAGGGAAGAGGAGGACTCAGATTACATCAAAGGAGGCTTTTAGCCTATCGTAGTAGTTGGTGGGTGTCGCGGTTTACTTTGAAGGCCAGTTAACGCACATTTGTTTCCAGTGGACATTGGTGCATTTATCCACAAACATTCTTAATTAACATTTCTAAAAAATTGTATCGTACACAACTAAATGTGTTCTTGATATTAGAGTCGTTGTTATTTATAATAATATTTCCAAAAAACTAAAAATTAATTAGAAATTTTGTTTAGTAAAAACTTACTTGTGGCAAAAAACATCATAACTTTTAAATGAGAAGCGTTAATGCAAGAAAGAATTGTCTACCGTATTGAAAAATCATCAGACAAAACTGCTGTAAAATATCAAAGATGTAACATTCATTGTTCTTGAGAAAAGAGCCCCGGAGGTTTGAAGATTTAACATTTAACTGTTTGTTCCTTTACCGTTAAAAATAAGTTTTCTATAATTTGGCAACGAAAATATCTAGTTTTCGAAATGTTAATCCCTCGCTTATTTAAATTTGTTGTTGTTGTTGTTATTATTATTATTATTATTTTTCATCTTTCAACTATTAATAGTTAAATTGTTGGCAAGGGATTCTGAAACTCAAGAAAGCGTGCGCAGATGATTTTCTCCCCCATACATCTCATGCAGTTTTTTACTGTTTTTGACTAAGTAAATAAATAAAAAATAAACATTACCAGAATAGACACTACTAGGCTCGCACTTTTTCTTAATCCTCGAGCTCCCTTGTGCTCGTTCAGCCCGGTATAGCACGGCCCGGTAGAAAGTATGAGCTCCACTCGGAACGTCACGGCTCAGTTAACAGTGCTGCCCACCTGCTTCCTTTCCAATGCGGACTTCCTAGTTTTCGATCTCTGTTTCTATCAACCTGTGCGTATCATGTTCCTTCTTGTTACTCAATTGTTTCTATAACTATTAATTATTTCTTCAGAATTTAAAAAAATCTTCCGTTGTTTCTCACAGCTACCAACTCCAAAACGAGTTATTACGCCTAGTTTTCTGTCAATAAAGTTGACAGCCCTGCACTGCCGTGACGCACTCACCTCTCCCCGCACCCCGCGCCGCGGAGTATCAAGAAAAAGTGCGCGATTAGTACGTACTCCCCTTCAGAATCCAACCGCGAAGAGACAGTGAAAATGCACTCACTCGCGCCGCCTCTTGTAGGGCTCGAAGTGGAAGCAGCAGTGCGCGGCGGGAGGACGAGGTCGGTGGAGTACAGCACGCCACCGCACTCGTGTGTGTAGTGGCTCTCGGCGGGGGGGTCGCGTGCAGGGCCGCGTACACAGAGGAGGCGGCGACGGGAACACGGTCTTCGGATCATCCGGGTGCGGGACAGTTGCACAGACACCTGCGCAATTGGTGGATTGAGTTGATTTTTTCGTGTTTCCGGGCGCGTCAACTGCTTTGGTCATTAGTCCCGTTAGGGTAGTGCATGCTTTTTTCGCGGGAGATGGCGGTGATCTTCCCTCGCTGGATGACGAGATCCGGCGCCGACCTACTGTCGGCTAGTGGGGTTCCCCAACCAGGACTCTCCCACCAGCGAGGCACCGCCCCAGCCGGGCCAAGTTCTAAGCTCCCGACCGGTCTCCCGGAATATGTGGTAGTGTAGTGCATGTTAGTGTAAGTGTGTGTGTAAGGGGAGAGGATAGGACAAGGAAGAGGAAGGACAGATCGCGCGCAGCCCGTGGCCCGTTTGGTAGGGTACTGCTCCGGCATTCGCCTGGTGTTGATCGGAGAAACCACGGAAATTTACCGATCAGGCATTCGAACCTAGGACCTCCCGGTCAGAGGCGCTGCAGTGACATCAGTTGATTCAATTGGTGGGGTTCTTTCGGACACGTCAACTGCTGTGGTCATGAGACCCGTAAGCAATGGCGTCTCGTGCTTAGGGCTGCAACCTCAGATAATCGAAAACTATCTAATAATATCTCAGAAATTTCCTTTCAATGATATTCTATATTCAAGATATTGCAGCAATAGCGATGTTTATAAAATAATTTTGAAACCAAAGAGCGCCCAGTTAGTTCTCTCTTTCTCTCCGGCGGCTGATGCTCTGCATGCCACGCTCTTGGCTTTATTTTGCTTTTATTTAATTTACTCTTTGTCCTATTCTTCAACACTTTTGAACACAGAGCTTTCCACAAGTTATAGACCTTTTAACCCCTCTCCTATAACTCAAATATTGAAGAAAGAGCCTTTTTCTTCAAACTAAATTTATTATTCATAGTTAATTCTCAAGTGCATGCACAACAAATATTAGTTGTTTTCTTGTAATTTTTAATGAAATTTTGAAAAAACTAAAGACAAGATTTTCACAAAACGCCTCTAAATTTTTTCATTAAACTTTTTGTACGGATAGTATGAAGTGCACAGAATTATACGACATATATGAAATTTTCACATAAATTATGCATTTCCATAGTAATATTCTAAAATATCTCTCACGTAATTACAATTTTCATTTCAGATGTACCTACACTTGTTAACACGCAAACTTTAAGGTATCTCTAATAATGTTCTTTTTCAAAATCAATAAGTTTCTTATAGCGTATGGGAACTAAAAAATGGTAAATGATTGAAAACGTTCGAACCAAATTTCCTCAATTTTGGAATCTTTGGAACAGCTGTAATTTTTCCCAGAAATCTCCGTACTGAACAAAGTTCAATTCTGTACTATAATCCGAAAGTCGGATTTAGACAAAGATATTTGTGGTTGAAAAAATCAAAGAAATAATGAAAATTGTAGGTGATTTTTAGTAAAAAAAACGGTACAAATATCTATTATACAGAAACGAACTAGATGGGCTAAAACAACACGAATTTGCTCGCCCATACTTTCACAAAAATTAGTCGAAAAGCACCAAAATATTCAAAAAATTGTACCTGACCTTATTTCAAAATCTATATTTAAGGAACATATTACATTAAAGGAAAATTCGCTATCTAATTGTAGTTTTAGGAAGACGCCGAAAAATGTTGAAATTTTGCAATTTCGAAAAGTCAGTTTTCAACTATAATGAGACCTGCGCTATTCTCTTAAATGTTCTTCAACGATCCAACCACAAAATTTAACTAAAACCGATGGAGCCATTTCTTTTAAAAACTTGGAAAATGTGCTAGGGGCTTCACTTAAAGTTCCCCTCCCCCCAAAAAATTAAAATATCGGTTTCAAATTCAAGGGGCTGCCACATCAGCCAGATCGATGGGGGGGGATATCAATTTTGGAGAAAATCGGCTGACGGTTTAGTTGCTAACGTTGTTCACAGACGGACGCATGGACGGACAGACGTTTTGCCGTCATTCGATTTTTCGGTATCAAGGACACACAAAACACGGATTCTGGCTACTCCATGTGTAAGAGGATTATTTTCTAAATTTGGCGACTGGGTTAATCCACTTTTTCGTTACCAGCACCCTGTAATATGAGTTTTTCTGCCGAAAAGTCTTCGTTTTTTCGCACAGCATTACATAACTTTCTCTCAACTGCGATAGCGAGAAAGTAAAATGCTTAATTTGGTAGACATTCATAAACAATACACTAAGGAAGTAAATCTCGTTACCTCATCTGAGTATTCATCAGATGGAGAGTGAACATTTAGTGGTTCGCAATAATCATTTTTGAATCTAATCCTTTAATTCGTTTACACATTGGCTAATCTATATTTTATTTTTCTCTCATAGGTTCACAAGTAAAAATATAACAATGTGTTTAATTTATTTTTTATACACTTCATTTTATTTCTTTTTGCGTTTTTCTTTCTTAGTTTGTGAACTGACACATATTGCGCGATTTGTTATTTTCTGCAAAAGAACAGTTGCCGTCAAAATATTGCAAAGAAAATTGTTCCATTTATTAACATTATAATTTACTTTCAATACATGATTTTTATGAGTAAACAATTTATGGTTACTCTCGTGGTTTAGCTCATTGGTCAGCGTGCTCGCTTACCTTGACGCGATACTGAGTTCGATTCTCGGTCGGACAATATTGTAATGTGCGTTTTTAAAGTCGGCCCGGTGACCGAGATCGCCAAGGCAGTAGTTTCGTAGTGATCTTGGATTGAAGGGTCGCGGGTTCGTGTCCCGACTCGGGCATGGTTGTATTTGTGTTCGTCCTTTCACCCCTTATCATCACCATATTGTTTCATCCTCATAATTACCATACCGTTAACAGCAATAGTGGTCGCCAATGACCTAAGATGTTGATGCGACCTTAAATAACCAATTTAAAAAAATATGGTTTTGTGGATTCTGACTTAAATTGCCAAAATCGCTTACTGTGCGACGGCGAGATGATTAATAGTATTACATGTAATAAATATTATATACATTTAGAGTTTAGTATGTATTATATACATTTAGTTTATGGAACTGATCGATTTTTTTCAGTCTGGTAGTCTACAGCACGTGGTCCTTAGAGTAACCGACGAACGTTATTGTGGCAAATACTATGACCTACCATTGGAACAGAAACTCTGCACACATACACCTGGTAGAGACGTATGTATGGTAAGCATTGGAAATTTTTTAGTTCTTATTTTTGTGATGACTCTTATAGTTTCATTAACATTTGCGTAATTGAATTTTTCTACCAAAAGTCTACGCGGGAATTTAATTTAAGACGAGATGAGTTATCTGGTTGTTAGTGATTCCGCGTCAATAGATTAGGTCATTAGTCCCGTAAGTGTAGAGCATGTTTTTACTAGGGAGGTGGCGGTGATCTTTCCCCGCTGAATGGCGAGATCGGGCACCGACCTACCGTCGGGATTTTCCCACAAACAAGTATCTCCCATCAGCGGGAGAACCGCCCCAATCGGGACAATCTCTAAGTTCCCAACACGTGTGATAGTGTAGTGCATGTTAGTGTAAGTGTACGTAAAGGGAGAGGATAGGACAAGAAAGAGGAAGGAAAGATAGCGCGAGGTCCGTGGCCCGTTTGTTAGGGTACTGCTCCGTCATTCGCCTGCTGTTGATCGGAGGAACCACGGAAAACTACCGATCAGAGCAGCCGATCACTAGAGTTCTTCTCCAGAAAGCGAATTAATTCAACCTACCTAACAAGTTAGTGTCGGAAATCCTGCTACCGTCGTGACTCGAACTTAGTCCTCCCGGTCAGAGGGACTGCAGTTACATCGGTTTTTGTCTTGAGCCATCTCTCCCGGTATGAGTTAGCTTACAGATTCAGCAAACTCAATATATAACTGATGTCTTAATATTATTCACCAAAAGAAAAAACGTAAGAGGATTGTTATTTCGGCAAATGCCTCTTAAATATCATTTGTTCTATTCGTTCACAAAAAGGTGAGTTTCGTAGCAAAAAATATGCTCTGAAAGAAGACCGGGAAGATGCATCTGCTCTGGTTGCACGAGTCTTGTAGAAATAACTTTCGCGTGGCAGAAGTAGTTTATTTTACAAGGCAAATAGCAGCCATATACACAAAATAAATAAAGGACAATCTTAGGTTGCAGTGATTATAACTTTGAACTATAAAGAATAAACTTTAACTATAAAGAATTAAAACGTAGGTATTGAAATGTCTCCGGCACATGAAATGATCTTAAAATATACTACGTTATGAATTTCAATAGGGAACATAGCAGGCGAGAAAGTGAAAACTGGGGTGAATTGAAGCCACTACATTGATGTTAAGATTATACAATTATTTTAAAGCGCATACCAATGATTAAGAAAATTGCAGCACTACAGGGTACAGGGTAATTATATGAAGGTTTGCTACGGCTTTTACCAACACAATACGAAACGTAACAACCCTATAGTTGGGTTTTCGTAACATGGCGCCTGGGGGTTTTATTTCAAGATGGAATATGGCACGACACTTTGCGTCTTTCTCGGTCCTGTCGCAAGATATCGCATGTTCGCGACCGTATCAAGCACTGATGCAGATCAAGCGACTCTAGTGGCAGGACCGAGAAAGACGTGAAAAGCAGTGCCGTATTCCATCTTGAAGATAATACCCTCAGCTGCTAAGTTACGAAAACCCAAGTATAAATAGAGTATGATACATGTTACATGACGGCAGTGATAATTTGCAAACGTCGCGATAGCTCGACTTTTTAGCTGGTCAGAACGTAACTAGTGTAGAAAACCCCCCACCGTCGGGTGTCGATCCCTAGTGCTGCTGCAGTGGCAACAGTAGTTGTCTTGAGCTAACTGAGCGTGCGGGGAGCCCAGTTGTCACTACATCGCCTCTCATTTTATTGGCTGATGCGGTGACGCAGGGAGACTCCGGCGGCCCTCTCCTCTGCAGCGAGAAAATGGTCGCCCTCACCTCCTACGCTAAAGGCTGCGCTTTCGAAAACATTCCGAGTGTCTTCCAAAGACTCGATGTTCAGGTAAGATACCACAAAGCTTGAATCAGTTTTCATAAATGACAAAAATGTATTAAATGATACCTTGGATTAAGATCTCGAGAAACAAATTATTTGCAGTGATTTACAGTGATTATACAAATTATTTGCACGAAGATGGTGCAGATTTTTGTGAGTATGTTTGGAAGATGTTAGATGTTAGGAAGGTGATTGTTAAATGAAAGAAAATGCTGCTTTCCAATAATGAGAAATAACACAGAAATCATTCGCAGTGTCGTTCTGCATTCCTGTTAACGACTGGTACATGACGATAGGGAAACTTTAATAAACCGGCGGCAATATAGGTGGCAATTATTTGCAGTGATTTGCAGTGATTATACAAATTATTTGCACGAAGATGGTGCAGATTTTTGTGAGTATGTTTGGAAGATGTTAGATGTTAGGAAGGTGATTGTTAAATGAAAGAAAATGCTGCTTTCCAATAATGAGAAATAACACAGAAATCATTCGCAGTGTCGTTCTGCATTCCTGTTAACGACTGGTACATGACGATAGGGAAACTTTAATAAACCGGCGGCAATATAGGTGGCATTTTTGGTGAAAATGGCGTATTTTATTAATGTTTTCGCAAATTGCCAGAAAACGAAGCCTCATAAAGAAAAATGACCTGCACCATTGAAACCGCCGTTAAATTTCGAGTCAGGGTGCTGGCTTTCAGAAG
Organism: Teleogryllus oceanicus; assembly: GCA_964035755.1. Classification (NCBI taxonomy): domain Eukaryota; kingdom Metazoa; phylum Arthropoda; class Insecta; order Orthoptera; family Gryllidae; genus Teleogryllus; species Teleogryllus oceanicus. Next base: position 3,761,556 of record CAXIVR010000008.1, on the reverse strand, counting down.
AATCCGTGTCCGGTCGAAATTTGAAAAGTTCAACAGGGGGGGGGTATTATCAACTTTTACGATTTGGCCATGGAAATTAAAACGACCATATCTCCTAAACGAATGCGACTTTTGGCATTCTGAAACCACCGGCGTGTTCCTGGGATCAAGGGCTATCAGAAGATGTGGTCATTTAGTCCAATTTGGAAGAAAACTACGGTTTTAGAGGGTCATCTTCATTTTAATGCATTTTCAATATTTCCAAAATAGGTCATCTTGGACTGCCTGTATCTTCTAAACTATAAGCTATTCGACGCTGAAATCGCACGTAGGAAAGAATACGTTTCATTCCTGTTAACGACTGGTACATGACGATAGGGAATCGTAAAGAAAACGGCGACAATGTAGGTGGCATTTTGGGTGAAAATGGCGTATTTTATTAATGTTTTCGCAAATTGCCAGAAAACGAAGCCTCAGAGAGAAAAATGACCTGCACCATTGAAACCGCCGTTAAATTTCGAGTCAGGGTGCTGGCTTTCAAAAGAATCCGTGGTTGGTCGAAATTTGAAAAGTTCAACAGGGGGGGGGGTATTATCAACTTTTACGATTTGGCCATGGAAATTAAAACGACCATATCACCTAAACGAATGCGAATTTGACTTTCTGAAACCACCGGCGTGTTCCGGGATCAGCGCATCAGAAAAGGTGGTCATTTGTCCAATCTGAAAAATTCTACGGTTTTTAGAGGGTTTTTTCATTTTAATGCATTTTCAATATTTCCAAAATAGGTCATCTTTGACTGCCGGTATCTTCTAAACTATAAGCTATTCGACGCTGAAATCCGCACGTAAGTGAAAGAATACGTTTCTCTTTGCATTCCTGTTAACGACTGGTACATGACGATAGGGAAACTTTAATAAACCGGCGGCAATATAGGTGGCATTTTGGGTGAAAATGGCGTATTTTATTAATGTTTTCGCAAATTGCCAGAAAACGAAGCCTCAGAGAGAAAATGACCTGCACCATTGAAACCGCCGTTAAATTTCGAGTCAGGGTGCTGGCTTTAGAAAAATCCGTGTCCGGTCGAAATTTGAAAAGTTCAACAGGGGGGGAAATCATTAACTTTTACGATTTGGCCATGGAAATTAAAACGACCATATCTCCTTTAAACGAATGCGAATTTTGGCTTTCCCGAAACCACTGGCGTGTTCCTGGATCAATGCTATCAGAAAAGGTGCTCATTTGTCCAATCTGAAAAATTTATGGTTTTAGAGGGTTTTCATTTTAATGCATTTTCAATTTTTCCCAAAAATAGGTCATCTTGACGCCGGTATCTTCTAAACTATAAGCTATCTGACGCTGAAATCCGCACGTAAGGGAAAGAATACGTTTTCTTTGCTTTCCTGTTAACGACTGGTACATGACGATAGGAAACTTTAATAAACCGGCGGCAAAAAGGTGGCATTTGGGTGAAAATGGCGTATTTTATTAATGTTTTCGCAAATTGCCAGAAAACGAAGCCTCAGAGAGAAAAAATGACCTGCACCATTGAAACCGTCGTTAAAAAAAAAAAAAAAAAATAAAAAAAAAAAAAAAAAAAAAAAAAAAAAAAAAAAAAAAAAAAAAAAAAAAAAAAAAAAAAAAAAAAAAAAAAAAAAAAAAAAAAAAAAAAAAAAAAAAGTTAAAAAAAAAAAAAAAAAAAAAAAAAAAAAAAAAAAAAAAAAAAAAAAAAAAAAAAAAAAAAAAAAAAAAAAAAAAAAAAAAAAAAAAAAAAAAAAAAAAAAAAAAAAAAAAAAAAAAAAAAAAAAAAAAAAAAAAAAAAAAAAAAAAAAAAAAAAAAAAAAAAAAAAAAAAAAAAAAAAAAAAAAAAAAAAAAAAAAAAAAAAAAAAACCCAGGCGTCGCGGCATTCCGTGGAGACGGGTTGATGTAGTCAACCGGATGTACGAATGGGTGGTGCAACCAGAAAGGTGTTTTTTGTGGACCCAAATTCTTGGTTGCAGGACGGCGATTCGGTCGACGGCTTGTATTTAAATCGTCAGTCCAAAAGGCTGCGGACTTTCTCGCGCGTAGGAGGCCCGAAACGTTCCGTGCCAAGTTTCCGTGAGATCGCGGCGGTGGCGGCAGGATATCGTTCAAAAATGGTTTGTGTGGGAAACGTCACTGGCGGACTGCAGTGCGGCGAGGACGACGACGTAGCCGCGACCGCGTGACGCGGTGACGGCGGCGAGGACGGCGATTGCCGGGTGACGGCGGCGTGGACGACGACGCGGTGACGGCGGCGAGGGGACGGCGACGCGGCGACGGCGGCGTGATCGATGACGCAGCGGCGACGGACAGTGTCGCGGTGACGGCGGCGAGGGACGCAGCGGTGGGGGCAGCGACGACGAACGGCGACATAACGGCGGACAACGACGCGAGAACGGTGGCGAGAGACGACTCTCACTATGTAATCGCGCAGAAGGTGAGTCTCGGTCTTTCTGCAGGTTAATTGTAGGAGTATTTATAATAAAGCTGTTCATTTCGGAACACTGTAGAATCTTACAATAGATGTCGTGGATACGGAATCATGGCTCAATGTAAAGATAACGCTGAAATTTTCAGACAAAATTTCTAACATTCAGACGTGATAGAATAGATCGCATTGGCGGGGGTGTTTTTATATGCGTAAAAGACAACTTTGAAGCAGTAGAGGCATGGGTGGATGATAAATTTGAAATAATAGGTGTACACATTCGAGATAGAAATTCAAAAAACCAATGGGAAATTATAGGTGCGTATAGGTCACAGAAAGATGGGCACGAACCGTTGCAAAGACTTGTAGAGCGAAACCTGCGCAATCAGGAAAGGGGAAAACGTCATTATCGGAGGAGACTTAAATTTACCGCACGCTACTTGGGAGGGTGGGGATGGGGCTGAAGGCGCTGCCCAACGCCTCGTTACCGAGTTGGTTTAGACAACGGCTTAACGCAGGTAGTGACTAAACCGACACGCGATAATGCGTTACTGACGTTTTATCTGACCGGTGGACAACTTTTCATGCGAAATAATTCCTGGAATTAGTGACCACAAAGGAGTCCTTCTAAAAATGTGCAGAGAGGGTAAGGAAACGATCCTGGTTAAAGAAAGAAAAATTTTTCTCAGTTTTATAGAACAGATGTTACAAACATAAAAATGGCATTTGAAAAGCAAATTCTTCAACTTGGGCTTCTAGCGGATGTGCTGGTAGAACAGATACACTAACCTGAGGTTACAATTTTAGAATGCTTAGAAAAATTCAGTTTACCAAGAAACTACGGTGTACCCGGATCCGGTTCATTTAACAAAGAAGTGAGGCGACTGGCGGGCGAAGGTTAGGAAAGCGTATAGTAAAACGCAATGTAAACAAAAGAACACAAAATAATTTTCTACAATTATCTAAAGACTTACTAGAATTAAAGTTACATACCCAAGAAAATTACCTAAAATCATTCTAAACGATCAATTGTCCGTTGGCAAAATTTCTTCATGCATAAGACAGGCAGCGGGAACAAAGAAAATATTCCAGCGATTCGCGGAGCGCTGACGGTTCGTTAATTACAATGACAGAAAAGGCGGCTTGTTTAAATAGGGCATTACGCGTCGGCCAAGCCGAAGGATCAGATTCTAGTAAATAACCAACACCCGTTATAGTCCTAGAGTCGATGCAGGAATTATTAGAAAAGGATCGCAAAAATTAGGAAAATAAATCTGTGGTCCCGACGGAATACCAGGAGAAATATTGAAATTGGGAGGAAGCCATGATTCCTTACCTTGCTAGTTAATGGATGCATTGTAAATACACACGATTCCTCAAAATTGGAAAAAGGCAACAGAGCTGATTCACAAGGAGGAGACAAAAGGATTGTTAATAATTACAGGCCTAAGGCTTGACATCAGTTGTATGCAAGCAGATGGAACACATGATTGCGGGAATATATTAGACGAGTCTGGAATAAAACCGACTACGCTTAAAATCAACACGGTTTTCGTCCTGGCCTGTGCGACAGCCGACTATTTCTTCATGTCAGACATAGCAGATTCATTGACGAAGGAGCAGGTAGATGCAGCATGCTAGACTTTTCAAAGCATTTGATCTGGGTTCCACATGGCTTTTTAATTGAAAAACTGTCAAAACTGGATTAGATCAATGAATAATCTTGTGGCTAAAGAATTTCTTTACGAGCCGAACTCAAGCAGTCAGAATAGGTGACAAACACTCATCGAAAGCCGATGTAACCTTCTGGGTCTCTCAGGGGAGTGTGTTAGGGCCATTGCTATTCTTAGCGTTTATTAATGATATTGCAACTGGAATAAAATCGAAAGTTAGACTTTTCGCTGATGATTGCATAATATATAGGAGTATTGGCGCGTCTTCGGATGAAAATACAGAACGATCTTAACTGCTTGCGTGGAACTGGGCGTGCAGAAATAAGATGAATTAAATCCGAAAAAGAGCACCCATTTTGTTTTACCAATCTCGTTTCGAATGTGCACCTGAATTACAAGTTAGAACTAACGATATACCCGCGTGTAAAAACTGTAAGTACTTGGGTCATCCTGCGTAGCGACTTCTGGGTTGGTCGGATCATATTAACAATACGGTCAAAAAATCATGGAGGGCGCTGCACTTTATAATGCGCATTCTAAAAATAGTAGTTCAATGCCCGATCCTTGGCATATTTCAATTTGTCTGTCCCATTTTAGAGTACGGAGCGTGGATCTGGGACCCGTACAGAAAGGGCAAATCGAGGCGTTAGGATAAAATTCAAAACGGGCCGGGGAAGTTTGTAAATCATGGACGCTTTGATGGACGAGATGAATGGGAACCCATCTAAGACGGGAACGGGCGCGCTTATGCGTAATGTACAAGACATACAAAGGGGACTCAGCATGGGCAGACATCAGTAAAAGATTACGAAATCTGATTATAAAAGTAGAGGAGACCATCCCTGGAAAATACGATGAGAAAGAAGAACCATGGTGGCAAGTTCTCCTTGTGAACTGTACTATAGTAGATTGGAACAAACTACCTGCAAAAGGACTATTAGAGACTTCTTCCTTCTAATGTAGTGAAATTTAAAATATACTTAATTTATGTAGGTCATCATTAATAGCACTGGGACTTTTATCATTATTATTATTATTATTATTATTATTATTATTATTATTAGTTTCATTATTATAATCGTTAGTACATAATATAGTCATGTCTCTTATTCAGTAAGTGAAGTGAAGTGTAGTGTGGTGGGGAAACAGGAGGGGAGGGGAGCAGAGCGCAGTGAAATGAAGTATGGAAGTGGAAGTGGAGGAAGTGTTGGGGAAAAGCTATAAGTCAACATATAGATAACTCAAAATTAATTATAACTAGGATATTAATCTCTAATTCTAATTGTAATTATATTTGTAAATATTCGTACATTTCTGTACTTGTGCATATCTAATTGTAATAATGTTTGCCACCGGAGCATTGTAGCTCAAAGCGAACTTTAATAAATCTATCTATCTATCTATCTACTTGTACGCTGCTTTACAACACATTGGCACAAGGCACTGAACAAACAAATTCTTCAAGTGGCAAAAAAATCTTCTCTGCTGCATAACTGTTACTGTACAATTAAATACTATACTTACCATAAAAAATAACTATACTTCATTAGTTAACGTTTTTACTGTAAAATGTTCAAAAAGACCTCGTGTGCCTGTAACAAGTAATGTACTTCCTGCTTCTGGGCCATTACTCCATCCTGATCATGTTTTTCCACCACTTTCCTGATCCATTCAGCAAATGCTGAGATATGTCCTTGTTTTGGTCTGGATTTAAATATATTCACTAAAACGGATAGGTACATTTTTTGCGCTCTCCTTCTTTGGAGTTGTGATGGAGTATTTCAGCAAAAGCGTATGGTTGAGCCGAAGTCATACACTGTTGTTTGCTATGCAAATATTATTATCGATCACATAATTTTATTTGATCGTGAAAGACGTGCAGTATCATTTATGTTTACAAATAACTGTTGGTCTTTGAGCGTCTCTCTTTTAGCACAGACCGCTGTGAAATCAGCTGTCTGACTACCTTCGTGCGAGAGGAATGTAACCCTCTCGAGTAACGCTTCCACATAAAGACACCCGTTCTCCACGGGAGAAATGTCCGAGAATGTCACCGGGAATTGGTGAAAGCTGTTGGTAATAATGCCCTTTCATACTGCACAGTCGCGAGAGCCAGAAGAGTTTCAGCGAGAACACTTAGCAACCTGTGATCAGCAACGCACGGGACGAACTTTATTCAAATGAACAGCGAATAACACTAGTGAACATTTTACATTCTCGCTACTGCTTATGCAGTATGGAGCAAGCTGTAAATGCTGGGTGGGAGGGAAGGAGAGTTTTCGGTTGGAAAACATTTATTATAGGGCCCTGGTAACGAAAAAGTTGATAAATCCCTTTGTGAAATATAAAAAAATCCTCTCACACATGATGTAGTCAGAATCCTTGTTTTGTGGGTCCTTGATACTGAAAAATCAACTGACTGCAAAACGTCTGTCCGTGTGTCTGTATGCATTTCTGACCGTCAGTAGCAAACGCTAGCGGCTAAACCTTTCAGTGTATTTTCTCTTAAATTACGATCAATCGATTCAGCTGATGTGTCGTCACTTGAATTTGAATCATGATATGTTATACTTTACATGAAGCTCCTAGGACATCCTCAAAATTTTAAAAGAAATGGAACTAAAATTGTTGATTAATTTTTCATATCAGATAGCGGAAAGGTCGCTTAATAGAATGACGCAGATCTAAACTTCGTTGCAAAACCTAATTTTTCGAAAATTGTAAACAATTCAAAATTTTTCGGAGTCCTCCCACAGCTACAATTATGAAGATAATTTTTTTCTTAATGAAATATGTTCATCAAAAACAGGTCTTCAAATATTGTCATGTTCAATTTTTCGAAAATAATTTTTGTGTAATTTGACCTACAACATAGACAATTTTTAAATTTTATTTTCTCAGAAACGACTCTAGTTTTTAATATTCATCGAAAGAATACCAAAGAAAATGGTGCTGATCTACTTCGTCACACACACTAAATTTTCGAAACCGGAAAAAAAATCGAAATTGTAAATTGGAATTTTCCGTGCTTTGTTTGAGGTGATGTCAATATTTAAGGTCGTCCCGTCAATTTATATTAACTATAATTGAAATTAGCGCAATTAGGTCTTATAGAGCAAAAATTACAAATCACAAAATAAAAAATATACAAAGAATTAACATTCCAATAGTACAATTCCAATTGTAATTTTTTCCTTAAATTCTCAATAATTAATTCTTTAAAAGATACATGTACATTTTGTAAAATATTAATATTTTGACGTAATTTCGCAAATTTTAATTTCCCCTGCTCCATTTCTAGCCTTCAGGAAATATCTCACTGGATGCGACAATGGAATTCCGCCCCGGCAGATGACTGTTGTAGTTCTGTGAATTGCGTGTAATTGTTGGGACATTAAACGCAATTGTAAATGTCGAATTTGCTTGAAAATATTTAGTTTGTACTCATTTTCTACAATTTGTAATGAGTCTTACAAAAGACGAATGAGATAAAGCAAAGGCAAAAAGTATCATTGTTTAGAACCACTAATTTATAATTTTGAAAGCATTTACTTTCCACTAAATAAAAAAAGGACTAAATCTGATATTTCTATTTAGCCGTTGAAGCACCGAGTAAAGCAACCATTCAGAAAGGCAGACGACAAATGCAAGTTGTAAATGAAAGGCAGGGTCAGAAGTGAGCGAGCGACCGTGCGGAGCGCCAGCAGCAGTGGAGGAGGCGGCCGCAAGCGCAGGGGAGTTGCGCCGCCGCGCGCAGCCGTTAGAGCTGCAACAGCAACCACAACCACAACCACTTGCGCTGCCTACACCATTAATAATGAATATTAGATTCGTCGCGTCATCTATACTCATCTCTTTAGTCCCGTAAGTGTAGTGCGTATTTTTTCTCGGGAGGTGGCTGTGGCCACCTGCTGAATGGCTAGATTCGGCGCCCACCTACCGTCGGCTAACGGAGTTTTCCGCAACCAGGTATCTCTCACCAGCGGGGCACCGCTTCAGCCGGGACAAGCTCTAAGCTCCCGACCGGTCTCCCGAATATGTGGTAGTGTAGTGCATGTTAGTGTAGGTGTGTCTAAGGGGAGAGGATAGGACAAGGAAGAGGAAGGACAGATTGCGCGCGGTCCGTGGCCGGTTTGGTGGGGTACTGCTCCGGCATTCGCCTCTAGCTGAGGTCACGGTCCCGTGAATTTGAATCTGATGTTATTTTTGGGGGATACTTTACATGACGCTCCTAGGACATCCTCAAAAGTTAAAAAAAAATGGCACTAAAATTGTTGATTAGAGGATAATGTTATGTTATTAATTAAGCATTAAAAATATTATTTACTGACTTAAATGGAAATATATAATTTTGCTACAGTTATCAAATAAAATTATTAAATGGCATTATTAAAAAGGTTTGTGAAAAAATAGTTTTAATAACAAATTTTCAAGTATATTTTCTTTTACGAGCAGCATTCTTGCTATCAGGGTATCAGGTTTTGTGGTCTTCCACACTCTGGAGTATAAATTGTTTTTGCTCTTCATCCACTGTTAACAGCCCGTTAAAATCCTGCATCAATTTCACCCCTCATTCTGCTACATCATTAACAACATTGAGATTTCGGAATGTTTCTTGTGCTTTTAAATAAGAATCAACCATATCCCAGAGATCTGGGCAATGATTCAGAAAGCTAATATCAACATCCAATTTAATTAATAATTTAAAACTTCTATTAGAAATTAAATCATCTATTGTTTTTTCTGGAAACAAAAACAACAAAGTTATTTTAATATTATATCCAAAATTCGAATGACTTAATTTACAAATATTTATTAGAACACACTGTTAAATATTTTATAAGTTATAAATTTGACGTTCTTATGCAATCAAAGAAAATGTTTAATGGAATTATTCTAAATAAATAAAATATAATTGTTATTCAAATCTACCTATTAGGATGGAGTTTCATTAGGATGATCCTTTCAATGAGCAGGATTTTCCGTTTCTCAAATTTATCTTGCCCTTTGTACGTAACACTAACATTGTGCACTGCTAAAATACTGGACTCTTCACTTAAATACCATAGATGATTTAAATTTTTTTAAAGCATATTAAAAAATTGCCTTATTTAATTTTTCATATTTCTCCCAATTAAAAAAAAATTAAATGAAGCTCCTAATTGCTGATGAACTTCCATCCAAGTTTTTAACATGTAATTGCCCCAAGAAAACAGACGTTTTTCAGACTGGTCTCTCTTCTAATTACTTAAATCCAATTTCTCTGTAAAGCAAAAACATTTTATCACGCGGAACAATCTACATAAATACCAGCAACATCAGAAGTAAACTGGTCCTTAGCCCGTCTGTTCTCATTTTCCCTAAGTCTCAATAATGCCCTTTCTTCACGCTGTACTTTCTTTATATCAACTCCCACAAGTCATCCCCTTCACACCGACTATCTTTGTCTCTGTAAGAATGTTTTAACTTCTTAAATTTTTCTAATTTCTAAATCATTCGCATTAGAAATGTCAAATAAATTATTTAACTCTGAAATTAACTTACGTTCGTGTTCTTTCTGCGTGTTGGACGAACGATTGGATTTTTTTTAAGATTATGCCAGTAAGAGTATATCTTTAATTTTTTTCTACACAATGAGGAGTTGCTCTTGTCGGAAACCCGGCCATCTAGCTCAAAATTAGATATTCGCACTACTAAACTTGAGACGCAGTGGCAGTTTTACTCGCGTAAATTTTAAACAGCACGTATGTTTGATTTCGCTGGTAGTTTAGCGTTCCTGTAATTTGCGATACACGCTGCCATTCGTAAATGATTCTGATCGCCACTTCAAATTAGAAGCCGTAACCACACCACAATTTGCAGTTCACTCGGCAGCGTTTATCCCTGATCGTGGTCCCTGCAGGATGTTGAGGGCAGCGCGCGAATGAACAGGGAGTGTCGCTCAGTGCATCAGCCGATGTCACTGAAACGCTCTGAACGGGGAGGTCCACCCTACCCCCACGGTGACAGGATTTTCGACACTAGCTTTTCATCTAGGTCAAATTCAGTTGCTGTCTGGAGGAGAATTCTAGCGGCCGTCTGCTCTGATCGGTAGTTTTCCGTGGGTTCTCCGATCAACACCAGGCGAATGACGGAGCAGTACCCTACCAAACGGGCCACGGACCGCGCGCGATCTGTCCTTCCTCTTCCTTGTCCTATCCTCTCCTCATACACACACACTTACATCACATGCACTACACTAATACAAATCCGAGAGGCCGGTCGGGAGCTTAGCTTGTCCTGGCCAAGCAGCCCTGCTGGTGGGAGAGACCTGGTTAGGGAACCCCACCGACCGACGGTGGTGGCGCCCGATCGCAGCATCCAGCAGGGGAGTTGATCACCGCCTCCCGCGACAAAAACATGCACTGCACTTACGGGCCCAATGATCATAGCTGTTAACGCGTGTGGTACACAAAATAATGAATCAATCAACGAAAACAAGTCATTGCATGCATATGTTACTTCCCACTTCAGCGGTGACGAGGCATCGGGTTACCAACCCGGATTTAAACAAAAACATTGTTGTGCACGCCGATGTTTAAATCGCGCGCGACAGCAATTAGAGCAGCAGTCGATAGGCGCGGTGCACTGTTCATTGTACCAGGCGATCGAGCTGCCTGACTAGCCACGTCGCCGTTTCGGTTCTTTCATTGGCTGACGGCGCCGTTATATACGGAAGTTTTGCCTAACAAAAGCGTGGTGGAATCTTATGAACTTTGAACCACCAAGAATTTATGTAGTAAACAGTCATTCAAAGTGGCAGATAATTTGTTAGTTTAAGATAGTTTTAAGTAGTATTTTTAAGATAAAAGCCCTCCTAAGCGCCAGAAATCTTGATTGAGCATTGTATTCTCAATTTTGATTAAATTCCCGCCTCGCCAGGGATACTGGCGAGGGGAAAATGAAAAAAACAAAGGCAGTCGCAACCCAGTGGCAACACAGCCGCTGGGAGTCACGGCTACAACACAGGTCGATTGTCTCCGCCAAAGTTACAGACTGCGTTACAGACAACGTTACCGCGGCAATCGCTGAGGAGCCCCGCCCACCGGAAGCCAAATATCGTGCCCAACGTCCTGCACACCAGGAAGGGGATGCCGACGATCGTGATCCCACTTCCTAAACACGACTTCCCGGCAACCAGAAATCCCTTTGCGTCTTCTTTTTTGTCTTATGCTCTCCTACGGCGATCTGATGCATACATGTTCCGTAAAATAGACTCTTTCACACTTTGCAAGAACACAACAACGTCTAAATTCTTCCAACAGTGAAAAAACAGGCAGCGAAAAGGTCCACCTCATTTGTATGACTTAAATCTGAGGGGAAATTGGGTGCCCTGACGTACTTCGTTTTCCGTGTAGTATATGTTCAGTATGTAATACATGTATATTTTCGTGTGTAGTACATATTATCAACTTACGTGGATGTCAACCCTTTGAAATACCCCTGGTCTGTCTTTGGCCGCACACCCTACTCCATAGGACGTGATTCCTGCTTCATATCCTGAACAAATCAGTGGGCCTCCAGAATCCCCCTGGAACAGACAAGAAGAGATAAGTCAAAACAGTGAGAAATAGAATCCATAATTGAACCTCAATTGCCTACGGAGAAAACAAATTTAAACTAATGCTATTACACCACACACTTTCTAGTATTATTTCTAAGTATTCCGCCATGTTACACTACTACACAAACACGCAAAATTGCCCAGCCCGTCCGGCCCGTCCGTGAACATCGTTAAGAACAATGAAATCCGTTCCTTTAAGATAGATTTTGGAATAAGGTCACGCTACAATTTTCTGCAATTTGTAATTTTTTCGCGATTTTTTCGTAAAAATACTCTGCTGTTTTAGCATCACCGACGTTGCAGTATAGTCGCAGGCTGGGGAAAGTTTGATTGCTCGACCGACATATCGCGGTCCTCTTCAGGGCTGTACTAGCGCAATACATCCTGGCGCAGTACAGCCCTGAAGAGGACCGCGACATGTCGGTCGAAACGTCGGCACCCCAGCCTTCGACGCGGCGTCACCCGGACAGCCCAGATCATGACTCTGGCCGCGGAAGTCTACGATATCACCAATTGTTTGCTTGAATAGGTTGGGTGAGAATTATCACCTTCAGAAAAAGTTTTCTATAAAATGACCGGAAAGTGAGTTTTTCAGAATAGGAAAATGAAGAGTTTCAATACAGGTAGTTGTCTATTTGCTCAAGTCCAGACACTTGTTAGCAAAATATCAAAAACACACAATCAAAAATTTTAAAAATGACAAACATTTGTTTATATCCAAATATACATTTAGCAATATAAAATTACAGGATCCGTTGTAAAATTAGTCGGATATTTCTATTGATGTCTTGTACAAAAATGACAATAACAAAATCCTTCTGATTTGGTGTATATCCATTACATATTAACAATAATACTCAAATGCAATACCTGCTATTTACAATACAAATATCTATGAAATACAATAAATATTTAGAAACTCACTGACAAAAAAAATCTAACTTCATTGTTACTGGCTTCATCTTCTATTCTTAGTCATAAGAAATAAATTCTATAACTCAAACACTATTTGCTATTTCGTACAATTCAGATATAGAAGGTGTTGTTCTTGTGGCATTACTATGTTTCAAAATTTGACATAAATTTCTGTTTTGGTTATTAGCTTTATGAATGTATTTGTTTACGAATAAATTATAATGGTTTGTTTTCTTTCCATTGACAAGAAACCGCTATTATCTATTCTATTTGAAACATCCGTTTTCTCAAATGAAACAAAGTTGCTACAAACAGTGTCCAGGAAACTTCACTTGATACTAAGTTTCCAGTACAGTTTGATTCTCTTGTTTTATAGCTTACGCCTCTCATTCGCAAGTTTATTCTTACGCACGGACTTTGCGCGTAACAGTCTAATCTCTTGTCGACATGTTCTGAATGGTAGAGAATTACAGAAGGTCTTACTTCACAGTAGCATCGTACGTCGCAGAAGGAATCTTCCTCTTCGAGTCTTTGGGAAACTCTTGTCCCCAGAAGCATCCATCTACCGAGTCTCCTCTCCATCAATGAACCCTTGTAGCACACATGAATATGATAAAATAACGGATGTAATTCACGGGATTGGTCGAAAAAACAATAAAAGAATCATGTAAATGATCTTGGCTGCCCAATGACGCCGCGTCGAAGGCTGTGTTGCCGACGTTTCGACCGTCTTGTCGTGGTCTTCCTCAGGGCTGTAGACCACGATAAGATGGTCGAAACGTCGGCAACACAGCCTTCGACGCGGCGTCACCTGGACAGTCAAGATCATTTACATGACTCTGGCCGCGGAAGTCTACGACTTCACTTGAATAAAAGAATCAGTTTGTCAAAGTTTCAGAATCTTTTTAACTCCTTCATCGGTGCAGAGAGATCTTATTTTACGCTAGAAATCAATGTTACTATCTTCATTGCCGCCTTCGTTGCCTTTGGTGTTGGCGTCCATCCTTTTGTCTTCCCAGGTGAAATGGATGGACAAATTTCAACTGGGAGGACACTACAGGCTTACATGTCTCTCGGCATCAAATGACATCGCTTGCAGAGGCACTACAGTGTCTCTAACTGAGGGGACCTAGAGTTCGAGTCCCGACGATGACAGTATTTTTGACACGAGCTTGCTAGCTCGGTCGAATTTATCCGCTGTCTGGAGGAGATATCTCGCGGCCGGCTGCTCTGATAGGTAGTTTTCCGTTGTTTCTCCGATCATTAGGCGAATGCCAGAGCAGTACCCTAACAAACGGGTTAAGGACCACGCGATCATTTCGTCCTCTTCCTTTTCCTGTCCTTACACTTTCACTTACATGTACTACACTAGCATGTGTCGGGGGACAGTCAAGGGCTTCGACCTAGTCCTGGTTGGAGATCTACACCAATAGCTGGTTGAGAAAATGTTTGCCAGCTGACGTAAAGGTCCGCACTGAATCTCACCATCGAGTGAAGGGAAAATCACTGTCACCCCCGTGATAAAAAATGTACGGGAGCAAAATGTATCGATACCATCACGGGAACTCGTGACCTCAAGTTGTGAATTTATTTGTTATATGGCTTCTTGGTCGTTTCTACTCGTATTTTAATACCGTTTTAAATATATGTTGCCAAATACAATTCTCCTCTAATGTTTTTAAAATACAATCCTCTTAACATTTCTCTCGGACATTGTCCCATCTATCAATGGCTGAAGACCTTGCCATACTCTCCTCCACCTTATTCTACTTCGACGTGTTGCAGTCCTAGAGTCTCTGCAGAAATAACAATAAAACAACCATTGCTTCGGTACTCCCAAAAGGAAACTTTTCTCCCCAAACAGAAAGAAAGCAAACTGGTGCTAATGCCCTTTCGCTCCTCTTGCCTGAAGCAATCTTTCCTACCCTGAGGACGACGACGGCCGTTCGGTTGCTTGCTTCTCCGCGTCCGTTTTCAGAGAAGGGATGCCTGCTGCCACTCTGCATTCCTTTCACTGACAACTAAGAAAAACCTATCAACATCGTGGGTTATAGCTATACGTACTGAGCACAATTAACACTAACATTTTGTTGTGAGGTATCTTCTGACTATTATTGTCGAGTTCTGGTAACGAAAAAGTGGATAAATACAGTTACTAAATTTATAAAGAAAACATTAACTGGTGGTGTAGTCAGAACCCATGTTTTGTGAGTCCTTGATACCGAAAAATCGAAAGACGGCAAAACGTCCGTCTCTCCCGTCCATGAACAGCGCTAGCGGCTTAACTGTTCCGCCGATTTTTTACAAAATATATTTCCACAATCGATCTGGCTGTTATCGTGACCCCTTATATTCGCAACTGATATTTTAATATCGAGGAGTTTTTTTCTTGAATCCCAAGTTTTATTATTAAAATTGTAAAAAAATGGCTCCATCGCTTTTGATTAAATTGTGTTGTTGGATAACGTAAGAAACGTTTAAGAGAATGGTGCAGGTCTCATATTTGTTGAAAACCCCAATTTTTTTCGAAAATTGCAAACATTCAAACGTCTTTCGGCGTCTTCCTGCTACTACTATTATGAAGATAGCGATATTCCCTTAATGAAATCTGTTCCTTGGAGATAGATTTTGAAATAAGGTCATATATAATTTTTAGAAAATTTGAGTACTTTCGTAAATATTTCCTGAAAATACCTGCTGTTTAAGCATCACTATTTTTGGCAACGGCGCTCTTGCGTTCAGTTGCAACAGGCAGTAGGGGCCACTGCTGCCACCACTTCCATTTATTATGCTTTGCATAAAAACTAATATTTTGCAAAACTGTTTATATAACATTGAAAATGACTGCCCAATAAATACACGTACCATACATGCATTCTTTCCGTCTGTGTAAGTGCATAAACTTTGATATGAAGCTACAGGCATCCTTCGCTGACATTGCATCAGAGATATGACAGGGAGATCGACTCTGTGCAGCTTTTCCTCCTGCGAACGAAACCACATGTTATTTTTTGTATTAATGTAATAATAAAAATGAATAATAACAAATAGCAATAATAACTAATAGTAATAATAACGAATAATAATTTAATATTAAAAATAACGAATCTAAAAGAGGAAAATTAAACAAAATTTTACGTGATACAGATCTTTAGATTCGTTTTTAACTTTTTCTAATGCTCTTTACAAAACGTTAGTGTGCAATTTAATTGTTATAACTTTAATAACGTTTTTTATATGTAGTATTACTTATAAATCTAACACCTGAATGTCAATTAAGCAAGCAAAAATTTCCTGCTTCTGGACCAAATTCCTGCTAATGGATAAATTGAGAAATTTCCACACTCTTAGTTCCACTTCACCTAATTCTGGCAGAAATGGTAAGAAAAACATAATCCCACCAATTACAATAGAACTGCTGAACTAATTGATAATGAATGTTACACTTCCCTTTAACATAATTTCTCTAAGATTATTAGCGATACATTTTGTGATAACATTACCAAGCTAAATGCAATATTATGGTGAATGAGAGACTTGGAAACGCATGTAAAAACATAGAATGATCCAGTTGTATCAAAAGGATCAGTGTATATTTTATAAATGAAGAGTGGAGGTGTCTCATAACGGAGTCAATAACGGCGACTGATTCCTGCCAAGTCACAAATAAAGTAATTTGTACTTAATTGATAATTACGGCAGTTCCTTTGACATCTTCATTCTCCCCAATTGGTCGTGATATTCCCCATCCAATAGCTGTACATACAGCCCCTGGTCGCGGCATGTTTGTGATTAGCTTCACGGGCTGGATTTTGTTTGAATATATGACTGGTTCCGACAGCTGGGGAAGAACAAAATATATCAATGAAATCAGGAAGACAAGGGAATTTTAATACTGTTACATCATAATTGTTCATTCACTATTTAGATACATCTAACACATTGTGCCTTTTATTTTAATCAACATACGAAGTGATGTTCATTTAGTTGTTAATCAACGAGATGGCGCTGCAAAACAAGATGGCACTTCAGTTAAAGGCAATTCCCAAATCATACGGGAACCCAGTTAGTTTTATTGTTGCTGCGAGTTGCGGAGTGGAAAAATAGACAGAGGGGGGAAAAGGCAGAAAGGAAAAAGACAGAGGGGAAAGGGGGGGAGGGGGGAAGGGGGAGAAAGAGGGGAGCCGAGAGAGAGAGAAGACAGAGAGAGAGAAGACAGAGAGAGGGGGAGTGTTTGAGAGTGAGAATAAAATTGTACAAATTAATAACTGTACATCTCATAATAACTTAGTCCTCGAAATGTTGTATATTTAAAGATATACTATATTTTTATCATTTTGTTATCCCTTTATTAAAATTAGTGTGACCAAATTTTATGTATTCAGAAAGCAGATTCTTGTTGTTAGGGAGAAGGACCAACTGAGATGATGTAAGTCAAAATCGAGTGTCTCAAATCCTTTGCTTCCAAGATGGAATAGCGTGGAGCAATCGCATGTAGATTTTTCAATAAAAAAAACTATGATGCTCACGACATCATAAAATACATTTGTGTCACGACAATTTTTTGCGATGATATTACTATCCATTTCTATGGAATTGACAATGCAATAGCTAACAATTGGAAACGTTTCATTTAATATGTACGTTTTGATAGATTGTGTCGCAACAATCGATATCACGTGTATAAAAACAACATAACAGGGTTTGACATTAAATACTTTTTTATCAAGGCACTGGATGTTCTTTTCTTATTATTTACTTTTAATATTTCTTTGTTCATCATCAAATTTACAATATAACTGTTTTTATGATGCACTATGAATATTATGAACATGTGAACAAGCACTAAAAATAACAACATATGCTAAAAACACGTTCTGTTGTGCATACCTTGAGAAGGGCAATATCATTTTGGTAATTCAAGAAACTGAATCTCTTATGCCCAATGATCTTGCTGACTCGCCGCCTTGTCGCGTCTCGGTCTTTCTCGGGCTTGGAGTAAGTGGAACCAATCAGCACTGACAAGGAATTGATTGGATATTCTATCGTCTTGCTACGAGAGGAGCAGAATGTGTATCAGAAATCTCTTGAAGATGTTTAGAACAATGGCTGTGCATGTTAAAACGGACATCGTGAACCGTTCAAAAACAAGCACACACATGCCTGTCTGTACAGTGTATCTTTTCACATATATATTTTTACTCTTAATTATACTACTAATTTTGTTGCTCATCATATCCGTCCTTAAATCATTAAAAGGACCACAGCACCTCCACGAGATACCATTGTATTCCAATATGTTTTTAAATCTCAAACTTCCCGTTATTATTTTTTAATCGAACTCATCTATTTTTTATTCAAACTTGTGGATTTTAGATCGTTGAAAATGCACAACTTTCTTTTCCAAGCATCGGCGGAGGTTGTTACCCAGACTCAGCCGGTTTATGTAAAGATTACGTAATTACTTCTTATACTGTAAATAATGTAAACCAGAAAACCCTTTTTTAAATTTTCATTACTATCTGATCATGTTTTACAATTTTTTAGGATTATGAATATATTGCACAATTTTCTGGCAAGTTGCGAGCGATTTACTTATTAGGTATGACATTTTTTGCCAAATTGATATTTTAACATAGTTTCCCCCGACCAATACTAGGCGAATGCCTGAACAATAAGTAGACCATTGACCTCCAGTGATCTTCTTTCCACGCGCGTGTGTGTGCGGGCGTGTGCGCGGGCGTGTGCGCGCGGGCGTGTGCGCGCGGGCGTGTGCGCGCGGGCGCGCGGGCGTGTGCCGCGGGGTGTGCGCGCGGGCGTGTGCGCGCGGGCGTGTGCGCGCGGGCGTGTGCGCGCGGGCGTGTGCGCGCGGGCGTGTGCGCGCGGGTGTGTGCGCGCGGGCGTGCTAACAGCTAACATTTTTTCAGAGACCTTTCGGGAGCTCAATGACCCTGCTACGGTCGTGCTTCACAGGGAAAGATATCTCCAGGGGGAAATCGCCAGCCGGTGTTTGGTCTGGGCAAGGTATTATGTTCCTGCGCGAAAGGAACACAAATATGTCCCGGAAGAAAGTATATTTCACATTTTTACATGAGTAATTACGGCTGTAGTTGGCGCGGCCATATACACTAATCAGAACGAAGCAAAGTGCTTACCGACAGATCGTCTGACAGAAAAACCTTCTGACTGACAGACATGGTTTGATTTCATTTATTTGGTCAAAATAAAACAATGAAAACTGTATATGACGTATGAGGTGAAAAGAATATTTGCGCACGGTTTCTTGAGTACCGGGATCCCTTTCTAACATTTTTACGATAAATAGTTGGAAGTTAAAACAATAATAATAAAATAATAATAATAATAATAATAATAATAATAATAATAATAATAATAATATTTAGAAAAGCGGGAGATTATCAACATTTGAAAAATTATACATTTTCGTTCCCGAGTTATAGAAAAACTATTTGCAACTATAAACGAACTGCAGATTTGATTTTTCTGCATTGCTAACAATATTGTTATTCACGATCAGCTCTACTGCTACCATTACAAGGAAATAGAGACCTCAAGAAAACGTGCGCATAGTGAAGCTAGATTTAGTCTGACTGTCAGACGGTGCGACAGACTGACAAAGTCAGATTATGTCCTACTGACAGATAAATAGATATGTTATATAGATAGATATGTTATGACAGTATTTGTGAAGGCAGTTTCTGGTAAAATAATTAGTTTCTTGTAATGTTATACAGAGTATTTTAATTGTTGTTCTTCAGCAGTGTGTGTGACCCTTTTTGAAAAACATATTCAGCGGAATTGCTCAGATAGTTCTCTCCTACAGGCCTGTAGTATTTTATATTTGTACAACGCTGTGTGTCAATGTTTGAGATTCATTTAGAATTATAACACTTTCATACTTTTATCTAAAAAGTGCAAATATTGTAAGTTTTTAATTGTAAAAGTACTGAACACATACTTCACTCTTCAATGTCGAGTTACTTTATATGTGGTTAACTTGGCTATCCGGGAGACGCCGCGTCCAGGGCACAGGTGCCAACGTTTCGGTCGCCATTCTGGGACCTTCCTCAGGGCGTAGTACTGCGAAGCAGTACCTGTGCCCTGGACGCGGCGTCTCCCGGATAGCCAAGTTAACCATGACTCCGGCCGCGGAAGCCTACGCTCTCGCTCTTACTTTATATGTGTTCACACTAATTTTTATTTTGTTCCTGGAATATGTTGAACTTACCCAGTATTAACCCATTGCATTTGATTGTACACGCAATGAGACGCCGTCAGCACCAAATCAGATGCATAAAGCGTTCCCTCCACAGTGGTGAAAGCCGTTCTTCAAAATACAAACCTGCAAACGGTATGTTCAAGTTACAGACAGCATCAGTACACCTACAGTATGGCACAGACCTGACGGTTCTTCAAAAGATGGATATCCAGCGAAGACCTGATTGCATGGCCACGGCATTTTAGGTGATTCAAGCGTGACCAAATTCCATAGTGGTTGGTCTTGGTTTCAAGGAGCTCGAATGGTCCAAGCGGAAAAATCAACTTCCCATGCACGTGCGAGGCGTTTGTTTACTGACTGTTGTTCTGTGCCGCCGCGAGACGGTGTTACTAGCGCCAAGCGTGATGGTATTTTTTTTTCGTTCTTTTCTTTTACGGTATATTTATCCTTAGTCTTGACATGTTACACTGATATTGAATTATAGCAAGAATAACTATTGTTCAGTCATTAACCGTCATCTGGTGACGTGCCTTCAAGCTTCTATTAACGGTGACGTGCAGTCCGTAAAGATCTAATAACGAAAAATGGATTTGAAATGTTAATCAATAAATGACAAATCTTCATTGAAATGCGGTAATTCATTATAACATGAAAATTATTCATTAATAAAAAAAGTGTGCAATTCATTATTAAACTGTTTTATTGATGAGTCTTGTAGATCCAGATGTGTCTGCTTTCTAAAAAAAATAGTTGTATTATTTATCTAATTTTCTCCTTTTCCTACTGCTTTGTTATTATTTCTTCCAATATCTTTCTACTTCTCTTCTATTTCAGAAGTTCGTTCCTGGTGAAATTTCTTCTAGGCATTCCTTTCGTTTTTTCGCTTTCTAAGGTTTTTAACCGTCCACTCCAGACAATACCAGTAGAAATTTCCATCATTGACTGACCATCGAAAGTAACATCCTTGGGAAACACATTCCGAGATCGTGCAGCGCGTTCACACATCTTCGCTGTGACAAGAAAAAATCTGCTACTGTTGATAAGCGGCCTGCGAGAGCGCTCCAAAACTTCAACTGGCCCATGAAGTTGAACGGTTGTCGTTTCCCCGAGTGAGATTGAAGTTTGGAAAGAGTTTAGAAGGTACTACGTACTGCGACGTGCCCGAAAAGAGGGATAGCTGTTTATGTTTCCTCAGCTGTTTCAGCGACCGCACGCCACTCGTTAAGGGTTATGAAGATGTAATTGATTTCAAACACTTTTTTCCAAATACGAAATCTAGGTTGAAAGCTATTATTACTGAAATCATACTCTACTATCTGGTCTCATGCTCTCTGAAATAGACTTCACAACTTTATTTTTATATTCCATTAATATTGATTAGTAAACATAATTGACATGACCCAAATACTTTTTGTACAGCACAATCCGCACAAATTAAACTTGTCTGGAAGTAAATTTGCTGGGGGACTAACCATAAATGGATACGCTTCAATATTTGTTTCATCGCCTCCAACAATACGAAACAGAAAGCTCTTCGAAGTTGAGTCATTATGAGCGTTACACATAGCAGGGTAAAAAGCGAAAAAATATAAAAATATAAAAACAACAACTTCAAAAGTCATTATCCGATGCTCTTGTCTGGAAGTTGTTGCCTGGCGGCGGAAATAACTTCACCTTTGACAACGCAACAACCGTCATGTTACATAGCAACAACAAAGCCGATTGAACAGATTAAATTCTACTTGAAACTTATAATGCAACATGGAGGATTAATTCATGATTTAGGAGCATTAGTGCACCCTCTTCAGTGCACTAATGCTCGTAAATCATGAATTAATGCTGGTGAATGTACACATGAAGTGAAGAGAAGGAAGGACTCATGATGTACTTACACCACGGGTGTACGTCAGCACAGTTCCTACTCGTTCAGTCATTTTGACGTGCAGAGTAAGAATACCCATTGTATACTTACATAGATGTGACAGCTTACATCATAGATGGAAATTGTTGCCTGGCAGTGGAAATAACTTTACTTCTTACTATGCAACAATCGTCATGTAACATAGCAACAACATAACCGATTGAACAAATTTAATCCTTCTTGAAAGTTTTAATGCAACATGAACGATTGACATGATTTACTTACGAGCATTAATGAACCCTCTTTCATACTTGTGGTTAATATGAACATGAAGTGAAGTCGCGGAAGTACTCATGATGTACTTGCACCATGGGTGTTCATCGGCGCAGTTCAGAGTCTTTGTCAACTTGACGTGCTGAGGAAGGATATCAATGGTATACTTACATCATAGATGTACCACTGCACTTTTTGCAGCATGAGTATCCGTTCCCTTCTTCTCTTCACATGGTTATTGTCTTGCAAGGCTGGACTGTACTGTCATAATTAGTCATTCCACGTGAAATCGCATAGTCATAAAACATCTCTATTTTTTAGCGATTTGAATTTTTTAAATTCTAGGGTAGAAAATAGGCTACGTGTGTTCACAATGTAATCGTTTCTTGTAAACCGTTTGAAAATTCCTGCAGTGGCTATGTGCTCCGGCAGATAAAACGTGCCCGGTTTCTAAATAAGAGCCCGGACAACCTATAATAGCACTCAGCTGGTCATACACAAAACTTCTGTGTTGAATTGATAGCTTTCCTGAACGTGCACACACATCGCACTCTATTTCACGGTTCGTGAAAGTATAACAATACCTACATTGTATGTGTCGACTCTGAAAATGTTCTGGTTTATTTTTGGCCGCACATCCAATTCCTTACCAATACCAGATTGAAGGGTTTCGAGAGACGATTGTCATCCATCGCGTGGGGTCAGTGGGTCGCCTGCCCGGCCTCGCTGGTGGCTCCTGAGCTGTCAACAGGACACCTGCGTTGCAGAGCCCAGCGATTTCGATGGAAAGGTTCCGAGAAGTTTGTTAGGCCAGGAAGAACGTGAGACTATTTTCTTCATCAAATTAAAATGTAAAATAACAGTAAACCTCATGATGTATTTTTGATCTTTAGCTATTGAGGCACAATTACTTTCTAAGTGAAAAGAAAGAATTAAAATAAAAAATCTGATTTCTAAGTGTTCCCCTAATTAACCCTAAGGTTCCCAGTGCAATAAAAGTCCACAACTATTCCCGGTATTCAAGAACGGGGGTTCAGTTCATTGTATTTTGTTGAACCATGTAAAGAGTTGCCAGATTGTTTGGAGAACCTGTTGTCAAATGTCATGCATCAATTCCGAAAATTCTCAGCTTAAAAAGTGGGGAAATCAAGAAATTATTATACGTACGGCATAAAATGTTTTATTGCGTAGGGAACTTCTCGAAATTTTCAGGAAATTCACGGCCCCCTGATCTCTTCTTCACATTCCTACAAAAACGAGTTTCCAACATGTTTTGAAAATAATTGTCGCTCCCGCAATTTTTAGAGAAAAATTGCGTGCGTCCTTAAACAAACAACATATTTGATATTATAGTATCACTAACAAAATAGCCCCATATCTTGGTCTATTCCCACCACTATAAGCAAAAGAAGAGCTCAACAAAATGTGCGTATAGTGAAACTACATTTATGATCAGATGCAAAATAATGGTTCATCTCAGCATTCTCTCAATAGATCAGGGAAACTGGACCAAAAACCTGATCGAAATAAAGGTGGTTGACCTAGATGCTGAAGTCCATTACTTCCTATACATTACAAATAGAATACAAGTACAATAAAATCAATGTTGCATTGCTGATTCTACAACGGTGGTAGATGCGTTGAGGTAAGATTGCGGCGATGACAATGGACACCAAAATGTGGAGCATTGTAATTCTAATCTGGAGTATTGTACTTTTCTGCATCCACAGCCTCCCATCGATGCTACCAAACCGTTTAGACGATTTTCTCAAAACTAAATATTCTCTAATTGATCTCGCTGATGGCGCGGCCCCTTTAATTTGTATCTGTTATTCTATGTTTGCGAGATATTTTACATGAAGACACTTACAAAAGTTTCAAAAATGGCTCCAACCTTTTTCATTAAATTTTGATTTAGAGAAAGAACGGTTAAGAGAATGACGCAGACCTCATATTCGTTGGAATAATACCTAATTTTTCGAAAATTGCATAAATTCTAATTTTTTTGGAAGTGTTCCTACAACTATAATTATAAAGGTATTTTTTCTTAATGAAATATGTTGATCAAAAATAGATATTCAAATAAGATCATATTCAATTTTTCGAAATTTTTTCTGAAATTTGGCGTCAAACATTAGCCAATTTTAATTTTGTTTTCTCAGAAACGACCCATTTTTCTTTACTTTTTTACCATATATACCAAAGGTCGTTAAAGAAAGTGATGCTGGTTTTATTTTTGTCCCACACTCTGCATTTCATGAATTGAAAAACAATCGAAGTTGTAAATTCGAATTCCCGGGGCTTCCTTTGAAATGTCGATATTTAAGGCCACCCCGTCAATTTATATTAACCTTAATTGACATTAGCCCAATTAGGTTTTATTG
This sequence comes from Teleogryllus oceanicus, assembly GCA_964035755.1. NCBI lineage: Eukaryota > Metazoa > Arthropoda > Insecta > Orthoptera > Gryllidae > Teleogryllus > Teleogryllus oceanicus. The sequence goes on along the minus strand of CAXIVR010000008.1, from coordinate 3,737,175 downwards.
GACATAAAATTATAAATTACAAAATTACAAATATACAAAAATTAACATTGCGAAAGTACAATTTCAATTATAATTTTCTTGTTAAATGAAATATATTCTAAAATATCAGTTCTTAAAAACAGGTCATGTATATTTTTTTTAAATATTTGTCGTTTGGTGTAATTTTGCAAATTTTAATTTCTCTTGCTGCATTTGCTAGCATTCAGGAAATATCAGATTGGAATGCCACAATGACATTCCATTCCGCGAGAGGGCAGTTCTGTGAATTCCTTCTCATTGTTGGGACATGATTTAGCTGCATGAAACGTGGTTTTAATTGTCGAATTTGTATTGATATTTGCTTGAAAATATTTAGTTATTCACATTTAAGTTTCTACGTATTGTAAAGAGTTTTACATAAGATGATGAACGTGATGTGTTAATTCGGACAGAAACTGCGGTGTAAATACAATGATGTTGGCTGTAGTAGTTGTAGTATTACATAACCATTACTAAGGGCGAGACAGTATGTCCTGTTTAGCACCGCTAGCTTATAATTTTGAAAAATTAAATTTTTGAAAAATGAAAATGCCCTTTAATTATTTCTAAATCATGAAAAAAACGGACTAAATCAATGTTTGTATTCAGCCGTTCAAGCACCCAATACAATCCAGACCAGAAGGAAAGCCGACAAATGTGATTTGTATTGGAGAGGATGGGTCGTAGTGCGTAAGGCGACCGCGTGCAGCGCCAGCAGCAGCGAGTACGGGAAGCGGCCGCCAGCCCTGGAATTGGCGGTGGTCGTGCGCAGCCAAGCGAACTGCAACAGCATTCACGCCCTGGTCAGCGCAATACCATAGGTCAGGTCTGCACGGCATTTTCCACTTTGACCTTGAGAGCCGGGCGTGAGCAATTTGAGTACAAACACGGGGAAGGGTGGGGGAAAGTCCCATTCTAGGAGTAGGGACCGCCAATCACAATGTGCAATTCGAAGCGTAGTAAGTGAATTTGAAGAGCAATTGCGAGAACATGACGGACTGTTACACACAGTTCAAGTATCGTTACCTCTTATTTTGGAAACATTTGTTGTCGATTTATGACAATGTGCAGTGTGAAACTAAAACAAATTAGAAATGAATATTTGATTTGGATATTATATTTATGTATATTATATTTGTTTGTTCAGCAGAAAATGTAATTCGCTTTGCTATGATCTAATTGCTACTAATTATAAAATTGTTATATTGAATCTTTCTTGTTTTCGTATTTTTGATGTTTTCCTAAATCTACAATCTTGAAATTAGAGATTTTTCTTTAACGAAATCCCTACTTAAAACACAGATCTTTTAATAACTGTCTTGTTGTTTGTCATTTGCTGTCCGTCTTTTGCTGTCCGTCTTTTGCTGTCCGTCTTTGCTGTCCGTCTTTGCGTCCGTCTTTGCGTCCGTCTTTGCTCCGTCTTTTGCTGTCCGTCTTTTGCTGTCCGTCTTTGCTGTCCGTCTTTTGCTGTCCGTCTTTTGCTGTCCGTCTTTTGCTGTCCGTCTTTTGCTGTCCGTCTTTGCTGTCCGTCTTTTGCAGTCCGTCTTTTGCAGTCCGTCTTTTGCTGTCCGTCTTTTGCTGTCCGTCTTTTGCTGTCCGTCTTTTGCTGTCCGTCTTTTGCTGTCCGTCTTTTGCTGTCCGTCTTTTGCTGTCCGTCTTTTGCTGTCCGTCTTTTGCGATTCCGTCTTTTGCGTCCGTCTTTGCGGTCCGTCTTTTGCGGTCCGTCTTTTGCGGTCCGTCTTTTGCGGTCCGTCTTTTGCGGTCCGTCTTTTGCGGTCCGTCTTTTGCGGTCCGTCTTTTGCGGTCCGTCTTTTGCGGTCCGTCTTTTGCGGTCCGTCTTTTGCGGTCCGTCTCTTGCGGTGAATAAATTTCGAAGTTCAAAATGAATATATTTGTTTACAAAGAAACATTACAACAAAATATAAACAAAGAATTATTGTAATTGGGTGCTTTTTATTCCTGTCTCAATATTTCTTTGTGAACAAATCTATTCATTTCGTTTGTTGATAATAAACAAATTAGATGTTTCTGGAGTGTTTATATGTCTGAAATGTAAACTTTTGCATAGAAACAATTATTCTCAACCAACGTTTGAGTGCTTAGTACGGCTTAGCTATACGGAATCTCCAAGAAATTTATTATAAAAAATATACTTAAAATTAAATTAAGAGCTTATTTTTGAAGTTTCGTTGTTTCATCCCGGGGCATCATGTAATTTGAACATTGCCCCTATTTTTTGTCATTATGTGTCTCCGACTGCACAACTACTATCCACATCGACATTATCTACAAGAAGATCGCATTCTGTTTATACCAAATTGTAGGGGTTCGCCGAAGATTCCATGATGCGATTACGCTGGGCGGTGGTTTCCTACTTTTTGTCTTTTAACAATTGATAAGCGTTAACGCAATAATATATCCCTACGAATGTTGAACCTTTCAAATAACAAAATCCTGAACAATGAAACAGTGAGTCCTTACCTATCAACGACGAAAGGAAAAACCCTCTGCATTTCTTGTAGTGCATATGTAATACATGTAAATGTTCATGAGTAGTACATGTATAAGCATAATACCAACTTACATGGATGTCAACCCTCTGATACACCCCTGGCTTTTCTTTGACTGCACACCCTACACCATAGGACGTGATTCCTGCTTGAACTCCAGAACAAATCAGTGGGCCACCAGAGTCACCCTGCAGCAGACAAGAAGAGATAAGTCAAAACAGTGAAAAACAGAATACATAATTGTAAGAAGAAAACAAATAAGGTTACAACACCACATGCTTTCTAGCATTATTTCTAACTGTTCTAAGTAAAAAATACTTGCTGGTCCCATTGACAGCAAATTCTCGGTTTTTTGGAACATTAAAAATGTTAACTTTAAAAAAGTACACAATTAAAGATAGAGATATTTGCAAAGTCTGTTATAACAAATCAGCCCTTTAAAAATGGTCACGTACAATTTTTCGAGAAAACAGATGGTTTCGCATAAATTGTGTCCGTGTAATTTCTATATTTTCACAAAAATCACTCCAAATTTGTTCTTCAAATTTTTCCACCAATAGAAGAAGGTTCGATTAAAAATGGCGCCGGTCTGATTGTAGTTCGTATCCCTGATTTTGAAAATTTCAAAAGTTCGAATTTCATTCATCTTCCTGAAACTACTATATTGAAAATAAGAATTATTTTCTTTCATGAAATCTGTTCAATATAGGACTTGAGGTAAAGTCGCGAATACATTTTCGAAATTATGAGTACTTTCTACATAATTTTGCGTGAAATGTAGGAAATTTTCAAACAATTATTTACTCAAAAAGCTCCATTTTTTTAAACATTTTCTTCTCATTTGAAAAAGTGGACGCTCTTTTGGTATTCTTACAATTTTCGTAGAAATCACCTTTCAGAAATTGTAAAAAAACATTGCAAAGTGCAATTTTGAAAAGAAAGATATTTGCGTTAAATTAGATTTGTTCTACAAAACCAGATCTTCGAGAAAGGTAATGTATATTTTTTTGAAAACACCAGTAGCGAAGCTGAAGGATAAACTGAGAACCTTAGAATACACAAATTATTTTTCAAAAAAATATGTTATTAAGTGCACTGAGCTTTAATATCTTTTTACTGAATCATTGAAGAAAATTAATTGTTTTCGATTCCTTTTCCCCGCTTGAGGTAATTAGCGGGGCCACAGCTGAGTGGCTTTGGGGCCGGTAGCTGAGCGAGGAGCCTGCCAGTGGATAGACACCAGCTCTCTCTGCTGCGCTTGCGCAAAAGAGGGCGCCCGCTCTCTCCCTCTCACCCGCACTCGCTGTACCTCCGGGAAGCACGAACTTGTACCGCGTTGCACGACCACGACACGGTACGGCAAATTCAACTCAAGCTGACATTGTGGGAAAGTAGAGTTCTTTGTGTGATTTTTGTTCAAATCAAGCTAAAGGTTTAATGATATAGAGAATGTCCCACTGACTATGCGCCAGTCCCATAATTTCTGAACGGTTCACGATATCGAAATGCAGAAATCATGAAGCAAGTAATATGCCTTAGAGATAGAAATAGCGTAGGGATGTAATAATGTAGTGTTATATATGAAAAACCGCGTTAGATATGAAATAGGAATCAAGGCAGACACGTCTATGAATAAACTTTCAGGGTCAGAACTGTTGCAAAGTTACAAAATTGTTTCTTTTAAAATTATTGATACTGTAGTGAGTCAGATGGACTATTGGTTTAAAGATTTTGAACACTGTCGTTTTATTGAATTTCTTGATGTAAAGCAGTTTTCTACTTACAAAGATTCCTTTCGTTTAGAAATGTTTTCTTTCCAAATAAAACAATATACATTCCTTGATCGTGAACAGCTTTGAAATGAACTGAGAAATATATACATTGATAATGCAAAATATATGACTGTAGATTTGTTGCTGAAGTGTTTGTTCGACAAAACGGTCTAGAAAAAATTATCAATGGTTCAGTTTTAAAACACAATCTAAATTTCCCATTATATACAGCATTATGTCAAAGAAATATGATTACATTAAAGAGAATAAAGACATTCACGAGAAACCCCAAGGGAAATTTCAAAATCGGAAATTTCAGTACACTGGCTATCGAGAAGTGTGTGCTAAATTAACTGTGCAGAAACGACAAATTAAAGAACAAATTATCAAGGTTTTTACTAAATGAGAAAACCGATTAATGGAGCTAATTTACAAAAATATGTAAGATTTTCAGGATTTTCAGAAAACCCAACTGCAAGACTCCAGTTCGCCGCAGAAAAACAGGGGTAGTTTTTTAATTATTTCTGCTTGAAGTTAATGCAATTTATAAAGGAATCTTTTCTCAAAAAACAGCTCCAATTTTTTTCTGGTAATTATATTCTCGGATGGAGAAAAATATGATTAAAAAGTGTAAGTTCTCATTTTCGTTAAACACAGTAATTTCGGAAATTGCCTAAGTTAGGAATAATGCAAGAGACCATTAATTGTGTAAACTTTGGCAAAAGTGAGTGTGGCCGAGTGACTGCGTCGTAGAGCAGTGAACCACATCGCCAGTTGACGTGATGGACCTGTGATCGAATCTGGTCGCAGAGAAATTTTGATGGTTGGAAACACTTTTGCAGGTTCGTGTTGTAGCAACTATTAAGTAGCCGTTAAAAATAATGCAAAAACGGTTGTGCTGTTTTACCACCACTAGTTTTTCAAAGATCTTCGAAGATTTTCAAAGTTGCACAAGTTTACACTTTTAGTACTGAAACAACAGTGTCTTCCTGAGTATTAAATCATAACATTTTTTTTTCAAATAAGAGAATTCGCGCGGTTTTTAAAAGCATTTCCTTCAGAGTGAAAATGAATAAACGATCTTTTACTAAATCATTGAATGCACAGAATAAAAACATGCATAAAGTGTTCAAAAGAGAAATTTTGAAAATTATTCATTATATTTAATCAAAATAAAAAAATAATAAATATATTTTTCATTTCACATGCATTTAATTTTCAGCACTGAGGATTGCCTGGTTGCAAAACGCAAATTCCAAACGTATCCAGCTATTATTTTTACTTTCTCGCTACGGAGTAATGAGAAAGTAATGTAATGCTGCGTGAAAAAAGGCGCATTTTAGGTAGAAAAATTATTACTGTCGGGCTCTAGTAACGAAAAAGTGAAAAAAAAATTAAAGATGGGCAGTCAGAATCCATGATTTGTGGGTCCTTGATACCGAAAAATCGAAAGACAGCAAAACGTCCGTCTGTCCCATCCGTGAAGAGCGCTAGCGGCTTAACTGTTCAGCCGATTTCCTACAAAATTTATTTCCACAATCGATCTGGCTGATATCGTGACCCCCTGTAATTGCAACCGATATTTTAATATCGAGGAGTATTTTTCTTGAATCCCTAGGGTCATTATTAAAATTATAAAAAAAGGCTCCATCGTTTTTTATTAACTTTTGTTGTTGGATAACGTAAGAAACGTTTAAGAGAATGGTGCAGATCTCATGTTCGTTGAAATCCCCAATTTTTTCAAAAATCACAAACATTCAAAAGTTTTTCGGTGTCTTACAGCAACCACGATTATGAAGATAGCGATATTCCATTAATAAAATATGTTTTTTAAGATAGATTTTGAAAAAAGTCAACAAAAATTTTTAAAAATTGAGTACTTTTTGCGACTTTTTCTTGAAAATAACTGCTGTTTTAGCATCACTAGTTGTTTTGGCAACGACGCTCTTGGGTTGAATTGCGACAGGCAGTAGTGGCTACTGCTGCCACCACTTCCTCTTGTTATGCTCTTCTACACTTCGATTAAAACGTTAGGTCCATTGACACGTAGTTAGCTGTGGCGCTGACATCCAGTCGGGATCTTGAACGTCATTGGAGAGACGTTCAAGCTCCCAATTGGATGATAACGACGAAGCTGATCAAATTTCAACGGACTTAAATGTTTTAATCGAACTATTATTAAATGTACGAATAAAATGTGCCGTCGATATAGTTGATGCATTCCTACAAGGTGCTACAGCCCACACCTAATTCTTATTGATCCCTTTTCCACACAATACTCCTCTATTTTTTAAAATAAAAATCTGTTAACATTTTTCCCGGACATTTTTCAATCTGACGATGGCTGATGACCATGCAATACTCTCCTCCTTTACATTATTTTACTCAGTTGCGCGGCAGGCGTAAAGTCTCTGCAGATTGAGTACCTTGACAATCAAGCAACCAGTCCTCCGATCCTCACGAAAGGAAACTTTTTTCCCAAATAGAAAGCAAGCAAATGCTCAGCTGATGCTCTTTCGCCCCTGTTGCCTGAAGTAACCTTTCCTGCCCCGAGGGCGTCGACAGCCGCTCCTTTGCTTACTTCCCCAGGTCCGTTTTCAAACAAGGGATGCCTGCTGCCATTCAGTATGCCTTTCACTGACGACCAAGATAAATCTATCAATATCGTGGGTTACAGCTATACTTACTGAGTCAATGAACTCTAAATTTTTATTGTGAGGTATCTTCTGACTTTTTGAAAACTGGTGATTTTACATAAAAACTAATATTTTGCAAAACTATTTATCTAACATTGAAAATGACTGCCCAATAAATACACCTACCACACAAGCATCTTTTCCTTCGGTGTAAGTGCATAAATTTTGTTGTGTAGATTTAATCCACTGTCGACATTGCTTCTGAGATATGAGAGGAGATCAACTCTGTGCAGTTTTTCCTCCTGCGAAGGAAACAGCCGCCTGTTATTTATTGTATTAATATAAA